>JAHRHZ010000004.1:5653084-5680647 GCA_024137785.1 Ginglymostoma cirratum | reverse complement strand
GTGCACCCTCTCCAAAGCATCCATGTCCCTCTGGTAGTGTGGCACACGATACTCCAAATGTGGCCTAACTAAAGTTTTATACAGCTGTAACATAACTTGCCAGTTTTTATATTCGATGCCCTGGCCAATAAAGGCAAGCGTGCTGTATGCCTTCTTGACCACCTTATCCCCTTGTGTTGCTACTTACAGGGATCTGTGGTCCTATACGCCCAGATCCCTCTGTGTGTCAATGCTGCTAAAAGGTTCCGCCATTTATTGTGTAATTCGCACCTAAATTTGATCTTCCAAAATGCATCACCTCGCATTTGTCCAGATTAAACTATATCTGCCATTTCTCTGCCCAAATCTGCAATCTATCCATATCCCGCTGTATCCTTTGACAATCCTCCTCACTATCTGCAACTCCATCAATTTTGATGTCATCCGCAAACTTACTAATCAGACCACTTTCCTCCAGATCATTTATATATATTTACAAATAACAAAGATCCAACCATCAATCCCTGTGGAACATCACTAATTACTGATTTCCATTCTGGAAAGCACCCTTCCACCCCTACTCTTTGTCTTCCATGACCGGGCCAGTTTTGTATGCAGTGTGGAGCTAGAAGAACACAACAGGTCAGGCAGCATCAGAGGAGCAGGAGAGTTGATGTTTCAGCATCGACTCTCCTGCTCCTCTGATGCTGCCTGACCTGCTGTGTTCCTCCAGCTCCACACTGTATTGACTCTGACTCCAGCATTTCCAGTTCTTGCTATCTCCCAGTTTTGTATCCATCTAGCCACCTCAACCCAGATCCCTTGACCTTCTGTACCAGACTGCCGAGGTACCTTATCAAATGCTTTACTAAAGTCCACGTAGACAACATCCACTGCCCTTCCCTCATCAATCATTCTCATCTCCTCCTCAAAAACCTCAATCAAGTTTTTGGAGACATGACCTCCCTCCCCATGCTGCCTATCACTAACAAGTCCATTTGCTTCCAAATGTGAATAAATCCTGTCTCACAGTATCTTCTCCAGTAACTTCCCACCAATGACATCAGGCTCACTGGCCTACAATTACCTGGATTATCTCTGTTTCCCTTGTTAAACAAAGGAACAATGTTGTCCATTCTCCAGTCCTCTGGAACCTCACCTGAGGCCAAAGAAGATGCAAAGATATCTGTAAAGGCCCCAGCTATTTCCTCCCTTGCATCCCACAGCATCCTGGTATAGCTCCCGTCAACAAAGTATTTTTGAAGTTGTAAAGGCTCTGACATGTCCTGAGATTGTGGAAAGATACTTAATAAATGTTTGTGGATGATAGACCATGCACCATGGCCATGCAATCCCATTAGATGGCCATCCCCCATCAGGATGGTCTCAGAGATCTCCACTTCTTCCTGGAAAAGGGGCCTGATCCATCCCCATCCTCACTCTGAACAAATTCTCTTTTAACTCCTTTCTCACTTTCTCCAGATCAAAGGGGTTGCCAAGGGTTACCTACATGGGCCCCAGTTCTGCCTGTCTCTTTGTGGGGTATGTGGAACATTCCTTGTTCCAATCCTATTCCAGCCCCGATCCACAACTCTTTCTCTGGGACATCGATGACATCATTGGTGCTGAATTCCTGAATTGGAAATCACATGAACACACCACTGTCAATCCACTTTTATCTATTTATGGCCCTCGTTGTCAGTTTTCCTGTCTCCCTTGCTTTGGCTGCCTGACTGTTGCTCTCTGTCTCCAGGCTCCATCTATACCTATCCACTCACTCATTCTCACTCTCTCTCTCTCTCTGTCTCCACCACATTCACATTTTTCTTTCCCTCCGAATGAACGATCACCAAACTCAAAATATTAATTCCGCTTTCTGTCCACAGACACTGCCACACCTGTTGAATTTCTCCAGAAATTTCTGTTTTTGTTTTAGATTTCCAGCATCTGCAGTTCTTTGATTTACTTTATAAATATTTCCCTGTCTGATTCATGCTACTGAGTTGCCAGGAAAACCTTTCCACCTTCGCTTTAATATTTCTCTATCCTTGGAGTTATCCTGAATTTTTTTCTTAAAAAGTAAATTTTAATTGATTTGAAAATAAGATTTGAAATAGTCCTGATCCAAAATCAGCAATCAGTTGTATGATTCGTTTAGAAAATCAACACAGAATGCTTTAATATTGAGGAACAGAGAAATGGGACAGACTGTGGAGACTATGCTAACACCCTCAGTGTTCTGTACCAGTAACCAGTATCTGGTTTCTTGACAACCTACTTGTGCTTGTCAGAAATGACTTAGAATGTGGGAATGCTGCAGAAAATAACCTCCAGGCAGGGACTCCCTCCAATCAGATAACTGACAGAGCACTGTTTGAGCTAATGGATCACTGTCTGTCTCTGTCTCTTTGCTCCCTCTCTCTCTACCTCTCTCTCACTGCCTTTCTCTCCTGTATTCCTCTTTTTCTTTCTCTCCCTGCTTTTCATTTTCCCACTCCCTCTCCTTCCCTCTCTCTATCCATCTGTCTCTCTCACTTTCTCCCTTCATCCCTCTCCTACTTTCTATTCTTTCTCTCTCCCTCCCTCGCTATGCCTCTCACTCTCTCTCTTTCTTATTCCCACTCCATGTCTCTCTACTTTCTCCCTCTTTCTCTCCCTTCCTCTTTCTCTTCCCCATCTCTCTCCCTCACTCTCTCTCTCCCTTCTCCCCTTCTCTTCCACCCATCATTCTCCAGCTCCCCCGCCCACGTCTCCCACCCTCTTTCTCGCTCTACCCCATGTTCTCTCTCACACACACTTTTTCAACTCCCTCTCTATTTCTTTCTGAGGGAGAGGTAGCAATGGGAAAATAGATGCAAAAATAATGTGTACAGGTATAGGTTCTGGAAGGATAAAAAGAACCAAATGCACTTTCAAAACCTTTTTAAGTAATCCAAGGCAACAATTTAACGTGGAGTCAGAGATCCAAGATAGAATGTATACAACAATTAGACTAATTACAGTAGTTGTCTCGTTGAAGAGCATTGTGCCCTGGATGAGGGTAGCGTAACAGTAAAAGCTCTGATATTTGAAAAATCAGACAGACATTTACACAGCATTTTATTCTAATACACAAAAGCTTTTCCCATAATTTCCCGGTGGTCCAATTATGCTTGTAACCTTATAATTTCCTGTTTAGATTAACACATGCCATTATTTTATGGTCTAAGGCGTGGTTCGTTAGAATTCTTAACCAGGGTCTTGCCGGTACTTGTCTCACATTTTCGTCTTATCCCTCATATTTTCAGCACATTTCGGCTTCAGGAAGTGCAAATGCACCTGAGATTCCAGGTAGAAATTGAGTCAGTGGAGTTATGTTGCGTGGAAGGTAATGGACAAGTCAAAATCTGGTTCACAACACCAATCACTGTCCAGATCATACAGCGGAAATTAACAGCACAGAACAAGGACATTGAGGCTAGTGTTCCAGGTTTAGTCACTAATCTGGAGTTATGGTACTCCAAATTCCACTTCCCTGAAACCACAACAACAAAACGTGATATTTTCTAACCCTCAGATATGCTGCGCACTCAACACTGATAGACTATGGGGATCATAGTTTGTCAAATACATTTCCTCTGAACTCTCCCTTTGCTTTAGTCCTGACCAGTAACCAGGAGCTGTGACGATCGTGATGAATGATTGACAACTACCATCAGGGCAAACTGAATCCTTATTGGTTCTCAATTTGAACCAATGGATATGGGTTTGGAAGAGGTTTCGGTATTACGAAGCTGCGGCCCTATTGAATAAAAGACAAGGTTGCACTGTATTTGAATATCATTCAAAGCAGCAACGCTATTCAGTACAAGCAATGTGGCAGTTTTTTGAGTAAATTGCAAAGCTGTCGTGGTGTGTGAATAGAGTAGTTTGGTTCCTTTGGTGGTTTTAAGTTTTCTGAGGCTCCTGTGCTCTATACTGTTCATCACTCTGATTTTATAAGATAACTTGTGTTTGTCCAAGATCCCCATTCACCTTAAATGCTGCTTTCATTCCTGTAAATTAAATTTCATTACAAATATTTTTAAAAAACGGTAGTGTATGTACAGTGGCATTTCAATTTTATAGACGCCTTGGGATGGGAAACTGTTCATTGCTTTGAAATATCTGCAGTATTTAGAGTCTTAGAGATTACTGCACAGAAAAAAGCCCTTTGCTCTCGTGTCTGTGCCAGTGAAAAACAACTATCTAACTATTCTAATCTGATCTTCCAGCACCTGACCCATAGCCTGCATCATGGAATCATAGAATCCCTGTATGGCCTGGTATGGCAGTTTTCTAGTCTTTGTTTGCAATCCTTAATGCAACAAGAGAGAGGCATGAGACTCACATCAGGTCCAGATGATAAACAACCCCTAACTGCCTCCATTGCATGGAAATCAAAAGTGAGTTTTGTTTTCCAATTGATAAGAATTCTATATAAACAGGAAGCCAGTTTTATATGTGAGGAGACTGTGTACATTTATTGAGTTTCCTCACTAACGGCCTCTGTACTACTGTTCTCCTAAGGCATAGCCCTGTTTTCTTGCCTGAGCCACTTCACCATTCCAGAGTGTATGAGCGTTACACTTCTACTGTAACTCAGCTGTGTACTTTTCCATTGTAAAATCCTAAGCCACTGAAGACGATACTGTAATCCATTAGCAAGAATTAGTGGTGCTATTTTTAAAATGTATCCACTAGATCTTGTGTAAGTGCGTGAAATGTATTAGTGACATGGCTGAGTATGTTCCTTCTCTGGAGGAACTGTGTAAAATGGAGTTTCCCTCTTTGCAAAACCCCCTTCATTCTGCTCAGACCTAGAACAGGGACCATCACCAGTACCAGGTTCATTTCTACCTAATTTTGACCCGACTTAATCTTCTCTTCCCGCCTCTCTCTCCCACTCTGACTACGACCAATTGGGAGACATGAATGGGCAGATCCAGCCAATGAACTGGAGGCCGCTGCCTGTGAAGTGAAGGTGAGGAGATTTCTTTCTGTCAGATATCTGTTATTGCCTCACCCGTAGAAGAGTGGAGATTGTGTCTTTGTATTTATCCAAGGCAGAATTAGAGAGATTTTTCGTAGACAAAATATTTAGGAGGTACAAGGAGCGGGTTGGGGCTGGCAAGAAAGCAGAGTTGAGACTAAAACTCCCAAGTCAGCAACAACTTTATTGAATGGCCAAGCAGGTTTGAGGGGACGAATAGCTTGTTCCTGCTTCAGTTCCTACTTTGCAATGATTTCTTTTTGGTCCTCCAAATGTCCAACCCTGATCTCATAATCCTTGATTCCCCTCGCCGATTAATCATCTGTCTATATTTGTACCCATCCATATTTGTACCCACATTAACTATGATCATCTGTTGCAAAACACCAGTGTTCTGAACAGGTCACTCATAGCCACATATCTCATTACTTTAAACATTAAATAAAGCCACAATGCAACTCTGATCTTCTATCTTTCATTATTTACAGTCCTGACTTAGTTTCCCAGCTGTATAAGAACTTAAGATGTAGGAGAAGCCCATCAAGCCTGTGACACCATTCAATAAGATCATGGCTGATTTGATAATCTCAAATACCACTGGGTGGCACGGTGGCACGGTGGCTCAGTGGTTAGCACTGCTGCCTCACAGCATCAGGGACCTGGGTTCAATTCCAGCCTTGGGTGACTATGTGTGTGGAGTTTGCACATTTGCCCTGTGTCTGCATGAGTTTTCTCCAGGTGCTCTGGTTTCTTCCCACAGTCCAAGGATGTGCAGATTAGGATGGATCAGCCATGCTAAATTGTCTGGAGATGTGCAGGCTAAGTGGGTTAGCTCTGGGAAATGCAGGGTCACACAGGAATAGAGTAGGGGTGGGATGCTCTTTGGGGCCCCAGTGTGGGCTGAATGGCCTGTTTCCATGCTGGAGGGATTCTACAATTCAACTCCACTTTCCCTGCCCTTTCATCATCACCCTTGATGCCCCTCACTGATTAAACATCTGTTTGTCTCAGCATTGAATATAAATAAGAACCTTGACAGCCCACTGTGGTAAAGAACTTTACAGATTCTCTACTCTCTGAGAAAAGAAATTTCTCTGAACACCTTATTTTGAGTTTCATCTTGTTCTATGCCCAAACGTTTCATCTCCGCAAGATTCCATATGCAAATATTAATAAGGATCAACTTATCTGCCGTGTTAGCCTTATGGGAGAGCTATTGTGGCTTTTTCAAAACCTGTACTCCATCCCTTCCACCTGCCTCTGTCGCATAGTAGCCTCGATATCTTCTACGAATGATGTAATTAAGTATAAATAATAGTTCTAGTTTTCCTTTTTAACTGTAGTTTCCTACACATCTCTCAGCCTCTGGTGGAGAGGATGGAATATTGTTCTAAGGTGCCTAACTTTACAGGCAACATCAAATTGCGTCGAATAGTCACAAATGTTTGTCAATGCATAATAATCCATAGAATGTTCTAATTTGTGCTACTCTCTAAGTGTCATTGAGTCATAGAGATGTACAACACAGAAACAGACCCTTCAGTCCAACTCGTCCATGCCGACCAGGTATCCTAAATTAATCTAGTCCCATTTGCCATTATTTTGTCCATATCCCTCCAAACCTTTCCTATTCATGTAACCATCCAGATGCCTTTTAAAATGTTATAATTGTGCCAGGCTCTGGCAGCTCATTCCATACACACACCACCCTCTGTGTGAAGAAGTTGCCCCTTAGGTCCCTTTTAAATCTTTCCCGTCTCACCTTAAACCTATGCCCCTCTAGTTTTGGACTCCCCTACCCTGAGGAAAAGACCTTGTCTATCCACCCTATTCATGCCCCTCATGATTTTATAAACCTCTATAAGGTCACCCCTCAGCCTCCAATGCTCCAGGGAAAATAGCCCCAACCTATTCAGCCTCTCCTTGTAGCTCAAACCCTCCAATTTAGAATTTAAATCTTGATTTAGATTATGAATTCTCCAGTGCTTTAATGATACTTTAGTTCATATACCCATCTACGTTTTCACATCCTAAACAGTTTATCCTATTCCAATTCCATGAATCCCACTCTACCATACCCACTAACACAACTACCCTCCAATAACCCAGGTCTGTCAGGCTTGCATAATATACCTTGCATCAAATGCAGTCAGTACCACTAACATTTTACATTTCACATTTCTAAGAGCATTTTACTCCAACACATGATGCATATGATCATATAATTTTTTTGTACGTTTCTCCATGCAGTTAAAAATATTGAAAATACTGTGTGCAACACGTATTTCAACATTTTTAGCATTGATTAATTTTATAAGTGAAGCAAATTTTAGATTACTCCCTGAACATGAAATATGTAGCTATTGTTAGTCGTGGTAGAGACTTGTAAAATCTTTTTTAAAAGAAGACAAAATCCAATCTGAGGTATTAACTAAAAGAAAGAAGCCACAAGACTTTATGACTTGAAACAGAATAATTTTCATAATACCAGAATCAGGCAACCATTAATTACTATCTTAAAACCCATGCCCTAAAGCCCAGATTCAGCTAAATCAAATATTAATTAACAGGTGAATGTTGATCGGGTATAAATTGCACCTCATATGGCAGATGCGACAAAGACATAAGAACGCAGGAACAGGAGTAGGCCATTCAGGCCTTCACACCTGTTCTGCCACACCTGATCTGTGGCCTATCTCCATACATTTGCCTATGGTCCATTTCCCTAAAAACCTTTGCTTCACAAAAAAATTCTCTCAGATTTATAACTAACAGCTGATCCTGCATCCCATGCTGTTTGTTGAAGAGAGTTCCAAACCTCAACCAAATCTTATGAATTGGTTCAACAGTTTATTCAGCAGATAGGTCATCAATCTCAAAATTCCTCCAAAATCTGTCTTCTGAAAGAATTTCAGTTCCTTGCTTTCTAGAATTTAGTTTGAACCCCAGCTGTCAGCAACACTCAACCTATTCAAGTTGTGTGGGCATAATCTTCACCAAAATGGCACGTCTATAGAATCTCCTCTAATCTGCTTTCAGTGGTCTGTATGGCATGGATCCACTGATGGAATCTTCGAGTAACAGAAACAGCTGCAATAAGTACGTGAACTCTGAAGAAGAGTCACTGGACCCAAAATATTAACTCTGCTTTCTCTCCATGGATGCTGCCAGACCTGCTGAGTTTCTCCAGCAATTTCTGTTTTTGTTTCTTTGCTTCTTCTCAGCTCCTGGATCCAGCCCCTGTCTTCTTCAGCCTGCCTGTATTGGAATCTTCATCATCCAATGATCTCAGAAGACTCTGTCTCTTTTTATGTGTTCCAACCTGTCACCATCTGAGCAGAGGTTATGGTTTCACAGAACATAGAACTGTACAGCACAGTACAGGCCCTTCAGCCCACGATGTTGTGCTGAACTTTTACCCTAAACCCAAGGCCTATCTAACCTCCACCGCTACCTTACACTATCATCCATATGCCTATCTAATAGCTGCATAAATGCCCCTAATGAGGCTGACTCCACTACCCGCTCCAGCAATGCATTCCATGCCCCTACCACTCTCTGAGTAAAGAACCTACCTCTGACGTCTCCGCCGTATCTACCTCCACTCACTTTAAAACAATGCCCCCTCGTAATAGCTACCTCCACCCTAGGAAAGTTTCCTTTCCTAGTTTTTCTTGGTTTCCTTGGAAACTGGAAGGGTCAGTTTGCTTTCTTGGATCCTGTTTTCAGTTAGGGCCCAACTCAAAAATAAACACAAACTTTGGCACCATGGATTCTATTACATGTTTCAAATGCACATAACAGTGTTTAGAAGCAGAAGGTAGAAGCTGAAGGGCAGTGCAGGAAGGTGGGCTTTGATTTTTTTCCTTTATTCATTGGATGAGGGTGTTGCTAGCTAGGCAGCATTTATTGCCCATCCCTAATTGTCCAGAGGTGGGGTTTATGAGTCAACCACATTGCCGTGGGTCTGGAGTCACATGTAGACTAGACCAGGTAAGGGTGGCAGTTTCCTTCCCTAAAGGGCATTAGTGAACCAAACGGGCTTTTTCCTTACAATCGGCAAAGGATTCATGGTCATCGTTCTGTTCTTAATTCCAGATATTAATTGAATTCAAATTCCACCATCTGCCATGGCGGAATTTGAACCCAGGTCCCCAGAACATTATTTGGGTCTCTGGGTTAACAGTCCAGCAATAATACCGCTAGGCCATCGCCTACCCAGAGATATTTCTTCCTGTTTAGTGTCTTTTCCAGCAGATCACCTAGAATTACCATTCTGACACCATTTTGAGGCATGAAAATTGTCACGATTCCTGAAGTGAGAGCTGTCAGAAGTGGGAGGAAGTGGGAGGTGAGGGACGTCCTGTGTAAGGGCCTGTCTGTTAGCGTGGAGTGCAGTTGTATCTCAGCCAGAACTTCATGGCAACCTTTGGTGCATATTTCAGTTTACTGGAGTATATTTCAGGCTGAGATAGATTCTTGATCGGTCAGGGAATCAAGGGTTCTAGGGAAAAGGCAGGAAAGTGCACATGAATGTTGAATCAGCCGTGATCCTACGATCTGGTGGAGCAGACTGAATGGCCTATTCCTGCACCTATTTCTTATGGTTTCATTACGGTATTAACCAAAAAACTTCTGCTGCTGACCCCAATTGGAGTCGTAATCCCAAACTTGGGAAGCGTCTGACTAAAGGGAATATCGAGATAACAATGTGTTCCTTAACAGCTCATTCAACAGCAACTTTAGAGACCACAGAATGAGCTGAGTCTTGGTTGTAAGAGAATTAAAAGACCAAACAAAAACAAGACTTAAAAAACTGCCAGGTACCAATGCTGCTGAACAAGTTCTGTGAGGATATGAAATTAGGTGTTCATTAACCCATAAAGTACGGAAAACCCTGCAAACAACCTTGATAGAAATCTGAAGCTTTCAGCTATAAGTCCAGAATCTCAACACATGAATCCAGAAAGTGCAAGGAAACAGATAATGGTAAGAAAGCAAAGAAATGAGTTCAGCAATTTGCATTGATTGCAAAGTATACACTTTTGACTGCTTTGGTCGGGATATGTTGGTTTACTGTTTGCTAAAGGTGTCCATTAGTTAACAGTGAAGTGATCTTCTGGGCTTTTGCTGAAGTCAAGAGAGTTAAATCTTTTCTTTCTTAAAAAAAACCTATTAGGATCTTGAAACTTTTTTTCATTTGCTTTTCAGACTGAGGCAGTTAGGAGCTTTGTGCTGAGGAACTGAGAGCTGATTGTTTATTACTGGCGCCTAACCTTTTCTACAAAACCGTCTCGAGACAATCAGGGGCTTTTAAAACTCTTATCCTACACAAGAGAGACTCAAATACTAACATAAATACTTGGTGTGAAACTGGGCCATTCACAGCTCCAGTGCTCACCAACTGCATTAGATTCTACTGAAGCATTTGATGCAAATTTGGGGACAGGATGCAATGGGTGAAAATAACCATTTGCTGCACACAGTTTGTGTTCCACACTGCATTCCACTTAGCCCTTTTTCTTGTTCAGGTACAAATCGGAAGACTATTTCAATGCCTGTTTCATTAAACCTCAATTTTGAAATTTCACCGGTGCTTCAGCAAGATTTCTGCTGAGTTCAGGTATTTTTGTAATCGCTGTGTCCCATCCTGGCACTCATTGCTTTTGGCTGGTGTTACATCAGCCTAAGTGGTGGCTTTGGTCTGCCTAAATTTGAAACCAACCAGTGTTCAACAGGATTTGAGTGTATCATTTTCGTAGGGGCAAGAGATAATCTGAATGCTGTGTTTGTCTCCCCAAAAATCATTATCGATGAAGAATCGTACTGGAATGTCGTGGCAAGCAGCCAAAACAATTACACAGGGTCAAATTCACACTTGTAATTTGCACAGGTTGTTATTATTGATCATGCATTAAACCTCTCAAAGTTAAAGCATCTTGTTTTTCATATCCTCACGTATCACCCCATTAACCTCCGTATTCAATGCATCATTCTCTGCCGCTTCCGCCACCTGCAATCTGACCCCACTACCAAGGATATATTTCCCTCCCCCTCCTTATCTGCCTTCCAGACGGACCGCTCTCTCCGCAACTTCCTTGTCCGCTCCACACTCCCCACTAGCCCCACCACCCCCAGCACCTTTCCCTGCAACCGCGGTAGGTGCTACACCTGCCCTTACACCTCCCCCCTCACCTCCATCCCAGGCCCCAAAAAAACCTTCCACATTAAACAGATGTTCACCTGCACATCCGCTAATGTGGTCTATTGTATCTGCTGTTCCCGTTGTGGCCTCCTCTACATCGGGGAGACCAAGCGGATGCTTGGAGACCGCTTTGTGGAACACCTATGCTCGGTTCGCGACAAACGATAACACCTCCAGGTCCCAAATCACTTCAACTGCCCCTCCCACTCCCTGGACGACATGTCCATCCTGGGCCTCCTCCAGTGTCACAACGATGCCACCTGGAAACTGGAGCAACAGCACTTCATATTCCGCCTTGGAACCTACAACCTAACGGTCTCAATGTGGAATTCACAAGCTTGAAAATCTCCCAACCCCCGACCTCAATCCAAGACCAGCTCCCCCTCTCATCCCTGCCTCCTTGACCTGTCCGTCTTCCCTCCCACCTATCCGCTCCTCCAGCCTCACTGACCAACCCCTATCCCCATTTCCTACCTACACTCACCTTTACTAGCTTCATCCCCGCCTCCTTGACCTGACCATCTTCTCTCCCACCCTATCTGCTCCACTATCCACCTGCTATCACCGCTCCCCCCTCTCTATTTATTTCAGAGCCCCCTTCCCCTCCCCCATTTCTGAAGAAAGGTCCCAACCTGAAACGTCAGCTCTTTTGCTCCTCTGATGCTGCCTGGCCTGCTGTGTTCCTCCAGCTCCACACTGTTATCTCAGACTCCAACATCGGCAGTTCTTGCTATCTCTTTGTTTTTTGTATGTTGTCACTTTAATAAATTTTAATGTTTGTAGCCTCCTTTGATCAGGATTGCTTCCACTTGTGGTGACGTTATATCACAAACAGAGAGCATTTTTATTGACATTTTAAGGTCTGCTTAATCAGGAAAGCTGGAATATTGCAACCTGAGCTCTTTACTGCTGTATCCCAACAGGATCAGTGCTATGTTTTTGCATGACAATCGGACTATATCTCCAATGTAGACGAACCCCAACTGTTGAAAGCAAAGTAGGAGTGATTTACGGAACATGTTTAATCAGTGATACAAGTATAATCAAATGGGTGTCCTATTTTAACTGTTTCTCAATAACTTATTGATTATAAAAATGCTTGAGGTAAATAGTTATTAATTGTCATGTTGTCAGATGATGTGATAAAGAGTTTATTACACACAATGCTGGGCTTGACAAGAGATTCATAACAGGTTTCAACATATGAAATCTTCATAAAATCCCTACAGTGTGGAAACAGGCCATTCAGCCCATCAAGTCCATACCCGGCATCTGAAGAGCATCCCACCCACACCTATTTCCCTACCCTATCCCTGTAACCTGCATCTCCTATGGCTAACCCACCTAGCCTGCACATTCCTGGACACAATGGACAATTTCCCACGCCCAATCCACCTAACTTGCACATCTTTGGACTGTAGCGGGAAAACAGAGCACCCGGAGGAAACCCACACAGACACGGGGAGAATGTGCAAACTCCACACAGGCAGTCGCCCAAGGCTGGAACTGAACCCAGGTCCCTGGTGCAGTGAGGCAGCAGTGCTAACCACTGAAATCCTATTTTAAAGTTTTTTGTTTTGCATTAAGCACTTTTACATTCTTCAGTAAAAAAAAAAACGAAAAACTACGGATGCTGGAAATATGCTCCAAAGCAACAAAGGCTGCCTTGCAATGCCCTCTTTTGAGTTGTACTCTTTCAACGATGTTGTCTCTGCCCATGTTCTTCCTACAAAAGTGAATTGCCTCATATTTCTTCACATTGAACTTCGTCTGTCAATCATTTGCCCACTCCACCAATTTATGATTTTCCATTACCTGCACATTTTGAAATTTTGCCCTGCATAGGAAGACCCAAGTCTGAATGGCATAATCTTAGATATCTCCAGGACAGGACAGGACAGGAGCAAATTACTGCAGATGCTGGAATCTGTACTGAAAACAAAAAACACTGGAAATCAAAGCAGGTCAGGCAGTATCCATGGAGAGAAAGCAAGCTTGACACAACAACACAGAATCGCCCAGCAGAAACTGATAGCCAAGATCCGTACCCATAAGGCAGGCCTCAAGCCAGGATCTTGGGTTCATGTCACACTACAAGTGACCCCACCACACTGTACTGTATCTGTAAAATCTTCCTTACTGTCCTGGTTTGACAGCATCACCTCTCTCTCTCTCTCCCTCACACACACACACTCTCTCTCTCCCTCCCTCACACACATACACACACACACACACACACTCTCTCTCTCTCTCTCTCACACACACACACACACACACACACACACACACATGCCCTCTCTCTCTCTCCCTCCCTCACACACATACACACACACACACCCTCTCTCTCTCTCTCTCACACACACACACTCTCTCTCACATGTATACACACTCCCTCTCAAACACACGCACCCTCTCTCTCTCTCTCACACACACACACACCCTCTATCTCTCTCTCACACACAGACTCTCTCTCATAAGTATACACACTCCCTCTCCAACACACATACCCTCTCTCTCTCACACTCACACACACACCCCCTCTATCTCTTTCTCACACACACACACTCTCTCTCACATGTATACACACTCCCTCTCAAACACACACACACACCCTCTCTCTCTCTCTCACACACACACACACATATAAATCTATGGGGTGAATTATTTCATCCAAGATGTTTGTCTATTTGCAGATATATTCTATTTTGTTCAAAGAAACACTCAATTTGTAGTCACAGTCAGTCAGTGTGACAGTCAGTCAGTGTGACGGTCAGTCAGCGTGTGACGGTTTGTCTGTGTGACGGTCAGTCTGTGGGACAGTCAGTCAGTCAGTGTGACGGTCAGTCTGTGTGACGGTCAGTCTGTGTGCTTTTGGAATAAGACCAGCCTGATTCCAGGTTAGAACTCGGAGACAGATTCTGAACGCGGCCTGTCTGGCCTGAAGCGTCACCTTTAGTATATCTGCCCGACTGTTTCTTGGAAAGTGGGGTGGCCACTAATAACACCTTTAATTATCTTGGAGCAGCGGCTTGAAACAGGTTCTGGAGTTTGCATCTTAATCAATCGAAACTTGCTTCTCCTTTCTGACAGGAGCTATTTTACATTTGTTCACTCCACTCACACCAGCTGTATGATCCTATGATCTCTCTGTGTCTGTGTGCCCTCTCTCACTGCACCTGCCAAAGGAGCGACTGTCTGAAAGCTTGTGATTTCAAATAAATCCATTGTCCAGTAACCTGGTGTCATGTGATTTTTGACTTTGTCCACCCCAATCCAACACCAGCACCTCCAATATCATGTCTATTGTCATCCATCTGGCCAAGTCCCTGATGCTCTATGCATGTTTGATACCAGCTCTGCTGGGTGGGTTGCTGACCAGTTGTCTGATAGATACCTAAGGAACTCCACTGAGGCTCTCAGTCTGGGTTTACTCCCTCATTAGCCACCTACTCTCCCAAGCCACCCACAAGGCTATGAGGTATTCCCCTATTGCTGGATGGTCTAGTTAATAATCAGGGTCTGACCAGGGGACAGCACAGTGGCTCAGTGGTTAGCACTGCTGCTTCACAGCACCAGGGACTTGAGTTCAATTCCAGCCTCAGGCAACTGTCTTGTATGGAGTTTGCACATTCTCACTGTGTCTGCGTGGGTTTCTCCAGGTGCTCCAGTTTCCTCCTGCAGTCCACAAGACATATAGGTTAGGTGGATTGGCCATGTTATAGTGTGCAAGGCTGGGTGGGTTAGGCACTGGAAATGCAGGGTCACAGGGATGAGGTGGGGTGGGTGGTTCTGGGTGTAATGCTGTTCAGAGGGTTGGTGTGAACTCAATGGGCCAAATGGCCTGCTGTAAGGATTCTGAAAAAATGCCCAACAAAAACAGAAATTGCTGGAAAAGCTTAGCAGGTCTTGGGGAGAGAAATCAGAGTTAACATTTTGGGTCCACATGCCAGTGGATCTATAGGCTACACGTAAAGAGATCAGACCTATTTCAAGACCTCTGTACTTTATCCTGGAACCACAAGGTACTGAGTCAGCACTTGTTACATATATTCACTCCATCAGCAAGATCTGGGAGGAGCAGTTTAGCAACTGGGCTCACTGTTCACAGATTGTAATACAAACTAGCTGTTGGGAAGAGGTGAATGCAGAGGTGACTAGCAGATTAACCATCACACACCTCCCACTAGGCTAATGCACGATGTAGCCTTTTACTAACACAATGTCATGGAATGACGAGAGCCTGCTGGTGCTTGTGGTTGATATTGGCACTTCAGAAATGCTTGCCATGGAATAACTGCATTAGCTTTATACAAACTAACATTTGGTCAGACTGTGGACTGTATTGTAGAATATTGACACCTTGATAATAGTGTTAGTCCTCTAGGAGCTCCATCTGTAGCTCCAGCAATAGTACGCTGACCCTTAGTTCTAATTGTAGCTCTAACAATATTGGCATATTGGAGAGGTCAAGGGTTCCTACAGACTATGTGTGATAGAATCAGAAACTCTCACCATCAAACATTTATGTTACGTTCATCCATGGATTAAAGTCATAGAGTCATACAGCACAGAAGAGGTCCTTCAGCCTATTGAGTATGTGCTGACCCATTTACATTAGCCACTCATTTATTTCCCCTTTACAGTTTGTGGGGCCTCATTATGCACCAGCTGATCTCATTTTCCGACAGAACATCAGTGACTACACTTCACTAATCTATTCATTGGATGTGAAACACTTTGGCTTGTCCTGATGAGGCATGCTCTGAAATGCAAGATTCATTTGTAAAGAAGAAATTCAATACTGATCTCACGCAATATTGAAAGGATGGAATTTGGGTTGGGCCTTGGGATGGGAGTGTGGTTTCCATAGAATTTGTAAAACAGCTGATCATGCTGGCTTGATAGTCTTGCAGCACTGATGTACTGCTACCTCCTCACTCAGAAACTGCCCTGCAACTCGCTTGAACTGTGGTCCTGACATTCAATCATTTCATCCACTTAAGGCATTAAAAGGACATGGTTCCTGCTCAGTGGGGAAAAAAAAAGAAGCATTTCCAGAGGTGATGTTATGGAAACTTTGGAAATGTGTCCAGAGATGTGAATTACATAATATGTGTCATTAATCTTTGTGAGAAATGTCGCATTGTAATCTGTTAGTTGAAACAGTCCTTGGCACTTTTTTAACTTTGTAAAGAGAGACAGGCTGTCTCTGAGACACGATGATTATCGAACATTTATAAGCTGCCAGAGTTAGGCTTCTTCCTCACTGTGTGGGTGGTTGAACCTGAATGATGATGGCACTCCCGATAGAGAAATACTTAACCAATTTTGTAATGGCGGATGGCTTAAATGCCCATATTGTCAGTCCTTTTAACATTAACCATTTCTTACTCATTCCTATTGAGTGTTCAATTCTATTTGTAGAGCCTTCCCAAGCATATTACATCAAATTCACAGTGTTAAAACAAACTCCAACAGGCCCATGCCAGTGTGTATGCTGCACTCAAATCTTCTGCTGCCCCTCCCCATTTACCTTTCTGAACATAACCTGCTAATTCTTTAGACCTTATTGAATCATACAAGATTCTTAGGGACTTGACAGTTGGGTGAAGAAAGATTGTTTCCTCTTGTGGGAGAGTCCAGGGTATAATCTCAGAATAAGCGGGGGGGTCGCACATTTAAGACAGAGATGAGGAGGACTTTCTTCTCTGAGGATAATGAATCTGTGAAATTCTTTGCCATAGTGAACTGTCAAAGCTGGGTCGTTAAGTAAATTCAAGGCTGAGGCAGATTTTTAAGGGAATCAAGGGTCGTGAGGAAAGTGGAGTTGAGGATTATCAATTCTGCCATGATCTTACTGAACGGCAGTGCAGATTCAATGGGCTGAATGGCCTATTTCTACTGCTCCCACATCTCCTGATCCAGCTTCCCCTTCTGTGAGTCTGTGCTGTTCCTCTCAGTCATTAGAGAGAGAGAGAGAGAGACAATTGGTGGTCACTTAGCATCAAGCGAGGGGACAGTCATAGAGTCATAGAGTAATACAACATGGAAACAGGCCCTTCAGCCCAAACTGGTCCATGTTGCTTCTCAGGTCCTTCTTAAATCTTTCCCTTCTCACCTTGAACCTATGCCCTCTAGTTTTCAATTCCTTGTCCCTGGGAAAAAGACTATATGCATTCATTCTATCTCTGCCTCTCATGATTTTATACAGCTCAATAAGGGCACCCCTCATTCTTCCTTGTTCCAAGGAATTAAGTCCTATCCTGGCCAACCTCTCCCTATAACTCAGGCCTACTACTCCTGGCAACATCCTCGTAAATCTTCTTTGCACACTTTCCAATTTAACTGTGTCTTTCCTATAACAGGGTGACCAAAACTGTACACAATACTCCAAGTGCAGCCTCACCAATGACTTATACATTTGTAACATAATGTGCCAACTCCTGTACTCAATGCCTCGACCGATGAAGGCCAGCATGCTAAATGCCTTCTTCACCACCCTGTTCATCTGTGACGCTGCTTTCAATGAACTATGTACTTGTACTCCTGGGTCCCTCTATTCCATAACACTCCTCAGGACCTTACCAGTTACTGTATAAGTCCTACCTTGGTTTGACTTTCCGAAGTGCAACACCTCACACTTATCTGTATTGAATTGCATTTGCCAATCCTGAGGCCACTTCCCCATCTGATCAAGATCCCTGTGTAATTTTTGATAACCTTCTTCACTATCAACGATACCTCCTAATTTTGTATCATCCGCAAACTTACTAATCGTGCCTTGTACGTTCACATCCAGATCATTTATGTAATAACAAATAACAAAGGTCCCAGCACCGACCCCTGTGGCACGCCACTAGTCACAGGCTTCCAGTCCGAGAAACAACCTTCAAACATCACCTTCTGCTTCCTACCACCGAGCCAATTTTGAATCCAATTAGCTGGCTCCCCCTGGACCTCATACGACCTGACCTTCATGACTAGCCTGCCATGTGGGACTTTGTGAAAGGCCTTACTAAAGTCCATATAGACAACATTCACTGCCCTACCCTCATCTGTCCTCTTGGTTACTGCTTTGAAAAACTCTTCAAAAAACTCTTTAAAATACCTTTGTTAAACAATGGATTAACATTAGTCACCTTCCAGTCTTCCGGAACTTCACCAGTGACTGGATGAAGCGAAAATCTCTGCAAGGGCCTCTGCAATTCCTTCCCTAGCCTCCCACAACATCCGAGGATGGACTAGATCAGGCCCAGGGGATTTAGCCACATCAATGTGCTTTAAGGCTGCAAACACCTCCTCTCTGGTAATGTGTATGTGGTCCAAAACATCCCCACTTGTTTCCCTTATTTCCTTAGCATCCATGATTCTCTCCTCAATAAACACTGAGGAGAAATATTCATTAAAAATCTTCCCCATTTCTTGTGGCTCCACACATAGATGGCCATGCTGATCTTTAACGGGACCTATTCTCTCCGTTGCCACCCTTAATATTGCTATAAACTCTCTTGGGATTATCTTTAACCTTACCTGCCAGATCAGTCTTATATCCTTTTTTGTTCTTATTTCCCTCTTGAGTGTGCTCCTACACTTTTTGAAGTCATCTAGGGACTCACTTGAGCCCAATAGCCTAAACCCAATGTATGCCTTCTTCTTCCCAACCAGAGCCTCAATATCCCTAAACCTGCCAGCTTTTCCCATCACCCTAACAGGATGATGTTCCTGGACTCTTGATCACACTTCTAAAGGCCTCCCATTTGCCAATTGTTCCTTTTCCTTCAAACAGACTCATCCAATCAACCTCTGCTAGATCCTGCCTTATGGCCCCAAAATTGGCCATGCTCCAGTTCAGCACCTTAACCTGTGTGGACCTGGCCTATCTTTTTCCATAATTGTTAAAACTAAGAGAGTTATGGTCACTGGGCCCAAAATGCTGTGACTGACACTTCAGTCATTTGTCTGACCTCGTTTCCTAAAAGGAGGTCCAGTGTTGCATCCTCCCAAGTAGGGCTCTCTACATATTGATTTAGGAAACTTTCTTGGACACATCTGACAAATTCAACCCCAACAGGCCTTTTACACTCCGGGTGGCCCAGTCAATGTAGGGGGAAATTTCAAATCTTCAGCCAATACTACCGTTATTCCTATAGGTATCAGCAATCTCTCTACACATCTGCTCCTGTAGTACCTGCTGGCTATTTGGGGGTCTATAATTCAGTCTCAACAAAGTGACCATCCCCTTCTTGTTTCTAAGCTGTAACCATATGGCCTCATTTGATGACCCCTTAAGAATATCCTCTCTAAGCACTGTTGTTATGTCTTCTCTTATCAAAAGGGCAACACCCCTCCTCGCTTACGTGTACTTCTGTCACTCCTATAGCTTCTGTGTCCAGGAACACTGAGCTGTCAGTCCTGCTCTTCTCTCAGCCATGTTTCTGTTATGGCTACAATATCCCAGTCCCCAGAACCAATCCATGCTCTGAGCTGATCTGACTTACCACTCAGGCCTCATGCGTTAAAATAAGTACACTTTAAGCCAGAAGCCTTTTCCTTCCCTTTACTGTGCCTCTGGCTATCCTGAATAGTAAACTTGCTCTTGATAGCTAATGTATTTTCCCCTGACTTCTCAATGGTGCCTCTCTTATTCAGAGTCCCACCCCTCTGACAAACTAGTTTAATCCCTCCCGGATAACACTAGCAAATCTCCCCACAAGGACATCAGACCCCCTCCACTTCAAATGCAACCTGTCCCTCTTGTACAGGTCACCTGTACTGCAGAACAGATCCCAGTGATCCAAGCGCTGAAAACCCTGCCCCCTACACCAGCTCCTCAGCCAAACATTCATCTGGCCTATCATTCTATTTCGATGCTCACTAACATGTGGCACTAGGAGTAATCTGGAGATCACTACCCTTGAGGTCCTGCTTTTTAACTTCTTACCTAACTTTCTCTACTCATTTCACAGCACCCCATCTCTTTGTCTACCAATGTCATTTGTACGGATGTGCACAATGACCTCTGGATGCTTACTCTCCCCCTTCAGAATGTTCTACAGCCTCCCAGAGGCATCCTTGACCCTGGCACTTGGGAGACAACACACCATCCTGGTGTCTGTTCTGCGGCTGCAGAATCTCCTGTCCGTCTCCCTCACAACTGAGTCTCCTATCAGTATTGCTGTGTCTGACTGCATCCTTTCCCTCTGAGCCTCAGAGTGAGTCACAGTGCCACTGACCTGACTGCTGCTGCTAGCTCCTGAAAGGTCATCCCCCACCGTATCCAAAGTGGTATACCTGTTACTGAGGGGAATAGCCACAGGGGAACCCTGCGCTATCTACTTTCACCATCCTTACCCAGCTACCTGCAGCTTGTACCTTAGGAGTGACCACTTCACCACAGCTCTTATCAATGATGTTCTCTGCATCCCAGATGATCCTGAGTGCATCCAGCTCCAGCTCCCGTTCCCTAACCCGGTCTGTCAGGAGATGCAGCCGGGTGCGCTTCTCGCAGGTGTAGCCACCAGGGACACTGGAAGTCTCCCTGATCTCCCACATCCTGCAGGAGGAGCATGCCACTGCCCAAACTTCCATCCCTACTGCCTTCGGTCGAGACAGAAAGAAAGTAGAGTTAAAGAGCCCCTACCTGCTCAGCCTCCTCACTCCGAAACCTCTCATGCAAAGGCCTCAGCACTTCCACTCTAACTCTGGCCCACTCTCTTAATGGCTGCTCCCTTGTACATCTTTACCCTGCCGGTCATCTTCCTCACAGAGCGCCTTTTTTTTGGGTCGGAGAGGAGGAAGGGTGGGAAACACCAACCACACCTTGACACCGGGTTCTCTCTGACCTTCTGTACAGTTGCGATGACTATGGCAATGTCTCCCAGAATTCTGCTGTGATGACTCTCAGCCACCCTCTGACTCATTCTGATCGGGAGAGGTTGGTAAGGACTGTCCTACATGGTAATCTCAGCAAGTGTGGGTATTGAAGCCACACTGTTGGCATCACTCTGTATCACAAACCAGCTATCCAGCCAACTGAGCTAACCAACCCCAAACCCTAAACAACTACATTGTGTTTGCATTGAAGTTAGTAGGAAATGTCAGCAGTGTCTACGAAGCTCCCTGTACATCGATGTTTCAGCCTGGTAGATGTCACCTCCTGCCCTCTGTGCTATCACAATGCAGCGTGCCAACACTGGGCAATATACCTCATTTAGTTACACCTTGTGGGATCCTGGTATCTCTGGACACATTTGTTAACCTACTGTGTATAAGGTATTTGTGCAAAGTCAGGAAATAACTGTGCAGTTCTTTCACAACTCGTTCCAGTCATTAGATTAATTAACTCAGAAAAACTGAGAGCCAAGGCAATAAGAGTAGACCATTCAAGCTGCTTTGGCATTTGTTAAGATGATTTAGCTAATTATTTTTGTGAGTTTTAATGTACAGCTTGTCCAAAAAAGTATACATTCATGATAAACATACAAATTATTTGACACTCACTTTGTGTAGATTCAAATTACCTTTTCTTTCCTTTTGTGTTTGCCCTGTCATTCATTGCTGAGATGCTGCTAGATTTCCTGTTGGTGTGCATTGTGGTCTAACCACAAGCAGCTTCACCTGTCTGTCATCTTTCCCAAGAAGCACATCTTAATCTGCACTCTGCTGTATTAAGCCCATACCTTCATGTTTCCAAAGTCTTGAGATGAGAACAGGGATTTCCCACATATGTATCCACAAACTGTTGCATGCACATGAACTGAGATGCTGACTCCATGCGCCCAGGCTCTGACTGCTTTACCGAGGGAAACAGAAATGAATGGTTTAACAAGCAGTGTTAAACAAAAACTGAATCCCTAGAGGTCCCCGCAGTGTTACAACTCAACTGCAACGTTACTTGTTAATCATATTTTGCAGACCGGTTTTTCTGGATCCCCCAGTGTGCTCTCTCACATTTCATGTTTAATAGATTCCCAACATCAATGCATTCTGCTACCAGCCATACACTTAAAGCACTGATTCACATTTCTTTGAGAAAGTGGAACTGTAGCAAACAATGAATGTAAATAATAATTTCAACGTTTAGGATTAAATTTTTGAGACCAAACTGAAACTGGTTCCTGATGATGGTCATTGGGTTAGGGCAGGGAATAGTTGCGTCGTATGGGCTGGGTATTTTCCCAGTTCCAACTGTAGCATGCACTGTACTGGATGTCACTTCAGCAGTGATGTTCCTGATTGCTACAATGTTTAAGATCCTAGAAGACACACAGTCAAATAACCTTCAATAGACTAACATAATCACAGATACAGAGGATGGATTAAAAAAAAAGCAATTTAGGTTAGACCACTTTATTAAAAGATGGTGAATGTATACATTTTTAAGGAAGGCAGCAGACTTCAGCAAATTCTTTGGATAGATATTTGATGAGATGCAAAAATTTTAGTCTCTGAATATGATTTTTTTCAAGTTCTGTGTATTCTTGCTCCCCCCTGCTGGCTCTGTGTGTGAGACTGTGTGTCTGTGAGAGAAAGTGAGTGAGTTTGTGTGTGAGAGACTGTGCGTGTGCACGTGTGTGTATGTGAGAGAGAGAAAGAGAATGTGTACATGTGTGTATGAGTGTGTACGTACATGCAAAATTGCATGAATGTGTAGGTGAGAGACTGTATGTGAGAGACTGTGCATGTGTGAGAGTGTTTACGTGTGCGTGGGAGACTATGTATGCGTGTGAGAGAGTGCACAAGTGTGTGTGAGAGTGTATGAGTGTGAGCAAGTATATGTGTGAGTGCGTGTGTCTGTGTGTGTATGTGTGTGTGAGAGAGTGTGTGTGCGCGAAAGTGTGTATGTGAGTGTGAGAGAGTGCATGTGGTGAGAGAGAGCCTGTGAGAGTGTGTGAGAATGTGTGCGGGCGTGTGTGTGTGTGCGCGCGCGCGCGCGCATGACAGGTATTTTGTATGTATAACTGTGTAAACATTGGTTGAGGGCACATCAGACTGGGCTTTAATTTTTATGCAGCCACTCTGGGTTCATACATGAATAACGACCCATTAGACACCAAGTTGGAAGGCTTCAATAAAAGATACAGCTATTTCTCTTCCATGAAGCCATTTCCAGCCTCTTTCATGCTTTATTTTACATATATAGTTTTGTAGTTTGAAAGGATTAATGACTGGGGACACATGACTGACTGATTCAGAGCTTCTGGGAGTGTTTGAAGAATGATCATGGTTTTTGCAAAGTTAGGTATGGGCAGCTGAATATAGCTCCCAAATATAGTTGTTACTTGGACAAGCCAACATCTCCATAATCTCTCCAACGCTAGACTATAAGCAGGTGAGTTGGACCCAAAGCACTAAAACTTTGATATAATGAAGATTAACAGTCAGACCTGAAAAAGTGGTACTAAAATCATGTATCTTGTATGAGATAGGCAAAGAACTCCAAAGCTGCACCATGAACAAAGTGAGAGAGTCAGAAACTCAAAGACGGTGGCTCAGTGGTTAGCACTGCTGCTGCACAGTGTCAGGGACCCAGGTTCAGGGTAGGTGGTGGCTCTGGGTGAATTGAATGGGCTGAATGGCCTGTTTCCATGCTGTAGGGATTCTTTAAAGGTCACCCCTTAGCCTCCAACACTCTGGGAGGAAAATGTCTGGAATACATTGAAAAGGTGGTGATTGTGACCTGACCATCGCTGAGGGGGTGTGTTTGGTTATTGCTGAAGGCAGTTAAAGTTCAACCACATTGCTTGCATGTCTGGAGTTCAATATAGGTCACGCCTGGTGAGGGGAATGGCAGATCTCTCTGAATGACCTTTGCGGACCATGTGTGATTGTTTACAACAATCCAGTTATTTCATGATTATTAATGAGGATAGCGTTTTAGTTAAATGAATTTAAATTCCACCAGCTGCAGTGCATTGGGATTTGAACGCCCATCTCCAGTGCCAGTAGTCCAGGTGGTTGGATTACTCCTCCAGTAACATTAGCACGATGCAGCATCGCCACCTCCCCCACACATTTTAAAAGGAATTGGTTCTAAATTAAAACTATGAGTCCTGGATCTAGACTCCCTGAACAATAGAAATAGGTTTGATCAGGAGCAACTATTTATTGCCTTTTAATATCCTGGAAACTTAAAAACAAATCAATCCATACTTTTTTTTAACTTTCAGGGGACACCATCCTTGTTTGTGTAATCTCTCCTTAATAACCCTAGGAAAAACGTGCCTCAGATGATCTGTTTGAATTGGGTTTTAACCTCCTAGATTTTGCAATGATATCACATTGTCCTGTGAAAGAGGTGGGATTTAAGGCAAAGGTTCCAATCAGGCTTTCCTCGGATTTCCATGTGGCATTGAGCCCACGGGATGCTTACATTTGGCACTTTCAGTTTCTGAAGCAGTAATTTGATTCGAATCTCTGCCGAAATCATTTCTTTGTAAGTACTTCAAACAGGTTTCTTATTGTCCAAACATTATTCTGAATTAAGGAGAGGCTTTGAAATATACACCAGGTTGGCAAGGTGTTGCTTCCCCCTGAGTCTTCACTCATTTTGACTCTTCACCCAGGTTATGCAGCTCGAGGTGTCTCAGAGAAGTCTCTTCTCATGCTTCAGCCAGCTTCCCCAGCACTTTAACCCACTTCGTCTCTCCCAATTGCATTTGGGTGGGAGGGAGTTGACTCCAGATTTACACTAATGCTAAGGTTGTTTCATCAGTTCGGGTGGGCAGAAGGAGGCTGTGGAGAAAGAATTTTTAGTTATGATATTGTATAATGTAAAAAAAAGTCCCATTGTTTTCAGTCACACTCTAGTCCACAGTGACAGCCTGTTTGATAACCCACTCCACATCTTTTGAATACTGCACAGTTCATTGATATTGCACATTTTAAGTTCTTAATTTCTATGTTGTGCCTGTGCATTGTTTTTCTATTTACCTAAACTCCATTGTAGCCTTTTAGATTTACAGTAATATTTCAGGAATTGATTAGACTGGAGTAAATTGTTGAAAATGTTCATGATTCAGTTTAGCGCAGTCCGTCATGACTCGAGAAATTTCACATCTAAAGGCAACATCTGCCGAAGAATTCTGCTTCGAAATGGACAGTATCTCTGCAGTCTCACACCAGAGTTATTCTTCTATCTCTCTAAAATGCACTCTAAACTACTCATGAAAGCACACATCCGCTTGCTTCAGCTGCTCTATGTTTGCATTGTGCATGTGCCTTTGTTTAGTGCAGTTGACTCTATTTAAGAAAACGGATTTTCCTTGTATTCATGCTTAATTATATTTTGGAAGTGTATAAGTGTTTTGCATTCCTTCATTACCACAGTACTGGCCAACACTTTCTTGCTAACACAAATTTTGCAATGTTTCCTATTATTCCTGTATCGCTCCTGGCTTTAATACATCCCACAATCTGTTAAAAAAAGTGATGGGGAAAGCAGCCCACTCCGGATGTGACAAAAGCTTTGATTGGTTTTGGCACAAAAAACAATAGGACCCGAGCTGGAGACTGCAGTCATGACATTATTGTGTAACGGTGTGCTTTCAATATACGAGGTCTTTGCACCTCTCCCCTCTCCAGAAGATCCAGTCATTTTGGGGAGTGACTTGTGAGACAATTCAGCCAATATCACCCCTCACATATTGTCCTGAGCGAATAAATACTGTTATAATGTGTGTGAAGCAACCATTATCAGAGGTATCTTATGTGGCATATATTGTCTTTCTATTGTCTCAAACAGAAATACCTCATCATGAAATGTACAACACAACACATGATCTTGTGGCATTGAATACTAAGCTAGAACCAAACTTGAGTCCAATATGTACCCAACCTTGCATGTCCTTTCTCCAATGTCATGCATTCAGTTGCTGACTGCTGAAACACATTTCTAATTCATTCAGTGAATACTAGATAGTGTCCTAATCATAGACTACACAGCAAATGTTTATTACAGTGCATTATAAATGGTTAGGGCAGATCCTTTTGGTGGTTGCGTCTATTCGTATGGTGATTATAACTACCTACATAATAGAAAAGTGAACGCAGTAACTGAGTGGGAAGAGTGTTTGTGTGTGTGTGTGTGTCTGTATGAGGATGTGTGTGTGTGCGTATGTGTGTGTTTGAGGATGTGTGTGTGTTTGTGTATATGTGTGTGTGTGTATGAGGATGTCTGTGTGTGTGTGTGTGTGTGTGCATGCACACGCATGCACATGCACATACATCCACCCAGAATAATAAAACAAAGAACTGTGGATGCTGGAGATCTGGAACAAACAAAAATAGAAATTGCTGGAGAAACTTAGTAGGTCTGGCAGGAGAAAGCAGAGTTAATGTTTCGAGTCCAGTAATCCTGGAGGCTGAGAAATCATGACAATTTGTGAAATTGAAGTCAGCGAGTCTCAAAATTTGTGGATCAGTGGCATGAAATGGACTAGAAAAGCTGTATGATCACTGTGAAACTCAACTACTTTGATACAGTCATCAGGAGAGGAAATCTACATGCCCTCTCCCTCACCCCAAATCTGGCCTACATGTGACTCTCATTTCACACTGTATGGTTGATGCAATGTTCACAGAAAAACCGCAGATCTTAAGAACAGTGAGGAGACGTGTCATTTCATCTTCAAGCCTGTTCCCTCACTCAGTAAGATAACGTGTGATAAAGCATCATATACCCACCAGTGCCCCATATCCCTTTCAGCAGCGCAGTGGCACCTTCCCTGACAGTGCCAGACATACCTGTTCCCTCTGTCACCGCTGCAGACATCAAATCGATCTTCATGGGAGCCAACCCAAAGAAAGCAACAGGCCCAGACTGTGTCCCTGGAGAAGCACTCAGATCCTGTGTGGACCAACTGGTGGAAGTAGAAGGGAGATAGGGCTTGGTGACGTGGTGTAATGAAAACAACCTCTTTCTCAATGTTGGCAAAACTAAGGAAATGATAATTGACTTAAGAAAGAAAGGAAGAGAACACATCCCCATCTAGATCAATGGAATTGAGGTTGAGACGGTAAAGAGCATCAAGTTCCTCAGAGTGACGATAACTGACAACCTGTCCCGGACTTCCCACATAGATGTGACAGTCAAGAAGGCACAACAATGCCTCTTCTTCCTCAGTCAGCTCAGGAAATTTGGCCTGTCCATAAGGTCCCTCACCAACTTCTACAGATGCACCATTGAATGCATACTGCCCGGGTACGTAACAGCCTGGTATAGCAACTGCTCTGCCCAGGACCGTAAGAAATTACAGAAGGTGGTGTGCACAGTCCCGACCATCACAGAAGCCAACTTCCCATCCATGGATAACAAGGTGTAGAGCTGGATGAACACAGCAGGCCAAGCAGCATCAGAGGAGCAGGAAG
>JAHRHZ010000004.1:5631781-5652684 GCA_024137785.1 Ginglymostoma cirratum | reverse complement strand
CTTCCTGCTCCTCTGATGCTGCTTGGCCTGCTGTGTTCATCCAGCTCTACACCTTGTTATCTCAGATTCTCCAGCATCTGCAGTTCCTACTATCTCTTCCCATCCATGGACTCCATTTACACTTCTCACTGTTGCAGGAAGACAGCCAACATCATCAAAGACCCATCCCACCCTGGTAATGATCTCCTACAACCTCTTCCATCAGGCAGAAGATACAGAAGCCTGAACACATGCACCAGCAGGTTCAGGAACAGCTTCTTCCCAACTGTTATTAAATTGATGAATGGACTCTGTAGCCTCAAATAATGATCTTGCCAATGTTGATCTTACCTAGACCGTGCCCTGTGCAATGTAGCCTGTATGGCCCAAAGTCTTTTTGATCTGTACATCCTTGTTTATTATGATCTGCCTGTACTGCTTGTAGACAGAGCTCTTGGTACACGTGATGATCAATGAATCAATCAATCGATGACTTTCATTAACAAAAAGCTCAGTTTTAAACATAATAATTTAACCAGCTTCACTTGCCATTGGTGGAAGAAACACTCCTTTGCATATGAAAACTTTTCTTTGTTTCACTCCTACAAGGTCTAGCTTTAATTGTTAATCTCTGCCCCTAAGTCTTAAATGCCCCAAACAGCAGAAATAGTTTATCTCTAGCGAACATGGCTGTTCTCAAAAACTTTGATCAAAACACCCCATAACCTGCCAAATTCCAGGGAATACAACCCTAGTTCATGTAAACTCCTGTAATATAATCACTGGAATTCATATTACATTTTGATTAATGTGCACTGCACCATCTCTGAGGACAGGATATCAGAATGCGGACAGCAACCCAGGTGTGGTCTGACCAGAGCTTTGTACAACTATGCATCATTTTTACCCTCATCTATTCCATTCCTCCAGGTATGAATGCCAGGGTTCCTGATTACCGATTATTTGATTATTTTCTCTTTCCTGTTTGTGACATTCAGTTAATTGATACAAACAGACGATGGGCTATGAACACTGACACAGCCTAGTGTCTAGCGAATCAGAAAACGCATGTTTTAAAAGGATCAATCAAATAGCAAACCTGTATACAGAAGCAATAGGTGATGGTCTAAAGGTATTCTTGTCGGGCTGCTAACCTAGAAACATAGTTAATGTTCTGGGGACCCAGGTTCAAACCCCAACTATGCCAGATGGTGCAATTTGTGGTAAATCTGAAATTAAGAGTCTAATGATGACCCTTTATCAATTATCAGGAAAAACCCAGCTGGTTCACTAATGCCCTTTAGGAAAAGACATCCTTACCTGTTCTGGCCTACATGTGACTCCAGACCCACAGCAATGTGGTTGACTCTTAACTGCCCTCTGGGCAGTTAGAGATAGGCAATAAGTGCTGGCATAGCCAGTGATGCCCTCATCCTGTGAATGATTTTTTAAAAAAAATTGTCAAAAGACATTTTAGTTATATTTTTAGCCTAAATTATTATTGTCTTTTTTAATCTATGCCAAAATCATGATTTTATTTGTTTTTCCTTCACCTGTTCATGGGATGTGAGTATTACTGGCAAGGCCAGCATTTGTTGCCCATCCCTAATTGCCCTTGAACCAAGTGTCTTTCTAAGGCAAAGTCAGAGGGCAGTTATGAACCAACCACTTTGCTATTGGTATGTGCAGGCCAGGCTAGGGAATGGCTGATTTCCTTCCCTGAAGGACGTTAGTGAATCAGCTGGGGTTTTGTGACAGAAATATTTCTCATCACAAAGTGAGACTAATTGCAGATTTCAATTAAGATGCCATTTGAAACCATGCCCCCACAGCATTAGTCTAGGCATCTGGATTACTAGTCCAGTGACATTACCACGACACCACCATCTAAGTGGCTTGCACAGATTTGCAACATTCAGGGTATAGACAGCAATTTGTGCATTCTGAAGAAGGGTCATTGGACCCGAAGCATTAACTCTGATATTTTTCTTCACAGATGCTGCCAGATCTGCTGAGTTTTTCCAGCTACTTCTGTTTTTGTTCCTGATTTACAGCATCTGCAGTTCTTTCAGTTTTTATTAGTGCATTGGCACTGTAGCTGATCAATTGCACCCAGTCTCTGCCTTGCGCATCTCTCTGTTTCGTTGCAGATACTACAGTACTTTTCTGTATGGTTCCTGACTTACAGTATTCTGTTCAACAATGTGAGAACTAAGAGCAAGAGTAGGTCTTAGTTCTTACATTGTTGAACAGAATACTCTAAGTCAGGCCATTCAGCCCCTAAAGCCTGCACTGCCATTTAATACAATCATGGCTGATCTTATCTAGGCATCAATTCCCCTTTCCTGCCCATGCTCCGTAACCCTTCAAACCATTACTATTTAAAATTCTATCTATCTCCTCCTTAAATGTACTCAATATTACAGCATCCACTACATTTAAGGGGAGTGAATTCCACAGAGTCACAATTCTTTGAGGGAAGTAATCTCTCATCTCTGCTTTAAATTTGCCACCCGATCCTAAAACAATGACCTCTCATTCTAGATTGCCCCACAAGAGGAAACATCCTCTCTATGTCTACTTTGTCAAACCCCTTTAGCATCTTTATACCTCAATTTAATCTGCGAGAAATCAAATCTCAATGCCCTAACATGAGAGTAAACAGCACTCCAAATCCTTCGCAATAAGTTGATGTTTCCTTTCCGACTCTTGTGAAGCTGCGAACCATTTCGCTTCTCATTTGCCATGCTGCTCCAAACACTCCACCTCACCGCTCTGTTATATACTGTCTCTTGCTGTTGTATTCTTATGTTTCCTACCCCTTCATTCTTTAATGTGATCTATTTAAATTTTTTTTTGATAAATTTATTATTGTTTCCCTAGGATGGGGGATTTCAAGACAAGGGGACATATTTTTTAATGTGAAAGAAGAGAGATATAAAAAAGACATGAGGGGCAAGTTGTTTTACACAGAGGGTGGTTCATGAATGGAATGAACTTTCTGAGGACGTGGTGGATGTGGTTACAATTACACTGTTTAAGAGACACTTAGATAAGTAAATGAATAGGAATGATTTGGAAGGATATTTGCCAGGAACAGGCAGGTGGAACTAGTTTAGTTTAGGATTATGTTCAGCATAGACTAGTTGGACCGAAGGGTCTGTTTCCGTGCTATATGACTCTACGTACATTTTGATGAAACCATTAAGTTTCTCCCAGTGCTTACAAGAGGCTAGCAGTGGTCTGATTCCACCGCTTCTTGCAATCAACCACCTCACAAAGTAATTTTGCCTTCGCCTCCCGATGTGACATTGCACCATATCAATTAAATGGGAAACGTGTTTGCCAAACTCTTAAAAGATTACTCAACAAAAAAAACCTGCTTTTTAAATTTTATTAACTATTCACATATTGAAATTGTGTAGCGAACGTTCACCAAAATCTCTCTCCCTGATTATTTGCCCTATCAAAAAAATGAAAATCAAAATAAAAATCGAAAGAACTGCGGATGCAATAAATCAAGGACAGAAACAGAAGTTGAAGAAAAAGCTCGGCAGATCTGTGAAAAAAAAATGAGTTAACGCTTGGGGTTCTGAGGAGGGGTCACCGGACCCGAAACGTTAACTCTTGAGTATTTTTCCCACAGATGCTGCCAGACCTGCTGAGCTTTTCCAGCAACTTCTATCAATGAAATCAAAATGTTGCAGGCGATGGAAATCTGAAATAGACACAGAAGATACTCGAAACATTCAGTAGTAACTCTGCAGAGAGAAACATTGTTTCTTCCACTGCAGATGTTCCCTGTCCTACTGACTGTTTCCAAAAAAAAAAGTTATTTCTGTTTTCCCACTTCGGTTATCCTGACCTATCAACCTCTCCCTCTGTGACTTTAACCTCCTGTTAACCCGTAAAGTAAGGTGTCAAATTGAAAGTTACAATGTGAGTGCGAGATGTACTTCTAATCTCAGCCCCTCCAGCAGAGTAAAAATGCCACTGTCTGTTACAAAAGAAGCTGCCAGCCTTTTATAGGATTATATATAATCTAAACCCTTTAATTTAACATTACAGCTCGCAAGCTGTTCAAAGCGAGGTGCTGTGGATGCAAAACTTACTAACTGGAATGAATGCATTAAGGATTTAACTGCTTTTAATTTGTGATTACGCTTGCTGGTAGTTGTACCTAAATGATTTCATTTTGATTTCAGATGTGGTTTGCTGAAGAACGCACACACTGATACAGGTTGATGTTGGTTGTATCCTTTGATCAGTCTGTTTAATTGTGGGGTTGTGCTTTTAACGGGGGGTGGGGTGGAGGAATATCAGGCTAAAATTGGGGTGGGAAGGCAACCAAACCAGTCTTCCATTTTCCGAAGAATTCTCCAACGTGATGTTCAGAAAGGATGTTGACTCCCTGACACAGGTTTTCGGCATTAAGTCAGACAACACGGAGATGGATAGGATTTGGCCCCCTCCTGCACATCATAAAGCGAAATAAGGAAAAAAAACACCCTCCACCTGGCCACATTGACTCAAATGTAGATTTTGATGCATGACAGCATGGGAATTCAATATAATTTGGGACTCAGGTTAGCAATCTCGCTCCTAAAATATACTGAAACCAAAAACCATCGAAATGCTTGGGAACATTCAACACATGGTTTAATTTTTTTTTATAAACTAGCAAGGAAACCTTGTTCTGGCTGGGAATTGCTTGTCATTCAAAGTTAATTGGCAGATGAGTAATTATAGGATAAAGTTAATATTCGCTCAGAACTGTTTAATGATTGCTGATTACTGGAAGATAGCCAGCAGAGATTTACAAGACCACAGCCATAGGAGCGTGAAGCAAGCCATTCGGCCTATCAAATCTGCTCTTCCATTCAATGAAGTCGTGGCTGATCTGATCATTCTCAACTCCACATTCCTGCCTTTTACATATAACCTTTGATTCCCTGACTGATTAAAAATCTATCTTAGCCTTGGGTGTACTTAAAGACCCAGCCTCAATAGTCTTCTGTGTTAAAGAATTCCACAGATTCAATACTATCTGAGAAAATAATTCTCCTCATCTCAGTCTTATATGGGTAACCTCTCACTCTGAGATTACGTCCTCTGGTCCTACTCTCACAAAAGGGAAACAACTTCTCCGTATCTACCCAGTCCAACCCCCTCCCCCAATAATCTTCTTTGTTTCAATAAGGTCCCCTCTCATTCTTCTAAACTCCAATGAGTGCCAGCCCAGTTTACTCAATATCTCCTCATATCTCCATATTTGAGATCAACCTAGTGAACCTTCCAAGGACTGCCTCTAATGCCAATATATTTGCCTTAGATAACAGGACTAAAGCTGTTCGCAGTGTTCCAGATGTAGTCTGACTAATGTCTTGTACAGCTTTAGCAAGACTTTCCTATTTTTATGCTCTGGTCCCTTTGAAAGTAAGGCCAAAAGTCCATTTGTCTTCCCTTTTATTGCTATATTTGCATGTTATATTTTTGTGATTCACACATGAGCACTCTGAAATTCCTCCATGCTACAGCTTTCTGCTGGCTTTTCCCATTTAAATAATGCTCCTGTCAAAAGTGCATAACATCACATTTCTCCATTATATTCCATCTGCCAAGTTTTTGCCCAATCATCTGACCTATCTTCTTCTCTCTGCAGACTCTGTACCTTCATTACTACTTACCTTCCCACCTATTTTTGTGTCATCTGCAAACTTGATGGTGGTGTGTTCGCTTCTGTCATCGAATTCATTAATACTAGTCATAAATAATTGTAGACCCAGCACTATACTCTGTGATACACCTCTAGTTAAAGGTCGCTTTCCTGATAATGTCCACGTTATCCCAACTACGTCTTCTATTAGTTTGCCAGTTCTCTATCTCCAACATCATGGGTTCTTACCTATAGGTGAGAGGCACAGATAGAGTGGATAGTCACAGACTTTTGCCCAGGCCGGAAATGACTATTACGAGGGAGCATAATTTTAAGGTGATTGGAGGAGGGTATAGGGGAGATATCCTTTACACAGAGAGTGGTGAGCGTGTGGATTGCATTGCTGGCAGTGGTAGTGGAGTCAGATAATTTAGAGACTTTTAAGTGACTCTTGGATAGGCACATGGAGGACAGTAAAATGTAGGGTATGCAGGATGGATTGATCTTAGTAGGATAATAGGTCGGCACAACATTGTGGGCCAAAGGGCCTGTACTGTGCTGTACTGTTCTATGTTCTGTGTTCTTAGAGAATCCCAACAGTGTGTAAACAGATCATTGGGCCCAACTAGTCCAAACCAACCCTTCGAAGAGCATTCCACCCAGACCCATACCCCTTACCTATTCCTGCATTTCCCATGGCTAATACACTTAACCTACACATCCCTGAACACAATGGGTAATTTAGCGTGGCAAATCCACCTAGCTTTCACATCTTTAGACTGCAGTAGGAAACCAGAGCGTCTGGTGGAAAGCCACATAGACACGGGGAGAATGTGTAAACTCCACACAGACAGTCACCCGAGGGTGGAATCAAACTTGGGACCCTGGTGCTGTGACACAGCAGCTAACCACTGAGCCACTGTACCTAATGTACCTTATCAAATGCCTTCTGGAAATCCAAATATATTCCATCCACTGGTTTCCCTTTATCTATTCTGCTTTTTACGTCCTCAAAGAATTCTAATAAATTTGTCAGGCATGACTTCCCCTTCATGAAGCCATTCTGACTTTGCTTAATTTTATTGCTTTTCTACATTTGCAAAAGGCATGTGATGTTTGACAAGTTTGAGGGTTCTGGGAACTAATGGAGTGGATTGTTGAAGAAAATGCAATGGATGTTGTATAGATGAATTTTCAAAGTGAATCTGATTAGGTGCCATCTTGGAGACTTGTGGATAAAATTAAAGTCTGTAAGTTGCAGAAAATATTGCTGTATCTACAGGATCCAGTAAAAAAGATGGAAATGAATAGTATTAGTTAACGAATGCCTTGCAGATTGGAAAACTGTAAAGAAAATGTGTATTTTCAACATGTATATAAATTGGTGTTTAATACAATTACTTGCATTTATGTAGCATCTTTCATGGCCTTAGGGCATCCCAAAGTGGTTATAATGTAATTTGGAAGTACAGTCATAATTTTAATGTTGGGATCATTGTAGTCAGTCTACATGGAACAAACCGCAATGTGGTGATGAACAGATAATTGTTTAACATTTAGTGATGTTGATTAACAAATTAATATTAGTCAAGGCTGTTTAGGAGAATTTACTTCCTCTCTGGAATGTCATTGTGAAATTTAACCTTTTTCAGAACTCTGGGGCTCCGACAATAGACCTCTCTGTCAGCCAGACTATATTAATGCAAAGGCATCAGGAACTGCAAGAGGAATTTGAATAAGTTAACAGAACTGCCTAGATTAATATGCCTGCAAGCACAGCCTTAACAAACTGTTTATTTCAATATTTTCTCATCAACCTGTTGAGTGATTCTATTACACACCTCTGGAGCAAGTGGGACATGAGCGCTGCACTCCTGGTCTTGATATAGGGACACTACCACTGCACCACAAGAAGTTATCTTCTGCAATGTTTGGGTAATGTGGTGACACTGATCCACTAATAGAAACATCCAATTTTCAAACTAAATTACTTGGATATGTCCAATTTCTTCCATAACCATTCATTTCGCTGGAGTCCCATTTCTGAAGAAGGATCCCAACCCGAAACATCAACTTTCCTGCTCCTCTGATGCTGCCTGGCCTGCTGTGTTCCTCCAGCTCCTCACTGTTGTCTCTGACTCCAGCATCTGCAATTCTTGCTATCTCCAACATTATAAGGAAAATTTGTTTAATCTGCAGCAAAAAATACATTTCATTATAACGTTTTTCTTCAAGAACATATAATTGAGCTTGGAACTCCTTTTCACACATTGATAGTTTACTTACACATGTGTTCGTATTGTGAATAATCAATACTTTTAATGGACTACCTACCTTCCCATCTATTTTTGTGTTATCTGCAAACTTGATCAGTGTGCTCGTTTCTGCCATCCAATTTTCTAAATGGGGAGAAAGTTCAGAACTCTGAAGTGCAAAGACACTTGGGAGTTCTATCCCAGGATCCTCTCAAGGTACACTTGCAGGTTGAGTCAGTGGTCAGGAAGACAAATGTAATGTTGGCATTTATTTTGAGAGGACTTGAATATAAAAGCAGGGATGTACTACTGAGGCTTTATAAGGCTCGGGTCAGGGCACATTTGGAGTATTGTGTGCAGTTTTGGGCCCCATTTCTCAGGAAGCATGCATTTTCGGGAGGAGCGAGAGAGAGAGAGAGAGCACCAGGAGGCTGCCGGGAAGGTAAGTTTTCCCACTTTAAAAAGCTTACCTCGAGCTGGAGTGGCCTGCATTTTCAGGAGGAGCGAGAGAGAGAGAGCACCAGGAGGCTGCCGGGAAGGTAAGTTTTCCCACTTTAAAAAGCTTACCTTAAGCGGGAGCGGCCTTCATTTATTTGGGCAGCGGCTGAACCCGAGACACTATACGTGTAGTGTCTCCCACCCGCCCTCCTCCTCTAACCAAAAAAAAAGGACTCGATGGTGTTAGATAAGGTAAGGCTTTTTCTATTTCTTTTATATCGTGTGATTGGTAAAAATGTTTTTCGTTCCTTTTTCATTTATCTAAGTTAAGTTTAAGATTAAAAATGGCAGGAGATCTCAGACCCATGTTATGCTCCTTTTGCTCAATGTGGGAGCTCAGGGACACAGCTGATGTCCCTGACTCCTTCACGTGCAGGAAGTGTGTCCAGCTGCAACTCTTGTTCAACCGCATGACGGCTCTGAAGCTGCGGATGGACTCACTTTGGAGCATACGCGATGCTGAGGGGGCCGTGGATAGCACGTTTAGCGAATTGGTCACACCGCAGATTAGGATTGCTGAGGGAGAAAGGGAATGGGTGACCAAAAGGCAGAGAAAGAGCAGGAAGGCAGTGCAGGTGTCCCCTGCGGTCATCTCCCTCCAAAACAGGTATACCGTTTTGGATACTGTTGGGGGAGATGGCTCACCAGGGGAAGGCAGCAGTAGCCAGGTTCATGGCACCGTGGCTGGCTCTGCTGTACAGAAGGGCGGGAAAAAGAGTGGAAGGGCTATAGTCATCGGGGATTCAATTGCAAGGGGAGTAGATAGGTGGTTCTGTGGTCGAAAACGAGACTCCCGAATGGTATGTTGCCTCCCAGGTGCACGGGTCAGGGATGTCTCAGATCGGCTGCAGAACATTCTGTAGGGGGAGGGCGAACAGCCAGTTGTTGTGGTGCATATAGGCACCAATGATATAGGTAGAAAATGGGATGAGGTCCTACAAGCAGAATTTAGGGAGTTAGGAGCCAAGTTAAAAAGTAGGACCTCAAAGGTAGTAATCTCAGGATTGCTACCAGTGCCACGTGCTAGTCAGAGCAGAAATGAAAGAATAGCCAGGATGAATGCGTGGCTTGAGAGATGGTGCAGGAGGGAGGGGTTCAGATCTTTGGGACATTGGGACCGGTTCTGGGGAAGGTGGGACTACTACAAATTGGACGGTCTACACCTGGGCCGGACTGGAACCAATGTCCTTGGGGGTGCTTTTGCTAACGCTGTGGGGGAGGGTTTAAACTAATGTGGCAGGGGGATGGGAACCAAATATTGGACAGGTTATTGGACAGAAAGGAGGTAGTAACTAAAGCCTGTAGGGAACTAGATAATGGAGTCAGCGAGACTAAAGGGAAGAGTAGGTAGGGAGCAGATGATGAACACAAAGGGACAAGTGGTCTGAGGTGCATTTGATTTAATGCGAGAAGTGTAGTAGATAAGGCAGATGAACTTAGGGCTTGGATTAGTACCTGGGAGTATGATGGTATTGCTATTACTGAGACTTGGTTGAGGGAAGGGCAAGATTGGCGACTAGATGTCCCAGGATATCGATGCTTCAGGCGAGATAGAGAGGGAGGTAAAAGGGGTGGAGGAGTTGCATTACTGGTCAAAGACGATATCACAGCTGTACTGAAGGTGGGCTCTATGGAGGACTCGAGCAGTGAGGCAATATGGGTAGAACTCAGAAATAGGAAGGGTGCAGTAACAATGTTGGGGCTGTACTACAGGCCTCCCAAAGGCGAGCGTGAGATAGAGGTACAAATATGTAAACAGATTATGGAAATGTGTAGGAGCAACAGGGGTGGTGGTGATGGCAGATTTTAATTTTCCCAACATTGACTGGGATTCACTTAGTGTTAGGGGTCAAGATGGAGCAGAATTCGTAAGGAGCATCCAGGAGGGTTTTCTAGAGCAATATGTATGTAGTCCAACTCGGGAAGGGGCCATATTGGACCTGGTGTTGGGGAGCGAGCCCGGCCAGGTGGTTGAAATTACAGTAGGGGACTACTTTGGAAATAGTGACCACAATTCTATAAGTTTTACAATACTCATGGACAAAGATGAAAGTGGTCCTAAAGGAAGAGTTCTAAACTGGGGGAAGGCCAACTATACCAAAATTTGGCAGGATCTGGGGAATATAGATTGGGAGAAACTGTTTGAAGGTAAATCCACATTTGATATGTGGAAGGCTTTTAAAGAGAGGTTGATTAGCATGCAGGAGAGACATGTTCCTGAGAAAATGAGGGATAGAAATGGCAAGACTAGAGAACCATGGATGATAGGTGAAATTGTGAGACTAGCAAAAAGGAAAAAGGAAGCATACATAAGGTCTAGGCGACTGAAGACAGACGAAGCTTTGGAAGAATATCGGGAATGTAGGGCGAATCTGAAATGAGGAATTAAGAGGGCTAAAAGGGAACATGAGATATCTTTAGCAAACATGGTTAAGGAAAATCCCAAAGCCTTTTATTCATATATAAAGAGCAAGAGGGTAACTAGAGAAAGGATTGGCCCACTTCAGGACAAAAAAGGAAAGTTATGCGTTGAGTCAGAGAAAATGGGTGACATTCTTAACGAGTACTTTGCATCGGTATTCACCAAGGAGAGGGACATGACGGATGTTGAGGTTAGGGATAGGTGTTTGATTACTCTAGGTCAAGTCGGCATAAGGAGGGAGGAAGTGTTGGGTATCCTAAAAGACATTAAGGTGGACAAGTCCCCAGGTCCTGATGGGATCTATCCCAAGTTATTGAGGGAAGTGAGAGAGGAAATAGCCGGGGCCTTAACAGATGTCTTTGCAACATCCTTAAACACGGGTGAGGTCCCGGAGGACTAGAGAATTGCTAATGTTGTGCCCTTGTTTAAGAAGGGTAGCAGGGATAATCCAGGTAATTATCGACCGGTGAGCCTGACGTCAGTGGTAGGGAAGCTGCTGGAGAAGATAATGAGGGATAGGATCTATTCCCATTTGGAAGAAAATGGGCTTATCAGTGATAGACAACATGGTTTTGTGCAGGGAAGGTCATGTCTTACCAACTTAATAGAATTCTTTGAGGACGTGACAAAGTTGATTGATGAGGGAAAGGCTATAGATGTCATATACATGGACTTCAGTAAGGCGTTTGATAAGGTTCCCCATGGCAGGCTGATGGAGAAAGTGAAGTCGCATGGGGTCCAGGGTGTGCCAGCTAGCTGGATAAAAAACTGGCTAGGCAACAGGAGACAGAGAGTAGTAGTGGAAGGGGGTTTCTCAAATTGGAGACCAGTGACCAATGGTGTTCCACAGGGATCTGTGCTGGGACCACTGTTGTTTGTGATATCCGTAAATGATTTGGAGGAAGGTATAGATGGTCTGATTAGCAAGTTTGCAGATGACACGAAGATTGGTGGAGTAGCAGATAGTGAAGGGGACTGTCAGAGATTACAGCAGAATATAGATAGATTGGAGAGTTGGGCAGATAAATGGCAGATCGAGTTCAATCCGGGCAAATGCGAGGTGATGCATTTTGGAAGATCTAATTCAAGAGCAAACTATACAGTAAATGGAGAAGTCCTGGGGAAAATTGATGTACAGAGAGATCTGGGTGTCCAGGTCCATTGTTCTCTGAAGGTGGCAATGCAGGTCAATAGAGTGGTCAAGAAGGCATACGGCATGCTTTCCTTCATCGGATGGGGTATTGAGTACAAGAGTTGGCAGGTCATGTTACAGTTGTAGAAGACTTTGGTTCGGCCACATTTAGTGTACTGTGTACAGTTCTGGTCGCCACATTACCAAAAGGATGTGGATGCTTTGGAGAGGGTGCAGAGGAAGTTCACCAGGATGTTGTCTGGTATGGAGGGTGCTAGCTAAGAAAGGTTGAGTAGACTAAGATTATTTTTATTAGAAAGACGAAGATTGAGGGGGGATCTGATTGAGGTCTACAAAATCATGAGGGGTCTTGACAGGGTGGACAGCAAGAAGCTTTTTCCCAGAGTGGGGGATTCAATTACTAGGGGTCATGAGTACAAAGTGAGAGGAGGAAAGTTTACGGGAGATATGCGTGGAAAGTTCTTTACCCAGAAGGTGGTGGGTGCCTGGAACACGTTGCCAGCGGAGGTGGTAAACGCAGACACGTTAGTGTCTTTAAGATGTATCTGGACAGGTACATGGATGGACAGGGAGCAAAGGCATACAGACCCTTAGAAAATAGATGACAGGTTTAGACAGAGGATCTCGATCAGCGCAGGCTTGGAGGGCTGAAGGGCCTGTTCCTGTGCTGTAATTTTCTTTGTTCTTTGTTCTTTGTAAGGATGTACTGGCCCTGGAGCGGGTTCAGATGAGGTTCACGAGAATGATCCCAGGAATGAAAAGATTAACATCTGAGGAATGTTTGAGGACTCTGGGACAATTCTTATTGGAATTTAGAAGGATGAGGGGGGATCTAATTGAAACTTACAGAATACTGAATGGCCTGGACAGAGTGGATGTTGGGAAGATGCTTTCATTGGTAGGAGAGAGTAGGACCTGAGGGCACAACCTTAGAGTAAAGGGAAGACCGTTTAGAATGGAGATAAGGAGAAACTTCTTCAGCCAGAGAGTGGTGAATCTATGGAATTCACTGCCACAGAAGGCTGTGGAGGCCAGGTCGTTGAGTATATTTAAGACAGAGATAGTTAGGCTCTTGATTATCAAAGGGATCAAGGGTTACGGGGAGAAAGCGGGAGAATGGGGTTGAGGAACTTATCAGCCATGATCGAATGGCGGAGCAGACTCGATGAGCCGAATGGCCTAATTTCTGCTCCTATGTCTTATGGTCTTATGGTCAATTCATTAATATATGTCGTAAATAATTGTGAACTCAGCATTGTTCCCTATGGCACACTACTAGTTAAAGATCGCTGCCCTGATAATATCTTCATTATCCCAACTATGTCTTTTGTGGACTATTCGTAGTCTATTCACATCTGCATCCACTAGATTGAGGTAATTGGTTCTGGATTCTTTTTCTATCAAAGGGTACGTTGTATAATGTGTAATTGTGGTAAATACTCTTTAGTGGCATATTGTTTGAGCAAATGGCTCTCAGTTCTACAACAAGAAGTGTTTATTAAAGTAAATGTGATCTCTGTATTTGCTTTTTCTAGATCTTTATCCGCGATATGCAGTTCCATACAATAGTGTCATATCATGTACTGTTTAGTTTCCCAAATATTATTCTGTTGTAGAGAATTTCCTTTCATCCTTAGCCACTGCTACCAGTTCAACCAATGTAATGTAAAATGGGCCCAATAAATGTAAATTTATTTTGTACTTTGAATCTTGAAAAAAGTTTAGATGGTGTACAGTGGAAGGTAGGGAACACAATACTTTCAACTCACCAGTAAAGTCTAGGGGTTTCACCATGTGTGGATAATTTGATTCTCACTCGTGAACTAAGTAGGGAATAGCGGTTTGCATAGATAAATTCTTTTGTTTACAGACAACAACTCAAAACCTCTTGATGTGAAACTTGCCCTTATCAGGACCAGCAGGCAGCCAGCAAGAGTTAAGAGACCTATTTGGAGCACAATGTTACCTCCTATTGATGCATTTTTAATGCATGTGTAATGTTTTTAAAACTAACACATGAACACAACTAGAAGTTTTGTTGTAATTACGTTGCAGGGATCCCTATTGTCTGTCAATATGTTTCACACATTACTGTAATTGTACTTTAAATATTTATACGTTTGGAAAATAGAATGTCTTCTGAAATATATCCTAACACAAAGCATTTTAATTGAAAGATATCTCCCACATAAATTCAGAAAGTGTAAATGGATAACCTTTTAGTAGAGTGTAATATATTTTTAGAAAACTCTTGCAATGGGATAATACTCATTGATTTAACAAAAGATCCAATGTGGAACTAGGGCATCGGGTCCTTGGTGCCTCAGTTAGCTTTGTGGAAAAAGAGCTATTCAATCAGTTCCATTCCTCTGCCCTAGCCCCTTGGCCAACACATTACATCCCTCCATTACTATTATTGAACATTATTGGCTATTTTTATTTAACTATTAATCATGCAGCACATTCCAGATTATAAAACATACTGTGTAAAAAATAAAGCTCTTCTCATCAGACCACTCTGATTCTTTTGCTCATTACCTTGTGTCTGTATCCCCTGTTTTTGCTGGTTTGCGATGCAAAGTGATGCCAACAGCATGGCTTCAAGCTGAGGTTGATTCTCTACAACATCTTCCCTCACTGAAGGCGTGGCCACCTTCAGATTAAAGCGCCACCAGTTGTCTCTCTCTAATGAGTGAGCAGCCCTATGGCCTGGTGCAACTTTGGCAACTTCTATCCCCTATGAACTGACCCTTCAGCCACTGGAACAGATTCTCCTTATTAAGTCTATCAACGCCCTTCATAATCAAAGTTTTTGAGAAGATTTGTAGGTCGGATTATGAATGAGGTTGTAGACATGCTCGCTGAGCCAGTGTGTTTGATTGCAGACGTTTCATCACCCTGCTAGGTAACTTCGTCAGTGCACCTCCGGTGAAGCGTTGGTGTTCTGTCCCACTTGTTATTTATATGCCTCAGTTTGCTGGGGTGGTTGGCATTACTTCCGGTTCTGTTTCTCAGTGGTTCATATATCAGGTCCAGTTCAATGTGATTGTTGATGGAGTTCCGGTTGGAATGTCAGGCCTCCAGGAATTCCCTGGCATGTCTCTGTTTGACTCGTGCTATTATGGATGTGTTGTCCCAGTCAAATTTGTGTCCTTCTTTTTCGGTGTGTACTGAGACCAGTGAGAATTGGTCGTGTCTCTTGGTGGCCAGTTGGTATTTGTGTATCCTTATTGTCAGTTTTCTTCCAGTTTGTCCGACGTAATGTTTCTCACAGTCCTTGTGTGGTATTTTGTATATTATGTTAGTATTATTCCAATCTATAAAGCATATAGACACATTAGGTGAATGGACAATGGAATATAATGTGGGGAAATATGAGATTATGTACTTTAGCAGAGAGAATAGACGAGTTGAAAATTCTGTAAATGGTGAAGGACTATAGAAAGTTACATCTCAAAGGGGTTTGAGAGACCTCATTAAGTCAAAAGGGACCATAGAGAGTTGGGGGCAACTGGCACAGCAAGTAATGGGGATCATCTGATATCAGTCCAGTAGTTTGGACAAGAGTAGTTGGGTGTTGGGACAATTGGAATCAGGGGTTCTGTTTCATTACAGCACAGGGAGTGGGTCATGGTCAGTCCTGGGCATTAAGGAAAGAGTTGACCTTAGGGTTTTTACATGGTATGGTGCTGAGGATGGGTAATTTAATTCTTGTGGCTGCCATTATTATGACAGTCATTCAGGGAGATGATGGTGTAAAGTAGCAATACATTTATGAATGTGAGATTCTATTTCCAATGAGGTGTCACCCATGCTAGCACCACACCCTCAGAAGCTGTGTTTTTTGTTTCCCTCCCATGATGTGTCCTGTGAAGCACAGTGACACAGAAGGGCTGAAAATAAAGCAGCAGCAGTCAAATTTCCAGAAGCTCCTGGCAGTGATAAGTACATCTGCTGCTGGGGAGTGTAAGGTAGCATGAGAGGGGCATCATCAAGGTGTGGTCAGGGGTTAGTTAGCTCAGTTGATGGGACAGTTGGTTTGCAATGCAGGGTGACATCAACAGGGCTTGTTCAATTCCTCCACCAGCTAAAGTTCCACCTTCTCGACCTCTTCCCTTCCTCGAGATGTGGTGACCCTCAGGTTAAAACACCACCAGTCAACTCTCTCTCTCTCTATGAGAGAGTAGTCCTTTGAGATTATGGTGACTTTACTCCAGAGGTGTGGTACATATGTAATAAGGTAAGCAGTGGAGAATTGTATGAAATAACTCATGAGAGCTCAGGGCACAACCCTCTAGTAAACTGACACTAGGCTGATCTTTGATGAAATTTAACACATAATTTTATTTTCTATGTGTTTAGTTTATTATTCCTTACTCCTCCTATGTTTATCAGATTTTCCTTTAATTATGGCATCTTCAGCTCAGATTAAATTTTATTTCCTAATTTAGTTTACTGTGTGTTTACTGTTTCTTATCTAAAGTAGCCCTGATAATGCTTCCATTTTACTAATTATCATATGTTTAAATATGACCAGTAATGGCATTTTATAAATGGCAGCATTCTCACATTAGTGGGACTGACTCTCATTCACTTTACACCAGGAAACAGAATGACTCTCTTGTGAGCCACACACGTGAAGAGCAGAACTCCAAACAACTGTTCTTGAACTCTTACAGCATGGACTGTTAGCATCATTGAACATTTTGTCACTTAATAACTCCTGTATTACACAGTACCGTGTTCTGCGCAGCAAGAAATGTTTGACCGCTGTATCAGGCCCACGTTAAGATAATTTTAAAGCTTTCATAAAGCAATTGGATGCTGAAACACCTACAAATCAAAAGGACAATGTGTACAAATGCACTGTCTGCTCTACTGCCATGAGAGCCTTGTATGGCTCTTTCATCATTTAGACCCTCGAGAGACTTATACATCCCCCATCATCTAAAACATATTGGACAACTTATTTTACAGCACTCTCTCTGCAATTACAATGTAAAAAACGGAATGATAAGTGCATATATTCTTTCCTTCACTTTACAATTTTGACTTAGGAGCATTCCCACTGATAAAGTGTAAAGTTTGTACAAAATGCACAACAAATGCTCTGTTATATTTTTGTATTTGGACATTCAAATTACAACTGGTGAATGATATTCATTAGATGACCTCAAGCTCTGCGCAATTTTAGTTTGACTGTGACTGCAGTGATGATTGGGTTGCAATTTCATGTTGTTTCTCTGATAACATTGAAAAGGTACTGGCAGGGAAGGGATAGGAAATCATTCAGCCAAATTGCCATTCGAGTTTCCTACCTTGAAAGTTTATTTCATATAATCTGACCTTTACACTTGTAATAAATAATCTTGTAACAAGAACTTCCTCCTTTGTGGAATAAAAGGCAGACTTCAATGTTGTGGACAATTTCTTACATTGCAAAATGCAAAGTTGAACAATTAATGAATTGCAACCCACTAGTATTACGGACATAACTTGTGAGAACTGCAAGAGGAAACAGTTTTGCACTGCTACATTTTAACACTGCATGGGAAGCTGGATTTAAAATAAAATCAGGATATCATAAAGCAAACATGCCTTTAACATAAGATGTTAAGGCATCACCTGCATTTCAAAATGCAGGATCTCCTGTGGGAAAGAAGACAGCAGCTTCAGATAAAAAGCATAAGCAGATGCAAAAAATTGTACTGCAAATATTGGAAACCTGAAATAAAAGCAAAGTGCTGAAGATTCAGCAGGTCTAGAAGCATATGTGGAGAGAGAAACAGTGTTAACATTTTGAGACCAATGTGACTGTTGTCTCGAATTTAAGTGAGAGATTGGAAAGTGATGAAAATCTCAATCTCTCCTGCTGTCCAATCTTTCCCTGATCCTTCCTACTGTTTCATTTCATCCTCCTGACTTTTGCTTTACAGTATAAAATGCATGACATTTCCATCTCTCCCTTGAAGTTCAAACGAGAGTCATTTTAGACTTGGAAAGTAAACTTATGTTTCTCTCTCTGCCGATACTGCTCGACCTGTTTCTCCAGCAGTTACCAGTTCTATTGCATAAATTGTTCTGCTTGGTTTGCAACACAGGATGGTTCCCTAACAGGTGATAACACACTCGATCGTAGTTTTCCCATTTTCCCAGAACTAATGTTTCATTTAAGAACGTCTTCAATTCGTAATACTTTTGTATTTTCAATCCGTATATTGTTTTCCGTTTAGGAAAGCAGGTGCACATTTGGGTATTGTGGACGCATAATTTGAAACAAAAATTTCTTTGGTGCAATGTGAGTACAATTATCAAAGCCAGCATTTGACATCTTAATGCCCTTGAGAAGGTGGGTGTTAGCTGCTGTCTTGAATTGTTGCAGTCCCTTTGTTGTAGGTACATGCACAGTGCTGTTAGGAGAGATGTAATATGATTTAGACTCAGCAACAGCGAAGGAACGGTGATATATTTACAGGTCTTTTTCTTATTATTCATTCATGGGACGTGGGTGTGCTGGCTGTGACAGAATGTATTGCCTGTCCCTAATTGCCCCTTGAGAAGGTGGTAGTAAGCTGCCTTCTTAAACCACTGCAGTCCATGTGTTGTATATAGACCCACAGTGCCCTTAGGGAGGCAATTCCAGGATTTTGACCCAGTGTCAGTGAAGGAATGGCAATATATTTCCAAGTCAGGATGGTGAGTGTCTTGGAGGGGAACTTGCACATGGTGGATTCCCTTGTATCTGCTGCCCTAGTCCTTCTAGATGGTAGAGATCACGTGTAGATCTTGTTGATGGTACAAGCTGCTGAAACCATACATTGGTGTTGGAAGGAATGAAGGTATAAATTGGGTGCTGAGCAGTTGAACTGCTTAGTCCTGGTTAGTGTGGAATTCCTCATTTGGCTCTAGTTTGTAGAAGAGAACACAAGAAAAGCCCCTGATCTTGCCCCATCATTCAGTAAGACCATGACTGCTCTGTTTATAATCTCAACTCCACCTTTCCCATCTGCACTTACATAAACTTAGCTCCCTTGCCCATCAGAAATCTGTCTAGCCCAGTCTTGAATACATTCAATGACCCAGCATACATAAGAGAACAGAATTCCACAGACTAACACAGAACCTCTGAGAGAAGAAATGTCTCCTTATCTCAGTCTCAAATGGGAGTTCAGTCATTTCCAACTGTCCCCCAGTTCCAGCCTCCAATGCAAGAGGAAACATCCCTCAATGTCCACTCCATCAGGTCCCCTCAGGATATTTTTTTTCTTTCAATAAGAGCACCTCACCTTCTTCTGAACTCCAATGGGTACAGGCCCAACCTACTCAACCTTTCGTCATCCCAGGAATAAATTGAGTAAACCTTGGAACTGTTTTGAATACAATTATATCCTTTCTTAAGGATGGAAACTAAAACTGTATAGAATGCTCCAGAAGTGATCCAACTAATGAAGAATACAGCCATGGCAATACTGTAGACAGAAGCATGGAGACAGAAATCCGAGGGGAGAGGCATTTGGCTACCATTGTACTTGAAACTAGACCGAAACTAAAGTTATTGCTGCAATATGCAACATTTCTATGAAGTAGGGAACATTTCACGGTGAAGCTAAAGTTGAAGTTACAATGCATGTTATTGTTTCTTGCAGTTGATGAGGGAGAATGTTTTTTGTTACGTGACCAGTATGAATGTCAAATTTGGCCACACAAACTTTCATCAAATGACTCAGCCTGGAGACCTCTATGTCACAAGATTTGGTGTCACTTTCACCTGCCCAAGACAACAGGAAAGATTATTGGAGGGCCAGGCTGGAAAAAATGCAAGTCTCTTTGTCTGTATTCAGCTATCATTGCCAGAATAAACCTGCCAAGTGTCTGACGGGTCTTTCATTCAGAATAAAGGACTGAACAAAATGTGCAAAACCTACACACATGGTGTTATGTTCGGTGTGCTTGTGATGCATTTTCACAACACTGACAATGTAAGTTTGATTTGTTTCCAGGTTACAGGCAACTTGAGTTTGGGAATCTAATTTAAGGGCTGTAAAGCGGTTGATGTGGTGTGTATGGATTTCAGTAAAGTGTTTGATAAGGTTCCCCATGGTAGGCTATTGCAGAAAATACGGAGGTATGGGATTGAGGGTGAATTAGTGGTTTGGATCTGAAATTGGCTAGCTGTAAGAAACAGAGGGTGGTGGTTGATGGGAAATGTTCATCCTGGAGTTCAGTTACTAGTGGTGTACCGCAAGGATCTGTTTTGGGGCCACTGCTGTTTGTCATTTTTATAAATGACCTGGATGAGGGCATAGAAGGATGGTTTAGTAAATTTGCGGATAACACTAAAGTCGGTGGAGTTGTGGATAGTGTGGAAGGATGTTGCAGGTTACAGAGGGACATAGATAAGCTGCAGAGCTGGGCTGAGAGGTGGCAAATGGAGTTTAATGCAGAAAAGTTTGAGGTGATTCACTTTGGAAGGAGTAACAGGAATACAGAGTACAGGGCTAATGGTAAGATTCTTGGTAGCGTGGATGAGAAGAGAGATCTCGGTGTCCATGTGCATAGATCCCTGAAGGTTGCCACCCAGGTTGATAAGGTTGTTAGGAAGGCGTACAATGCGTTAGGTTTTATTGATAGAGGGACTGAGTTTCGGAGCTGTGCGGTCATGTTGCAGCTGTACAAAACTCTGGTGCGGCTGCACTTGGAGTATTGCGTGCAGTTCTGGTCGCCGCATTATAGGAAGGATGTGGAAGCATTGGAAAGGGTGCAGAGGAGATTTACCATGATGTTGCCTGGTATGGAGGGAAGGTCTTATGAGGAAAGGCTGAGGGACTTGAGGCTGTTTTCGTTAGAGAGAAGCAGGTTAAGAGGTGACTTAATAGAGACATACAAGATGATCAGAGGATTAGATAGGGTGGACAGTGAGAGCCTTTTTCCTCGGATGGT
>JAHRHZ010000004.1:5619738-5631381 GCA_024137785.1 Ginglymostoma cirratum | reverse complement strand
AAACGTCAAGCTTTCCTGCTCCTATGATGCTGCTTGGCCTGCTGTGCTCATCCAGCTCCACAGCTTGTTATACTGGCTAGGTGGATTAGCCTCGGGAAAATGCAGGGTTACAGGTTTAGGGTAGGAGGGGCCGAGTCTGAGTGGGATGCTCTTCGGAGGGTCGGTACACCCTTGATGGGCTAATTTACCTCTCTTTGCCTTAAAGGGATTCTATGGTGTTCTAAACTTATATCAGAATTTGTGCATGTAACTTTTCAACTGTGTATATCATGGTTTATTAGTATTACAGTGCAGACGGAGGCCATTCAGCCCCCCGCACCAGTTCTATTACTGAGTGCCAATCTCCTACTTTTCCCCATATCCTTGCACACTATTTCTATCCAAATAATAATCCATTGCTTCTTGAATGTCTTGAAGTAGGGCAATATTTAAAAGATGATCCATTGTAAATACTATGTCCTCTTGTGTGAGACTCCTCTATGACCAGAAAAGGATTTCTCCACATCCTCCCTATCAATTTGTTTAAAAATCCTAAAAGCCTCAACCAAATCATTCCTTAACATTCTACAATTATATAGCTTTGTAACTTTCCATGTAACCTGCACTATAATTCATTTGAGGTAACTACACCCTTTCGAAAGTGTGATGTACAGAACTCTTCACAATACTCCAGCTTTGGAGCTTTGGTCTAACCAGGGCTTTGTATTAGGTTGTTGGCTTGCTTGCCGAGCTGGCTGGTTGTTGTGCAGACGTTTCGTCACCATGCCAGGTAACATCATCAGTGCAGCCTCCGAAGAAGCGATGTTGTTCTACTCCGCTTGGAATTTGAATGATCCAGTCTGTTAAGTTGGGTTGTGCCATTTCTGGTTCTTTTTTGCCTGGGTTTGTGTATGGGGTCTAATTCCACATGTTTGTCGATTGCATTATGAGTTCAAAACCAGGCCTCCAGGAATTCCTGTGCATATCTGTGGTTGGCTTGAGCTGGGATGGTCACGTTTCTTGTAAATTTGATCCGGGTGAAAACATTGATGAGATGGTGTGTTTCTTCTAACTTGGTGCGTTTAATGGTGACAGATGTGTTGTCCATGTATCAGATCCACAGTTTTGGCTGTATGAGGGGGAGGGTAGTGCGTCCCAGCCTTTGCATGACTGCCTGTGCAAGAAGTCCTGAGATGAGTGATTCCATGAGTGTGCCATTGATTTGTTAGTATATTTGGCTGTTAGAGATGACGTGTGTGGTAAGGCATAGGTACAGTAGTCTGAGTATATTGTCCTTGCTGATGGAGCTGTTTGGAGTCAGCGTTCCTGCTGTATCCAATAGTGTGGCAAATGTTTCTTTGGCTAGTGGTATGTTAATGGATGTGAACAGTGCTGTGGTGTCAATGGATGCCATAATCTCGTCGTTATTGATTTTAATGTTCTTGAGCATGTTAAGGAATTCCTGGGTTGAGTGCATGGAGTGGGATGATCCATCGACCAGGTGTTTTAGTCTCTGTTGTAGTTCCTTGGCCAGTTTGTGTGTTGGTGTACCTGGTAGGGAGACAATGGGTCTGAAAGAAATGTCTAGTTTGTGTACTTTGGGTAGTCATGTCACCATCCTAGCTCAAGTCAACCACAGATATGCACAGGAATTCCTAGAGGCATGGTTTTCAACCCATAATGCAATCAACAAACATGTAGAATTAGATCCCATATACAAACCCATGCAGAACAGAAACGGAAATGACACAACCCAACTTAACAGACTGGATCATATAAATACCAAGTGGAGTAGAACAACATCGCTTCATCGGAGGCTGCACTGACGATGTTACCTAGCATGGTGACGAAACATCTGTACAAAAACCAGCCAGCTTGGCGAGCAAGCCAACAACCTCATCCACAACCTGAGCTACAAATCTTCGCAAGAACCTTAAGGGCTCTGTGTTGTTGTAGTAAAACTTAACCTCCAACCTTTTATATTCTAGGCCTCTACACTGAAGGGTTAATATTCTGTTAGCTCTACAGATTTTCTTTTTATATCTGACCACTACAGTTTTGAGAAAGAGATAGTAGGAACTGCCGATACTGGAGAATCTGAGATAACAAGGTGCAGAGCTGGATGAACACAGAAGGCCAAGCAGCATCAGAGGAGCAGGAAAGCTGACATTTTGGGTCGAGACCCTTTTTGAGTTTTGAGATGGAGCCCTGAATCTCTGTGGTTCTCAGCTTTTCACTATTTATAAAATAATTGGATCTATCAATGTGGTTGGTGGAAAGACCACTTCTACATTTTGAACTGTGGACTTAAATTGGGACTTAAATTATACTGGCTTAAACCAAGGGTCTGTGGGCTTACCAAGGGTTTGTGGAAGATTATTTTAAGAGAAAAAAATTACTGAAACTCATTATTTTATCAACAATGTTGCCTTTTCAAGCACTGGAGGAGAAGGCTAGACATGTTAGCTCTGTTGGTGCATGTGTTCAGGGCAGCTTTGCCCAGTGACTTTTGATTGGCTTCCCATGGCTAATCCACCTAACTAGCACATCCCTGGACACTATGGGCAATTTAGCATGGCCAATCCACCCCAACTGCACATTTTTGGACTGTGGGGCAGTGCTAACCACTAAGCCACCACGCCATCCCAAACTGGCGACAATAAACTGATTGATCGTTTAATTTTAGAAACATAATACATAGGAACAGGAGGCGGCCATTCAGCCTTGGAATCTTTCTGTGCCATTCAACGACATCGTGGTTGATTGCCTAATTTTAGCACACCTCGAGCTGTTTTGTGTTTTTATTTTCGCTGCGCCTCAGATGCATACAAAATAATTTGCTTCAACAGTTAACAGCTTGGAATTCAAGATCATTGCTATTCTGTCAGCGTACTGAGTTAAGGGTTGGGGAATCCAGGAAGTAGATTCTTAGCACTGAAGCCAAGAAACTGCATGGGCGGGGAGAACAAGAGTATTCATTAGATTTCAGTGCACTATCATTAACGGCAGGTGCAGTCTCGCCTCCTGGAGACGTTAGACTATTTAGTCAATAAATATTTTAAAAAAGCTTTACTGAATTTCAAAAGTTTGCGAAGTGATGGGTGCGCTGCAGTGGGAGCTTCTAATCCTCTCTTGCCAGGACAATCTCAGGAAAGGCAGGCGGTGTCTGGTTGGTTAGGTGGTTGAAGGAGAGAAGTTGATTTTGTGCCAACAACCCCCTCCCACCACCTCCAATTAAAGGATGAAGCGAAAAAAAACATTGTCAGCTCCTGAACCGGTGACTCATCGGCCCGATCCTGTTTGTGAGAATTACTTTGTAAAATGTGCAGAGATTGTCAGAGCCACCTGAAATTACTCACATGTCTAGGGGAATGGTGGTATTGGGAGGGTGAGGGGAAGGTGTCCAGGCGAAATGTCTTTCTCTCCACCTTACCGTGACACTTTTACTTTGAGACACACACACACGTGCATTTCTCAATATCTCTCCAATTGTTTGTTGTTGTCTCTCACTGTATGCCTTTCACTATGTGCAGCAGTCTCTGTTTACTCCAACATACATCACAGATGGAAGAGCTTGTGCTGCAATTCAAAATGCAATAAAAACGCACTCAATTGTTTTAAAACGAAAACAAAAATTCTGGCAATGCTGGTTTATTTTCGCCCTGGTGTGAACCTCCAAGGGTACGTCTAACTAGCTAAGTCGGTTCTTAGCGTGGATTTGAATAGGGTGTGAGCTGAAAGCACCGTGGCGTGTTGTTTCTTTTTAAAATGTGTTAAAATAGACTGGATGCTTTTTTTTCACACCTGGAGCAGGGTGGTGACAGATATGCGTGAGGGCAACAATACGTTCTTTCTGCATCTAGTTTAACTCGTCCCATCCCCTCAGTATTTACGAGTCGGAGGAGCGATGAGTGAGGGATATTGGGACAATTTCATCTCAGGGTTAACTTGACCTGAGAGTCACCCTTAGAGAAAAATCGTCATAGGTTCTATTTAAATGAGTTCGTGATCAGCCACTGAGAGTGTAGTGGGAGGAGTGAGGTCCTTCTCGGGCTGGAATTTTTGGGGTGTTTTCAGAAAAAAAAGGCCAGTGTTCTGTGTAGATGAGGTGGAAGTTTCAGTTTGTGTTGGATGCCTGAAGTTCTAGCCACCTCGTCAATGATGGAAACTTTCCACGATCAGGAGGGCTACAATCCGGAGGATACTTCCTCTCTCAGGGGCGAGTCGGTACTGGATAAGGCTGGTGGAGACAAGGAGTCCAGGGAGAAAGTTGATCTTTCTCAAAAGCCTCCCTACTCTTATGTGGCTCTCATAGCGATGGCAATCAAGGACAGCCAGGAGAAAAGACTCACTCTCAATGGCATCTACCAGTACATCGTTGCCAAATTCCCTTACTATGAGAAAAACAAGAAAGGGTGGCAAAATAGCATCAGGCACAATCTGAGTCTTAACGAATGTTTTGTCAAAGTTCCCCGGGAAGGTGGAGGGGAGCGAAAGGGCAATTACTGGACACTGGACCCGGCTTTCGAAGACATGTTTGATAAAGGGAACTACAGGAGGAGGAGAAGGGTTAAGAGACCGTACAGACCCTCTTCCTCTCCTTTTCTGCCCGGGAAGCCGTGTGTGAATTACTCGGAGCCGTTTTATTACCAAACCTCCAAATATCTGCAGACTCCCTTTGCCGGCAACTCGTGGTCCATGGGGCAAGGACAGAGCACTGCCTCCATGAACTACCACCAGTCCTGCCAGGCAGTAAATGGCAACGTCAGCCCGGTTCAAATGAATGGACTCACCTCATCCTACGGTCCTTACTCTCCGATGCAGAACTTGCCTTTGGTCCCCGGGCCAGCCAGCCCTTACGCCGGGATGAGTCAACAGATGAGCCCGGGGACACACGCAGCGAGCAGCGGATACCAGCTCTCATGCGCACGGCAACGCGAGGTCCCTGTCATGCACTGCTCCTATTGGGAGTATGGACCTATGACCACCAGATTAGATATGTAACTTGCCAGGACATTTAAAGTGCATATCATCACTGACGGTGGTAAGACATTTTCTTTGAAAAGTGCCAAAAAATAGAAGTTTGAATTGTTTTCCTGGTTGTCAAACTGAGGTGCATTTGCTGGAAAATAGAATGGACCCAGCACACACCGAAACAAGGCAAGCGTTGAGTAAAAGCTGACTTTGAGCCTGAGTTGTGAAACTTGTTGGTACCCCACTGGAGAATGGGGGGAGGAGGCGGAAAATCTGTATTTGCTGTTTCAGAGGAAGCAAAAAAAAATTGGACTATTAAAAGGGGGGAAAGAGCGATGGTTGTTTGAGATTGTTAACAGGGTTTATTTACTTAAATAGTGCTTAAATTGTTTGATATGTTGCATTTTGTGAGTTTTGATCTGTTCGTCTTTGGTAAATCAAAATGTTCTGCAAGAATTTTTTAAAAAATATCCAATGTTAAAAACTTTATTGACGTTCTAACAGATGAAGGCTTTGGACCAAACTCAAGTGTCGATGCATAGCACTTTTGTGTACTTTTTGTCAAAATAAATGTCTTTTTGCAAGAGTCTTAGTGTAATTAACTCAAATGCCTCCCGCTATCGAAAAACAGAAGGCCTGAATATATTATTTCAAATAGGGAATACGTTAACAAACTAGTACAGTTCATTGATTTGTATTAAAAACAACTCGTCTGTTTCGAAAAATCTGTAACTTGGCGTTTTGGTGTAATGTAGCACGTCTTAGAGTGTAAATGTCACAATTTCATTCACTTATGTTAAAGAAGTGAAAATGTGGAACAGATTTCAAAATCTGGTTACCCTTCAGAATTTGTTTTTTCGAGCGGCAGATTTGTATCCATTCACCTATCTTTGTATGCCGTTGTGTTTCACTAAATTGAAGGGAAAAAAATTCGGACATGAACACAAAACTCCAATTGCAGCGTTGATTGGTGAAGTAGCCAGCCTGTACAGAAGACCGTTTGCAAAACATTTGCACAAATTGAACATGATCGAATTTTTATAGTTGACGAACACAGCAAATCCAACTGTAAATTGTTAATCGGCTCAAAAACTCAGCATAGAAATGGATGGAACTAAACATTTACACCAGGCTCAGATTATAAAGAGGGCAAGATTATACAAATGTTTTACACAGGGGCCCATTATAATGTGATGACTATATTTTCCGAAAGAATCGTTACATCTTTTAATTGAGAGTTTTAGGAATTTAACACCTAACTCCATTTTATATAAGGATATGTCTTTTTGCATGTTTCAAAAGCCAAAAAGAGCATTCTCGGTTTTACTAGGGTCTTAGGTTTACGTACTGTAGACAAAATTGGTGGTTATCAGTGGCTTGGAGTCAGTATCCAATAAACACTACAGATTTCATGGAATATTGTTAGACTTTTACGAGTTAAAGAGGATTGTATCAGATGTTTGTTTTCAGCCATATATGATAATGGATGTTCTTCTTAATGTAAATCGTATCTCTGTTCTGTAGCAAAAAAAATGGACCCAGGAAAATAACTTAATGTTTGGGTCGCTGCCGTCCGAGCGTCAAACAGAGGACTGAATTTTTTTTTAACTCAGGGGCGATTTTAACTGTGATGCAGAATTGAAACATGCTGAAAAGTCTAGAACAGCTGAATCATTTTGGTTTTGTGGAGGAGTTGTAAATGCAGTTTTCAGAAGATCTGACCATAATACCAACGCAAGACATTTTTTCAGGTTCTGCAGATGAAATTAGGCAGCTGTCAAACGGTGGGTATTCAGCGTCAAGGCAAATATTTGACAAGAAATTTTAGTTGTTGACTTTTTTCCAATAGCTCAAATTTTTGCAATATTGTTCAGTGCAACGATATTCTAGTGATCATTCAAAGAAAAATAAAATACTACGGGTGCTGGAAACCTGAAGTTGAACAAAACGTTCTGGCAGCATTCAGCGGGTCAGGCGGGATCTGTGGAGAGAGAACCAGAATTAAAGTTTTGAGTCCAATCACCTTTCTCCAGAAATTTTATTATTGTGTTTCAAATGGTTAACTGTTTCAGTGCTCCCACAGATCCCCCACCCCCGGCCCGCTGAACACTGCCAGAACGTTTTGTTCAATTTCAGATCAAAACAAAACTCTGTGAGCTGGAGATTTAAAACACCCGAGAGAACAGGGACCCGGGTTCGATTCCACCCTTGGGTGACTTTGTGGGGTTTGCACATTCTCCCTGTGTCTGTGTGGGTTTCCTCCGGGTGCTCTTGTTTCCTCCCACAGTCCAAAGATGTGCAGGTTAGGTGGATTGGCCATGCTAAATTGTCTAGAGTGTCCAGGGATGTGCAGGCTAGGTGGGTTAGCCATGGGAAATGCGGAGTTACAGAGTACTGTGGGTGGGTCTGGATGGGATGCTGTTCGGAGGGTTAGTGCAGAGTCTATGGGTCGAATGGCCCGTTTCCAAACGGTAGAAATCCAACAGGTCTATTGGCATCTGTGGAGAGAGAAGCAGAACTAACGTTTTTAATCCAGTATGACGGCTTCAGAAAATTTGTTTTTAGTGTTTCAGGTCTCCAGCAACCCGTAGTTTGTAGTTTCTTTTAATTTAACAATTCGGATCGGCGACTTTTGACCAGAGCTACTTCTATTATTGTTTTATTGCAGTATCATCAAATGTGATTTTCTTTTTAAAAAAAATTCAAATTCGTTGTTAAGACATTTCGATATTGTTTGCGAGTGACTTGAAAAAGGTATGAAATGTTTAAGAGATAAAAGGTACTGCAGATGCTGGAGAATCCGAGATAACAAGCATGGGGCTGGATGAGCACAGCAGGTCAAGCAGCATCATAGGAGCAGGAAGATGCTGCTTGACCTGGTGTGCTCATCCAGCCCCATGCATGAAATGTTTAAAGTGTGTTGGTGTGTCACCGAGGTGTTTGTATTGAAATAGGTGCATGCGATTTAAAATCGACGGCATCAGCTACCATTCCCAATGGGATGTGAAAGAAGCTTGCTCAACTGGAGACTCACTTCTGAATGTATCAAATCTGTAATCGCTGGGTCAATGCTGTCACCCACAAACAGTACTTACGTTTCCGTGTGCGTGAGCAGGGCAAAATAAAAAAAGACTTGCAAAACTTTAGACGGCACCTGTACCTGGGAACCTTTCATTTGTGAAGTTGTTTCAATTGTTTTAATATTAAAAAAAAACATATTGCACACATGTCTGCTGTAGTTCACTGAGGATTGGTTAGCTCAGTTGGTCGGATTGCTCGTTTGTGATATAGAGTGATGCTAACAGCGTGGGTTCAATGTTCGTATCGGCTGAGGTTATCAATGAGGGACTATCCTTACTTCACTTTATTATAGGTCAAAACTATAGCGTATCTAGCGTAAAATTGCAGAGCGAGGTTCCCCCTCTGTTAACGATTCCTATTTGTTTCTCGGAAAGGTCACTGTAAAATCTACTCCAAAGGCTTAGTTTATTTTTGGGAAATTAAAATTTCAGTTATTATTTCCCTATCTGTGTACGGGAATGCTCGAGAGAACACCGCTGTGAAAGAATTTGTGACGGTTTCGGAATAGTCCAGAAATTGCTGGCGAAACGCGGCAGGTCTGATGAAGATTTAACGAGAATGATTAACTCTGCTTTCTCTCCACCGATACTGCCAAACCTGCTGAGTTTCTCCAGAAATTTCCTCTTTTTTTTCCAGATTTTCAGCATACGTAGCTCTCTGTTCTATGAACGAAAATATTCCAGTCGTTGACAGCCGATTGTCAGGGGAGGTGATGCGGTTTTGTCGTTCGACTATTAATCCAGCGACCAAGTTGATGTTGTTGGGACACGTGTTGGAACCCGCCAGGGAAGATGGTGGAATTTGAATTCAATAAAAATTTGAAATTATTGGAGGGGAGAAAACCTATCTCGTCACTAATGTCCTTCAGTGAGGGAACACACCTGGTCCGGTTTGCATGTGACTCCAGACCCACACCAATGTGGTTAACTATTAGCTACTGTCCCGCAAAGACAATCTTCCGTGTGTAATTAAAATACGGACTCGCACGGGGTGACGCTTTTGAAAATATGATTCTGAATTTAAATTCCTTTGGACGGTATCTTGCCATGATTAAATCAAATTACTTTTCGCTCTGCCACACTGCACAGTTAAGAACTGAACCGATATCTCGGTCAATTATTCAGAATTTTTATCCCAATCCGTGATGCAAATTTCCTACTAAATAGCGCCTTGGGTTTGTTTTCTGTATTCCCCAATGATCACATTTTGTAATACTAATCACTATCAGTCGTGATTCCAACTCGACAGCTGAACTCTCGAGAGGTTAAGGGATTAATCTGTTCCTGTTCGTTGTTCTGTTTCGTCTTAGGGAAACTGTTATGTCTAAAAAATAACCTGTCCAGTGGCCAGTCATATACTCACAACAAGAACATTGCGAGTTTCTCTTTCTCTGTAGGCATTCTAACATTGTATGGAAGCTGCCCCCTCACATGTCCCGCCAACTCAATTACTAGGCTTTATCTTGATTTGACTGTTTGACCCTTTCGCACCTGCCCGGTAAAATTGTTTTCAGACAAAACAAACGCGGCCAGACCAGGTGGTGTTACAATCTCGCTCGGCGCTTCTTCCAAGATCCCAGCTGAGAAATTTCTCAGCCCATTCCAGTGTAACGGAATGGGAAATACTTCACCTCCATGATGCCAAAATACAGTGTTAACGATTCGAGTCCGGTGACCCAGGGTTCTGAGGAAGGGTCACTGGACCCGAAATGTTAACTTTTTTTTTCCTTTACAGATGCTGCCAGACCTGCTGACCTTTTCCAGCAACTTTGTTTTTGTTCCTGATTTACAGCATCCGCAGTTCTTTCGTTTTTTATTTTCTCTGCGGTGCCATTCAGCTACAGGTAGCGTAGAGTAATTCGATGGTTTTTATAAATCGTCTGTGTTTGCAGGGTTAGCTGTGGCAGTTCAGATTTTAGACCTGTCACAAACGAAAAATATAAGTCGTTGTTTCACAGTTCTGTTTATGTAAACATCTTAAAAGAATAAATTTCAAATGGCAGCGTCAATATTGACGAATCACTACTGTGGCAACTGTAACAGTTTTAGTATTAAACGCCTTGCACTCAGGTAATTTATATTTATTCAAACAGTCACCGACCAAAGAAGTGAAAAAAAAGTGGAAATCTGAAACAAAAACGGAGAAAGCTCATCAGGTCTGGCAGCACCTGTGGAGAGAAACAGAGTTAACGTTTCAGGTCGAGTGACCAGAATTTCCACACTTCTTTCGGTTTTTGTAGTACTGTTTTATGTATTTTTTTTGAAAAAAAGCACCGCAGCCACTTTTGTTTTTCATCTTTCATTTTTTTACTGTCGAACCCACGTAAAATTTGAAATGTCACGTGCATCAAGGTGCAGCATATTGGTGCGGGAGTCAGACCGCCAAGGGTAGTGTATGTATCCTTCACATTTATTTGCTGAGCACGATTAACAATTACAATTATCTGGATCCTCATTTAGTCACACGATGATTATTTTAAACATGGTTTTACTGCTGTACGGCAGACTGCGTGGGTTCAATTCGTGCACCAGCTGAAGTTACCATGAAGGGCTTCTCAACTTGTTACCTGAGGTGTGGTGACCCTCAGGTTAAATGAGAGAGCAGCATTATGGCCCGCTAGGGCAATTGTGTCTTTCCCTTTACTGTACACCGGGAGGGGGGTGAAGCTAAACCTGAAAGGAACGGGCGTAATTTTATGAACATGTTACTAAAACTTGTGTATTCTGAACTAATCTCTACATTTTGCTTGCTGTGATCAATCCGCAACTCCACATCGTTAACTGCGAGAGGAACGAGAGTGATTCTGATGGACATTTGGTGTATGAGATTCCTAAATAATTGCTTTGCAATTTTACTCAGTGTTAATGCCTTATACCCGGTTCACGGGATTTGGCAGAACAGTTGTATTTTCACGCTACCATCTTAATTTCTGCTAATGACAAGATTTTTTGCTGAGCAGGTACGATAGGTATTTTTAATTTCGAAAAAAACCTCATTTGTAGAGTTTTTTTTCACATGGATTCGTTTCAGCTGCTGATTGTTAAAGGTAACATTATTAAATACCGCTCAATGTTGAACCGCACAAGGCTACGGGGGCTGTGGTTAAAAATTAATCCGTCCCATTTGTTATGTTAATTTTCAGAGCAAGATTTTAGCCGGTACAACCTATAGAGCCGAAAGACTTCCAAATTAGTAAAATTGGTTTTAGTCGTTTCAGTACGGAGAATTTTAAACAAAACGTTGCGAATCATTCCCACCAAAGAACATTTTGCACTTGAGTCTTTTGGCATAATGACCTTGAACGCATATGAAACACGGGGATGTGCACAATTAGTTTAAACGACAGTTGTCGACGCATTCTATCAAATAATACAGGTACAGGACATATGCCTGGGCTTCCCAGGTAAAACCGACCACCTTGAGCTTATTTACCTGCTGGCACTATTCAGTATTGAGAATGGTGCTGGAGAGACCGGGTTTCCAGCTATTTCTGATTTTGAGAGAGATAAAAGGTACTGCAGATGCTGGAGAATCCGAGATAACAAGCATGGGGCTGGATGAACACAGCAGGTCAAGCAGCATCATAGGAGCAGGAAAACTTGACGTTTC
>JAHRHZ010000004.1:5581872-5601113 GCA_024137785.1 Ginglymostoma cirratum | reverse complement strand
GACCCTTCTTCAGAAATCATTTCTGAAGAAGGGTCTAGGCCCGAAACGTCAGCCTTCCTGCTCCTCTGATGCTGCTTGGCCTGCTGTGTTCATCCAGCTCTACACCTTGTTATCTCAATTGGATACAAAATTGGCTTGAAGGTAGGAGGCAGAAGATGGTGGTAGAGGGCTGTTTCTCGGACTGGAGGCCTGTGACCAGTGGGGTGCCGTGAGGAATGGTGCTGGGTTCACTGCTTTTTGTCATTTATATCAATGATTTGGATGCAAATATAGGAGGTATGGCTAGTAAGTTTGCAGATGACACCAGAATAGGTGGTGTAGTGGACAGTGGATAAGGTTATCTCAGGGTACGACAAGACCTTGGTCGTATGGACCAGTGGGCTGAAGAATTGGCAGATAGAGTTGAATTTAAATATGTGTGAGGTATGTATGCATTTTGGTAAGGCAAACCAGGGAAGGACTTATACAATTAATGGTTGGGTCCTGGGAGTGTTGCCGAACAAAGAGACCTAGGGGTGCAGGCACATTGTTCCTTGAAAGCAAAGTCACAGGTAGACAGGGTGGTGAAGGCAGCATTCGGTTCACTTGCTTTCATTGGTCAGAATATCAAGTGTAGGAGTTGGGATGTCATGTTGTGGCTGTACAGTACATTGGTTAGGTCACTTTTGGAATACTGTGTTCAGTTGTGGTCTCCCTGCTATAGGAAAGATGTTGTGAAACTTGAAAAGGTTCAGAAAAGACTTACAAGGATTTTGCCAGGATCAGAGGGTTTGAGCTAAAGGGAGACACTGAATAGGCTGGGGCTATTTTCCTTGGACAGTCGGAGGCTGAGGGGTGACCTTAAATAGGTCTATAAAAACATGAGGGGCTTGGATAGGGTGAGTAGCCAAGGTCTTTTTCCCAGGGTAGGGGAGCCTAGAACTAGAGGCATAGGTTTAAGGTGAAAGGGGGAAGTTTAAAAGGGACCTGAGGGGTAATCTTTTCACACGGAGCGTGGTGTGTGTATGGAATGAGCTGTCAGCTGTAGAGGCTGGTACAATTACAACATTGAAAAGATGTCTGGATGGGTATATGAATAGGAAGGGTTTAGAGGGATATGGGCCAAATGCTGGCAAATGGGACTAGATGAGACTGGGATGTCTGGTCGGTGCAGATGAGTTGGACTGAAGATTCTGTTTCTGTGCTGTATGACTCTATGATTCTAAGATTGAGGAAGGAAACCCATCAGATGTCCTTTAGAAAAGAGCCCGCAAGCAACTCATGCTGAGCAAAAGCAATTGAGGCATCCCATTTAAAGGCTTTTAAATGACACAAATAAACTAAAATGCTGAAGTGAAACCTGTGAATATGGTATTCACACTTCAATGAAGATGAAAAGGTCTGACATTACACATAAAATATCTTGTAAGAGCCATTAAAATAAGTAGGGTCAATATTTGATTTAGGAATGGAACAAAACAGTCTAGTATCCCAAAATAACAGGAATGATTATTAACCAAAATTTGATACTAGCCAGGTGGAGATAGATTGACTCTTGATGAGCTGGGGAATCAAGGGTTACAGAGAAAGAGCAGGAAAGTGGACTGTTGGAGCAATGGTGAGCCTATTGAATGGGAGAGCAGGTACAAGGGGCCTAATGGCCAACTCCTGTCCCTCTTTCTAATAGGTTTATAGGATAGGTATATAAAAGTTCAGTCAAAGAGTTAGAGCTATAGAGTCATACAGCATGGAGTCAGACCCTTTGGTCCAACCAGTCCATGCCCAACAAAATCCCAAACTAGCCCCATCTGTGTGCACTAGGCCCAAATTCCTCCAAATGTCTCTTATTCGTGAATTTATGTAAATATCTTTCAAACGTTGTAACTGTACCCGCATCCACCTGTGTCTTAAAGCAAAGGGAAAGGCATTTTTACAGCACCTATCATAACCAGAGAGTTTTACAGTCAACGAACAATTTATTTTTGAAGTCTAGTCATTGTTGTAACGTAAAGCACATTGTGTGCAAAGCAAGCTCCCACAATCATCAATGAGACAAAGACCACTCAGAAGCAGTCAAACTTGTGAATGACGCATACTGCTCCAATTTGTCTTGTATACCTCAAACACACGCTCATTTCCAAGTAGTTCTGTTTTTGTTATCTGGTTTTCCCCTCTGGGTAGCTGATCTGTTTTAGTGATGTCAATCGAAGGATAAATATCGGCCAGGACATCCGAGATGTAATGCACCAAAGGAATTCCAGGTCTTAAAGAAGAAAAACAGACATTGCTGCAGAAACTCAGCAGGTCCAGCATCATGTGCAGAGAGAAACGGAGTTAACATTTCGATTCCAGCGATCCTTTATCGGAACTGTATTCAACACATTAACTCTGCTTTCTCTCCATAGACCTTTTCATTTGTTTATGCATCTCTGGCCAGCATTTATTGCGCATCCCTAATTGCCTAGAGGGCAGTTAAGAGTCAACCATGTTGCTGTGGGTCTCAAGTCACATGTAGGTCAGACCAGGTGAGGATGGCAGTTTCCTTCCTTAAAGGACATTAGAGAACCAGATGGGTTTTTCTGATAATCGTCAATGGACACGTGGTCATCATTAGGCCCTTAATTCAGATTTTCAAAAATTGAATTCAAATTCCACCATTTGGGATTCAAAAGCAGGTCCTCAGAACATTATCTGGGTCTCTGGATGAACAGTCCAGCAATAATACCACTGGGCCATCACCTCCCCCTTGCAGTATTTTGTTTTATTTCAAGGCTTAAGGCTTTGGCTGATGAAACGGAGTGTTTAAAATTGGGGGATGTTCAAGCTACCTTGGAATTGGAGGAGTTCAGATATCTTGGAGCTTTCTGAGGCAGAAGAAGATTACAGAGATAAGGAAAGATGAAGCCATAGGCGCAGGGTCATGGAAGGATTTGAGCCCAAAGGCAGGAAATTTGGAATTGAGGTCTAGCTGGAGTGGGAGCCAGAGTTGGTCCGTGAGCCCAGGGCTATGTGTGAATTAGAGATCAGGAATGGGACGACGGAAATGCAGGAGCTCAACTTTATGTAAGGTAGAAGCTTGGAGGTTGGTCTGAAGAACTTTGGACTAGCATTCATAATGGAGAATGGTCATCTATTCATAGGAAGGAAGCCGTTAAAGATCTATAATTCAGTGTGTGAGGTTAGTTAGACAAAATTGGAGTTTCATTTTGATTCCTTTGTGTAGTTTTTGAGTTTTAGTTGAGTGTGCAAGGGTAAGAAGTGTTAATATTGCGTTCTGAGGAAGGGTCACCGGACCCGAAACGTTAACTCTGTTTTTCCCTTCGGAGATGCGGTCAGACCTGCTGAGCTTCTCCAGCAACTTTGTTTTTGTTTTTGTTCCTGATTTACGATATCCGGAGTTCTTTCGGTTTTTATTTGATGCTGCATTTGCCTGACACTGGGACAGGCCAGTGCCAACTGTCAGGGCACCTTGTCTATGAAGGGCATCACCTTCTTCATTGGCACTGTGGGGTTAATTCCACGAGACAGACTGCAGCTCACCACCACCTTCTCAAGGGCAATGGGTAGGGGACAATAAACAGCCAGTGGGTGCCCACATTCCAAGAATGAAGTTGTATAAAGAAGCTAGAAACATTTGATTGTGCTCAGGCGACAGTAAGGTGCCTTGAGCACAACAAAGACACTTAGCAGGTGCACTATAAAACAAAGTCCTGCCATTGACCATGGGAGGTGATGTTGGGTCAGAATGCCAAAAGCTTGGTCAAAGAAATTAGAGATAACAAGCTGTGGGGCTGGATGAACACAGCAGGCCAAGCAGCATCATAGGAGCAGGAAAGCTTTTAGTCTTGGTAAGTGTCTCAAAGGAGAGAGAGAGAGAGGCAGAGAGAGTAGGGAAGGCAATGCTGGTGATTAGGAAACTGAAGGCACAGCCACCAAAGGTGGAGTGATGAACATGGGGCTTGCGCAAGAGGCTAGAATTACAGGAGGGGGCAGAATTTTACGGCTAGAAGAGATTAAAGGGAGAGGAACAGTCGATATCATGAAAACAAGTATGAGAATTCAAAAACCGATAGGTGAGAACAACCTGATAAGTCCATTCTTGGCTCTGGCTCTGTATTAGTCCTTGTTCGGTAACAGCTGTAAAAGGGGCAGTTAATGGCGCTATATAAATGCAATTTGTGTCTGTGTGGTTTACCATCAAGATAGAATAAACCCAATGTGCTTAAACCAGCATTTAGCAAGCACAGTGGCTCATTGCAACCAAAAATATCTGTTTAAATAAAAGGAATTTTCACTTAAACCAGAAGTTTGTAAATGAAACCAACTTCTTACCTCATTATGAAGCTATATCAAGAGTTTTGAGAAGCTTGATACTCAGAAATGGTTCTTCTCGGAATGCTGTTCTGCAAATAGATCCATGGAAAGGTGGCCCGGTATTTCCCGATAAGGAGTGGCTATTGCTTGTGGTGCCTTTCTCAAAGTAAACCTGCACGGTTCCTTCTGCTGCTGAGCAACTACGCAATGGGACTGCTGTTGCAGGGGGCTATGGGCTGAGCTTTACCTTTAGGGCAGCATTATGACTGAGAGACCTTTCCAATTGTAGCCCTGCTGTTAAACAGTGAACATGCACAAGTCTGTACGTGTTAAATAGTGGCATTTCTGTTCAAAGTGGTTTTTGATGTTGCATTTGGATGGCTCCTGACTGCAGGATTTCTGCATGCTGGGGAACGGGCAGTCCTGGTACATCACTAAACCCCCAGTGTAAACCACCATTTGTTTTCCTATTAGTAGATAGAGGATACACCCAGCCTATTTAAAGTGAACACCCAAGATCTTGAAGCAAAAGGGCAATTTTTGTGACTTGCAGGTGGCTTAAAGGGTGCATGCTATGAATTTTCATGTTTCTTTAGTTGGAGGATGGCAGACCTGGGGGCCTTGGAAAGTTCCCTGCTTTTGGCACTGGCTGAGCATTTCTGGGTCATCGTCGATGCTTCCAGAGAAGCGACGTGCTTTTACATGTACTGGATTGACATGGGATTCTCAATCCATACTGTCACTCTGCAGCCTCTTGGATTGATTCCACCAGAAAGTCTTGGAGACAGTGCTATTCTAAGTTTGAAGTGGGTTGAGACAGCCATGTTACTGATAACGTCGCTCCTCAGGCACTGATCAGCTCTCTGCATTGGTTTAAAGCAGTAAGAGGCGTTACAAGTTCTGAAGCAAATATTATAGTTACCAATGGATTCCTGTAGGTTCTGTTTGCTGACAAAGCAGAGTCACAACATTATATACATGGCACAAACAGTCCTTAAAAGTGAACCCTGTTCAAGGCAAGATGCACAAGGGAGAACAAATAAAACAGAGTGTTATTTAAATGGAGAGAACCTGCAGGAAACTGGAACACAAAGGGACTTGGCAATACTGGTACATGAAATACTGAAAGCTAGCGCATAGGCGCACCAGGTAATCAGGAAGGCTAGCGGAAGTTTGACCCTTATTTCAAGAGGGTTAGAGTGTAAGAGTAGGAAAGTCTTATTGCAACTGTACAAGGTCGTGGTGAGACCACATCCAGAACACGTGTTTCAGAGATAGTAGGAACTGCAGATGCTGGAGAATCTGAGATAACAAGGTGTAGAGCTGGATGAACACAGCAGGCCAAGCAGCATCACAGGAGCAGGAAAGTTGACGTTTCGGGCCTAGACCCTTCTTCAGAAAAGGGTTCTGGGTCTGCCTGCTGTGTTCATCCAGCTCTATACCTTGTTATTCCAGAATAAGTGTGCAGTTCTGGTCTCCTTATTTATGGAAAGATATCATTTCACTGGAGGCAGTTTTCAGAGGGGGTTGCTAGGATGGTCTCAGGTAGACAGGAATGGTCTTATGCGCAAAGATTAAACAATTTGGGCCTCTACTGATTGGAGTTTAGAAGAATGAGAGGTAATCTCATTGAAACGTGTAGGATTCTTAAAGGGCCCTACAGGGTAAATGCTGAGAGGATGTTTCCCCTCATGGGACAGTCTAGGACCAAAGGGCATTGTCTCGTAAAGGAGTGCCAATATGAGATTGAGAATTTCTTCTCTCAGAGTGTTGAGAGTCTTTGGAACTCCTTGCCACAGAGAGCTGTGGGGTCCGTGAATATTTACGGCTGAGATAGATAGATTCTTGATCAGTCGGGGAAAGAGAGGTTATGGGGAAAGGGCAGGAAAGTGGCTGTGAGGAAGTGAATGTGTAGAGCAGGCTTGAGGGGTCGAATGGCCTAGCGCTGTTCCTATTCCTCAAGGTCTTACGTATACCAACGGCGACAGGATTCAGATTGGAGAATGGTGACTTGTTCTGATCTGGATAAACTGCCTGAAGAGTTGATAACTTTCAGCAGGATAGCTCATGGTAAACATTAATGGGATTATGGGAAAAAGGAAGGCAAGTGAGACTAATTGGAACAATCTTTCAAAGTATTCACAAGTGCACAATAGTCTCCTGTGTAGTTGCATTCTATGATTTTATTCTATAAATAGCTTACTCTTAATCTCATTCCACACAATTTGGACACATCTCACCTGCTCCTTCAACATTGCTGGGCTGAAATTGTAAACTAACTTGCCAGCATCCACATGCTTCAAGATGGTGATTCAACACCAATTTCCCAAGAGAAATAAGGCATGCCATTCAACGCTGGCCTTGCCACAGCCGCCCACATCCCAAGAATGAAGCTTAAAACAGAACACAAATGTTCAACAATTTGCATACCATCGGTGAGGTGGTGTTACCCCACGCCCACTTCAGTTTGCATGTATGAAGACACTTCTTGAAGTACCGAGCTGAAATTTCAGTTCATGAGTTGGAATGACATTGAATATGAGCCTGTGACAGAGGGTCAGAATTGTCCGCTTTAGAAGCAACACATTTTTCGTGGTTTTGTGCAGGCTGCTTTTGCCTTTCATGTCAATTTGGCGTGAGAACCACACTGTGTTGAAATGAGTTGCATGATGCAACAAACAACTCCAGGGCAATGAAACTGAGCAGAAGTACAAAGTTGACAATCTGAATTAATAGCACAGTTTAACACTCCGTCTGGTTTCCTGTAAAACATGCTCCAGATACATGGAGGCCCAGCCAGGATCATGCTCCCTGATCTTTTACCAGGTCTTTCTGGTTGAATTGGGACCTGCCTTCTTGTGCAATCAATCCGACCGTCAGGATGAGGCCCTGAACCACCTGTGTTTAACTTTTTGTTTTGGTGAGGAGGAGAAGGAAGTAAAAAATGGGCACTGCTGTGGGCACCGGGCTGTGCTGTCTGCCACCTATTGAACATCAATGCCACATTATAGAACGACGAAGCCAAGCTTTGTCATTAACATCCTGACTGACTACCGCTAACGGGCAGTTTTCATATGCAGCCCGGTGGGTCCAGGCTCACCCAACGTGACTGAGAGCACCATTGAATATTGGGGGCATTCATTCATAATGCCACCTGTGTACTGGCACTGAAGTGGGTGCCAGAGGAGGTTCACTAGGTTGATTCCGGAGTTGAGAGAGTTGGCTTATGAGAAGATATTGAGCAGACTGGCATATGCTCATTGGAATTTGGAAGAATCGGGGCGGAGTCTTGTAGAAACATATAGAATTATGAGCGGAATAGATAGGATAGAAGCAGGGAGGATGTTTTCTCTGGCAGGTGAAACCATAACTAGAGGGCATAGCCTCAAAATAAGGGGGAGCAGATTTAAGACTGAGTTGAGGTGGAATCTCTTCACCCAAAGGGTTGTGAATCTATGGAATTCCCTGTCCAGTGAAGCAGTTGAGGCTACCTCATTGAATATTTTTAAGACAAAGATAGATAGAATTTTGAACAGTAAGGGAATTGAGGGGTATGGTGAGCAGGTGGGTAAGTGGAGCTGAGTCCACGAAATGATCTTATTGCATGGGTTAGCAGGCTCAAGGGGCTAAATGGCATACTCCTGCCCCTATTTCTCACGTTCTTGTATGGCAGGGCTGCTATCATTTCCAAGGAATTGGGGGAAAAGTAGGGCACGGCGCCAGTGGACTGGCTGTTTCAAAAGAGCCAGCCCAGGCAATAATGCAGCAAGCATCCTTACACTCTGCTGCAAGATTCTCACATCAGTGAGAACATCCAGAACATCTCTATCTGGAGAGGTCTGGGCCCACTTTCTAAAACACCCTAGTCCAGACTCTTCACCCGTATCCTCCCATCAGCAGTTTCCTGTTATTCTCCCAGTTCGGTCTTTCTGAAGCAGTTGTCAGCCTGGTCCAGTTGTCAACACACAGCTGAATCGGAAGGCTGTTGTCTCCAGCTGCATGATGAACAAATTATTGCATGTTGATCCGACCCAGCACCTGGCTATTCGGCCGATCCTGAATTTGTGTGAGTGCTAGCCGCTTAGTTCCCACTGCCCTGTAACAGAAACAGAAATAGCTGGTGAAACTGATAGAGAGCCACTAGACTCGAAACACTAACTCTGCTTGATGCAGCCAGACTTGCTGAGTTTTTGTTTTTGTTTCAAATCTCCGGCGTCCGCAGTCCTTTGTTTTATTTTAGTCCTGTTGTCTTGCCCTTTTCCCACTTCCATGAAAATACTCGCCCTTCGGCCATTTATCCAATTATGGAGTCATACAGCAGGGAAACAGACCCTTCGGTCCGACCAGTCCATGCCGACCATAATCCCAAGCCAAACCAGTCCCACCTGCCTGCACTTAGCCCATGGCCCTCCAAACTTTTCCTATTCATGTACTTATCCAAATGTCTATTAAACATTGTAACTTTACACCAGCCACCACTTCCTCTGGGAGTTCACTCCACACATGAACCACGCTTTGTGTAAAAAAGTTGCCTTTCATGTCATTTTTAAATCTTTCTCCTCTCGCCTTAAAAATCTGCCCCCTGGTTTTGAAATCCCCCCTGTAGGGAAAAGACCCTGTGCTATTCACCTTATCTATACCCCTCATGATTTTATAAACCTCTATAAGGTCACCCCCCAACCTGCTACCCTCCAGTGAGAAAAGGTCCCAGCCTATCCAGCCCCTCCTTATAACTCAAACCCTCCAGTCCCAGTAACATCCAGTCAATCTTTTCCCAACCCTCTCCACTTTAATAATGCCCTTCCTAAAATGGCAATCAGTATTCCAGAAGAGGCCTCACTAACGCCCTGTACAATCTCAACATGACATCCCAACTCCTATACTCAATTCCATGTTGAAATCCTATCTAAAAACTCAGTCAATTCCTGACTGATTAAATCCACATTGCTGATTGATGGAAGTGGGAGTTCATTTGGACTCAGTATCACATTCATCAGTATTCTAGAAGAGAAGGGAATTTGACATGGCTGTTTTCCCAGATTTTTCTTTCTGTATCCTATTGTATTCTGGGGCGCAGTGGTAGTGTCCCTATCTCTCAGCCAGAAAGTCCAGGTTCACTCCCACCTCTCCAGACGTGTTATAGCATATCTGAGCAGTTGGGTTCAAACTACCTAAAGTATCTGAACCATATAACATGGAAGACTGATTCCATTAACCAAGGGAGATCTCAGTCAGTGGCAATACACTGGATTCCATTGGATTATGGAAGTCATGTGGTAGCATCCTCACCTCTGGACCTGAACTTCCAGGTTCAAACCCTGACCAGGACCTGTTGGCCACAGAAGGAGCATTCAACAGACTGCAACTGCTCCTGCCAAGGGGTAACGGTAACGCATAGATAAAGAATAGCAGGACTGTTTTGGGGATTGCCAATGTCAAATCTTAGCTAATGAACAGATGCGCCTGTAACACTGTGTTCAGCAGGTGGGGAGGTAAACAATGATAAAGAAGATGCTATACTGTGTGCACTGAGGGCTGCCGTGCTGGGAACTTTAGTTATTTCTGCATACGGAGAGTTTAAAAGTGAGCTGTCACTGTGTGTGGATTGATCGGTGTCTTTTCTGGTGATTTCTGTTTTCACAATAGCGCAACATCATCGCTGTTTATAGGACGATCAATAGGCATGTTATATGTTCGGCTTTATAGAACCTGACACTTTATGGGTAGTCGACAGAACTGCTCTCAGTGTTAAACTGGTTCTGCAGATTGGGCTTAACTCTGCAAATAAATGTAGAGTAAGCCCAAAGAAAGCAAAAAGTTGCCTCCATCTGTTGTCGACTTATGCAGCACGGCCCAGCATTTCCCAGAAATATCTTGAAGGTTTGGAAACCTTTATCTGAAGGTGTTGTTCTCACAGTACTGCTGGCTGATGTTGTTGTGAGAAAGGCTGGATTGGATTTGGGGGGGGTGGCGGGGGGGGCGGTGAGTTGCTGCTTTTTTTTGTTTCTTGTTGCAGTGTCTGTGAGTTTCTGTTCTGCAGTTTTATTTCCTGTTATTGAGTTTGTGTGTGCATGGACTAATTAAACATTCAATGCGATCACATTTTATTCACACACTCCAATCTGCACTGACCACATGCCTGCCAGGTCCAAGCCTGTAATCACTGTAACAATAACTTGCATTTATGTAGCACCTTTACTATGGCAAATCATGCTGCTGGAGCATGATTGGAAAATACATATTATCATGCTAATTGGATCCTAAATTGGAATAGCAGTTGCAAAGCTTTTTCTTGGTTCATCAACAGAATGCAACATTCTATACATCTGCTTTGGGGCTCTTGGGGTGTCCCTGGACCGGAAAGCCCAGGTTCAAGTCTCACCGGCTCTCGAGGGGTGTGATAACATCTTGAAACAGGTTGATTAGAAAATACTAACATAGATGTGCTTTTGATCCACCAACCCTGAGTTCCAGCAGTCTCCTTTTACTAGTGCTGTAGGATATTTCCTAAGCACCTTATTCAGAGCGATGTTATCACACACCTCTGGAGCATGTGGGACCTGAGCCTGGTGCCTTTAGTCTAGGGAAATGGACACTACCACTGGACCAAAAGAGGGCCCTAGCCCTGTTCTATGCACTCAGTTAATCAATGTCACCCAGCTTCTTAACCTAATACGATGAGCAATCTATTGACACTTCACAGTAGGAAATACAGGACAGGTGACCAAATATGTGGCTAGTTTTTAAGGAGATTCTTAGAGGAGAAGAGCTCTTGAGGTGCAGTGGCAGTGTCCTTACCTTTGATCCGGAAGTTCTGGGTTCAAGTCCCACCTGCTCTAGCAGTCTGTAGTGGGATCTCTAAACTGGTGGATCAGAAAACATACAAGAAGGAGATTCCTGCTCCAGAGGTATGTTGTGACATCTCTAAGCTAGTGGATTAGAAGATATGTGGCAGAGAAGAAAGAGGCAGAGAGGTTTATGACAAGAATCTGAGAGTGACTGGGGCCCAGGTGCCTGAGAGCACAGGTACCAGGGATGGCTTAAAATTTGGAATTGAAGGATGGGACAGATCACAAAACCTTAGAAAGGGGTATGAGGCCATGGGAGGACTTGAAAACAAGGATGAGGACGTTAAAATTGGCACATTGTCAGATTGGGAGTCAGGGCTACAAGCATGTGGCTGGTGAGTGAATGGGGCTCAAATGGAATTAAGAAACAAGCACTAGAGCTTTGGATGGAGCACAAGCTTCTGTTGGGTGTAAGATGAGAGACCAGCCAGGGAGGGCTGGAATAGTTGGGTCTTGAGGTATTGAAGATGTGGATGTGGCTTTCCATTGAGCTGAGCTGACCCAAGTCCAGAGGAAGCAGGGTAATGGAGTCCTGGTCCAGGAACAGAGTGGTGGCTGCAAGTCCTTCCTGGGATCAGACAAGGTCAGTAGTCACATGACACCAGGTTATAGTCCAACAGGTTTATTTGAAATCACAAGCTTTCAGAGCCTTACTCCTTCTTCACAACATGGGGTTAGCCACAACAGCATGGCTCCAAACTACCTGGCTCAGTTCCATAGATTTGCTCGAGGGAAGGTTCGAAAGTATGGTCAAGAGTTTCTGGAAACACCTAAAGCCTTCTTGATGTTTAATTTCTCGGAAATTTTGGCTCTTCCGAGATGTTGGATAGTTAGTGTGAGAAATGGTAAGCAGCGCAGGGAGCAATTGCGCTGGTGGTCGGAGACTGCTGGCAATGGCCAGTGTTCACGTGGAACCTGATACAGTGTTTTCAGATGATGCCATGTGTAAATGAGGAAGAGGAGAAAGGTAGACACAGCGGGACCATTGTCTTCAAGTGGTTTTGCTTTGCTACAGCAGCCACGTTGATTGTAACTAGAATTTGGTGTTTGAACCTAATCTAACAGTGGACTGAGACACTTGGAGGGTCCCTGCTCCCTCTCAGTCTTCCAGCCCTACTTTCTCTCTCTACTGAATTTCAATGTCATTCTGACCCTGACGTATGATTCGCATTGCACAAGTTTAGTGCTTGGGTGAAGCCAAAACCATTTCATGTCAACTGAATTTGTGGCATCGATGCACTGTCAACATTTATGCATATTGTCATCCACGTAAAGCAAAAGTGGACTATTTTTAAAACTGCACAAAATCAGTATGCACATTCAGCTTTACGTGCTATTTACTTTTGTTGCAAAATATGCTGTGATTGTTTTCTTCGCCCTTAGTGGATTTGCACCTTTGCAGAACATACTAAGTGTCTTGTCACAAGCTGTCTGTGCATTGGCAATTAAGGAAGCAAATCAATTCTAGCAGCATTCATGCATATTGTTAAATTAGAGTGCATAAAATCAGTTTGTTGTGGTGCACTGTAAGTGTCCCTACCTCTGAACTAGGGAGGCTCAGGTTCATGGAATCCCTACTGTGTGGAAACTGGCCATTCAGTCCGCACCACCCCTCCAAAGAGCATCCCACCTACCCCACGGCTAATCCACTTAGCCTACAAATCCCTGGACACTGTGGGCATGGCCAGTCCTTCTAAGCTGGACTGTGGGAGGAAACCCACACAGATGTGGGGAGAACACACAAACTCAACACAGTTGTTCAAGGCTGGAATCAAACCTGTGTCCCTGGCACTATGAGGCAGCAGTGCTAACCACTGAGCCACCATGCTGCCCAAGACCCAGCTACCCCAGAAGTGTGTAATAACATCTCTGAACAGGTTGACTAAATATATTTATAAATGCACATTGTAGGGGTCTCTTTTAGGGCAGTGGTGTTATATGTGACAATGATTAGCACCTTTAAGAACATGCTCCAGAGATAATACAGGGCAGCTGATATTTGGACATTTATGTCCTTTTTCCAAACTGAAAAGTTTTGATTCTGCTAAAGTTTAACCAGAAATCCTAGATTTGTAATACTGTTATATTAAGTTACTGATTTGATGAGAAATGTTTTAAGAGTGCCTGCTGGTATCTGCTCAGTGTTTAAATGAGATGTAATCTCTGACTCAGCAGTTATTTGTAGTAAGATAGTCCATGTTCCAGTAATCCTTCATGTGAAAGTATCACTTTGGACTTCCTCGAGTATTCTTCCAAATGACACGCAGCCAAGGATTCTACAAATATTTCCAAATTTGCAAAATTCCCTGCAGCAGCAGTTGGTCTCAGGATTCACAGGCCACTGAAATGCATCTTGCAGCAAATGCCTAATGTTTGTATTTATAATACATGGTGGCTCAGTGGTTAGCACTGCTGCCTCATGGTGCTAGGGACATGGGTTCAATTCTCAGCCTCAAGCAACTGTCTGTGTGGAGTTTGCACATTTTCCCCATGTCTGTATATAGTTTCCTCAAAGATATGCAGGCTAGGTGGATTGGCCATACTAAATTGCCCATAGTGCCTAGGGATGTGTGGGTTAGACATGGGGAATTAGGGGAATGGGAATGGGTCTGGGCAGGATGCTCTTTGGAGGGGCGGTGTGGACTTGTTGGGCCGAATGGCCTGTTTCCACACTGTAGGGATTCTGTGATCATCTTTGTAAAATACAGAGCTGTCTACACTCAAGTAAAAGTCAACCCCATGATTTTTGTCCTGAAAAAAACAACTATTTTTGAGAGATAAAAGGTACTGCAGATGCTGGAGAATCCGAGATAACAAGCATGGGGCTGGATGAACACAGCAGGTCAAGCAGCATCATAGGAGCAGGAAAACTTGACGTTTCGGGCCTAAACCCTTCATCAGAAAATAAACTATTTTTGATATACTTTATGTAAAAGTTCACTCCAGTCTTTCAATGGTCAAAACACAAAAAACTTAAGGAATCAAAGTATAGTCATAGTCAAAGAATCACAAGAGGCATTCAGCACAGAAACAGACCCATCGATCCAACCAGTCCATGCCAAACATAACGCCAAACTAGACTATCCCCACCTGCCTACTCCTGGCCTATTGCCCTCCAAACCTTTCCTATTCATGTATCTATCCAAATGTCTTGTAAACGTTGTAATTGTACCCACATCCACCTCTTCCTCAGGAAGTTCAATCCACACGTGAATCACTATCCGTGCGAAGAATTTGCCCCTCGTGTCTTTTTTAAAACTCTGTCCTTAAAAATGAGCCCCCTAGTCTTGAAATCCTGTATCCTAGGGAAAAGACAACTACCATTAACTCTACCTATACCCCTAATTATTTTATTAACTTCTATAACGTTGCTTCTCAACCTCCTCCGCTCCAGTGAAAAAATGCCCCAGCCTATTCAGTCTTTCTTTATAAGTCAAAGAGACCATAACCGACAACATCTTGGTAAATCCCTTCTGAACCCTCTCCAGCTTAATAATATCCTTCATATAACTGGGTGACCAGAACTGGGCACCGTATTCCAGGAGATGCCTCACCAATGTCCTGTGGAGACATTTATGAGTCGACTTCTGAAAACAACGAATGCTGGTGATCACAGTGGGTCAGACAGCATCCATGGAGAGAGAGCAAGCTAAGTCTAGATGATTCTTCAATAGAGCATGCGTCAACTTCATTGTAAATGTCTGATTAGTGGCTCAGTGGTACAGAACGTGAGTATTGCTGAAACAAGACGTCGTCAAGGCCTCAGATAGTAGGAACTGCCGACGCTGGAGTCTGAGATAACAAGGTGTGGAGCTGGATGAACATAGCAGGCCAGACAGCATCAGAGGAGCTGGAAAGCTGACATTTCGGGTCAGGACCCTTCTTCAGAAATGGGGGGGCTTCGCAGTGGGGTTGTAACTCACCCAGATAGTAAGAACTGCAGATGTTGGAGTCAGAGATAATAAATGTTGAGCTGGAGGAACACAGCAGGTCAGGCAGCATCAGAGGAGCTGGAAAGCTGATGTTGCGGGTTGGGACACTTCATCAGAAATCATCAAGGCCTTTTGTCTTACACTAATCAGGACAGAATTGCAAGAATACTAAGTGTCATGCAGAACACTAATTTATACTGCATGAGAAGAGGGTGCTGATGGTTTGGCAAGTGAACTCCAATAGACTGAGGTGTTGCCATAGGAAATGCGCCGTGTGTTATTGTTTAGTTTGAAATAGGCTCAATACCTGGAAATGTTCGTCCAATTTGCAGAGGTCAGGGCTCCCCCCCCCCCCCCCCCTCCCCTCCTCGTGTGAATAAAGGTGGCTTCTAGCAAATGTAGGTGAGTCACATTGTGAATAAAAGTCAATCCTGGGGACTTATGGCCTAAAGCATAGCTCTCCAAAATTTGACTTTCACAGGAGTGTGTGCGTGAACACTCCACCTGAATTAAATGGTGAGATATCTGTGCATTTCATTAACAATCCAAGAATGACCCAACTCAGCAAAAAGTCTGTATTATAGGGATTTTCAACCTAATCTTGTATTTTGTGGCTTGATAGTGACGTTTGATTTTTGTTTCCCCTAACTTGAAGTATTTAGACACACATTGTGTGGTGTCAATGTAGAGTGTAATTTGAAAGACATCCAACAGGGTTACTGTGATGAGTTGTTGTTGCCACGGTGAATGGTTAGAGCAGTCAGTCGCCTCCGTTCAGTCTCCGTGGTGATGGTATCCAGACCAGTTCAGCTCTTTTTAAAGGGATGGGTTCCAGTGATGTGCAATGAGGAACTCCCTTCCCGAAATGCATTAAGATCATTTAGACGAAAGGGAGGTTCTGCTATTCCAACAGAGAATAGCACTAACAGAGAACGTGGTTTGGAGATTGGGGCATTGTCAATTTAAAGCTTTCACTGACACCATCTGCAAAACAGCAGGACCACCCTGTCCGGTGCTTTTGTTCATTTCTGCGCTTGTGAGTGTGGACTTGTGCGTGTTTACTTAGTCCCGGTCACAATTTTTAATTTTCCATTTTCTAAAATTTGTCCATGGGATGTGGGTTTCACTGACTGGACCCAGCATTTATTACCCGTCCCTAATTGCCCCAGAGAAGGTGGTGGTGAGCTGCCTTCTTGAGCTGCTGCAGTCTTGCTGGGGGGGTGGGTGGGAGGTGGTTTCAGGTACCCTCACAGTCCTGGCAGAGCACAATTTCCAGGATTTTGACCCAGCAACAGGGCAGAAATGGTGAGATGGTTCTCAGTATATTGCATATAATCTGTGTTCTGAAGGAGCAGGGAGAGGTCAGTTAAACTGTTAATTAGTTAATTTAGCACAGTCAACCTTTGCTTTTCAAGTCTCACTCCTGGGTGACCTTACAGAGGGGTATAGGACAAGGGTCTTTTCCTTAGGGTAGGGGCGTTCAAAACTAGGGAGCGTATTTTTAAGGTGAGAGGACAAAGTTTTAAAAAGGAAATGAAGGGAAACTTTCTTTAGACAGAGAATGTTTTGTGTGTGGAACGAACTGCCAGAGGAAGTGGTGGATGCGGGTGCAGTTACAACATTTAAAAGACATTTGGACAGGAACATGAATAGGAAAGGTTGGGAGGGACATGGGCCAAGCACAGGTAGGTGGGACTGGTTTCATTTGGGAACATTGTCAGCTTGGACTGGTTGGTCCAAAGGGCCTGTTTCCATGTTGTATGACTCTATGACCTGAAGAGTTAGCCTACACTGGCATTTCAGGTTGATACTCAAGGTGCCAAGCCATTGTTCAAAATAATAGCAATCTCCTAATCCAGATTCGTTCTTTGAGACCAGCATCAGGGACAGATTCACTGGCCATTTCTCTCAGGTGCTGCAGTAAAAAGGCTGCTGTATCTGACCAAATCACAAGTCAGGCCTCTCGAGAAGGGGTTCATCAGGAAAGATTCATCATTGCCCTCTTCCTCAAGGTGTGAAGAGATGCCACCGATCCAGCTGGCACCTGGGAAGAGGCTAGGCAGCAGGTCAACTGCTGTTCCCTCGCGACAGGGGCACTGGCCATTAAACAGGAGTTTATACATAGCAACAGAAAATTCTGGATGCACACTGTAACAGCATTTGCAAAGAGAAAAGACAGGTCAATGTTTCAGGTCACAAAGTATGTTGTTACCATTTGAAGTTTAAACCATTTTCTCACCATATAAGCAAAAATATTTTCATCAAACTGTTCAGACGTTATCACACAGCTCTGGGGCAGGTAGGACTTGAACAGGGACCTTCTGCCCCAGAGGATAGGACAGGCCCCTGTGGTACAAGAGCCCTTTGTGCTGTTATGTGCCTGCTAAATATTTCCATTTTGCTTTTGGCATTCTGTGCTTGCAGCACTTCTTTTCATTTTTATTAAATTAAGTAATTAAACATTTTAATTATATACCAACAAACTCCGAAATTGTTTATTTCTGAATACGAGGAGCAAGAGAGTCAAGGTAAGCTGGAGCTCAGAAGAATGGAGAGGATGTCATATAAACCTGTAGAATTTGAACAGGACTAGACAGGGTAAACACAGGAAGGATGTTCCCAACGACTCAGAAGTCCAGAACCAGTGGACCACAGTCGAAGGATAGAGGCTAGGCCATTTAGGTCAGAGATGAGGAAATATTTCTTCACTCAGAGAGTGGTGAGTCTGTGGAATTCAGCACCACAGAAAGCAGTAGATTCCAAAATATTGTATCATTTCAAGAAAGAATTGGATGTAGCATTTGGAGCTAAAGGGATTGAAGGATATGTGGGAACAGGATGATTAATCATGATCCTATTGAATGGTGGAGCAGACTCGAGAGGCTGAATGGCCTAATTCTGTTTCTGTTTTCTACCTTTCTAAAGGGGCAATATTTGCCTCCACAACCTAACTGCTCATCTCTGAAGTGACGAATCACGATTTAGATCAATGAAGGCAGCTCGTTTAACTCAGAATACTATTTGTCTTGTTCGGATAATATTTCAATTTTTGGATGTAGCTGTGTTGATCAGGCTGTTTTTGTATTTTTATATAGAGACACGGAAAATGCCAGTCCAAGCGTGAAACTGTTTCAGCAGAAAGCCAAATGGATGGTGATGGTACCAGGGGATTTGAAAACTCGTGTCTCCTTCTAACAAAATAAGGTTGGTACTTTTTCCTGTCGGTAAAGCCATGTGCATTAGCCTCCTTCAAGAACCCCAAATCTGTGATGTGTCTCCTGTGAATTTGTTGCACGTTCTCACTGTTGAAAGGCTGTCACATTCAATTTTGCGGAGTTTCTGAGATTCTGGAGCATTGGCTTGTGTATTCTGATCTGATAACTTGAGAAGGATTGTAACTACTCAGAAGTAATGAACCTTACTTTCTTGGTCAGTTTCTTTACGTCATTCTATCCCAGTTGCTGTTGCCTTCAGTTTTCTGGGCTCTTTAAGTTTGGCGTAGGTTCACTATCTATGAGTAAGGAGTGGAGTAGGTCACTCTGCTCCTTGATCCTGCTGTATAAGATCATGGCTGATCTGATTACTCCACATTCCTGCCTCCCCGCCGATAATCTTTCACCTCTTTGCTCATGGAGAATCTATCTACCTCCACCTTAAAAATATTCGAAGACCCTGTTTCCATGGCCTGTTGAGAGTGAGCAATCCAAAGCCCCATGACTTCCGAGACAAGACAATCCTTCTCTCTATTTTAAATCCTTACTTTTAAACAGTAACAGCCCGCCAGCCCAGTTCTAGATTCTTCCACTAAAGGAATCATCCTCTCCACATCTATCAGGTCAGGATCTTGTATGTTTCAATCAAGTCGCCTCTTACTTTTCTGATGTCCAATGGATATAAGCCTAGCCTGCTCATCATTTCCTCATAAGACAATTCACACATTCCAGTTATTAGTGTGGTAAACTTTCTCTGAACTCCTTCCAACATTCTTACATTCTTCCCTAAAAGGGCAAAGACCTGTTTTTTGTTTTTATTCACTTGCGGGACGAGGGTGTCACTGGCTGTGAAAATATTTGGAATGGAAATGGAATGCAAAGCACATAGGTAATAGCAAAGTCCCAGTAGTCGTACCAGATCTCCCCTCTCACGATAAAGGGCCAACTGGCAATGG
>JAHRHZ010000004.1:5564901-5576872 GCA_024137785.1 Ginglymostoma cirratum | reverse complement strand
AGAAATTTCTGAAGAAGGGTCTCGACCCAAAACGTCAGCTTTCCTGCTCCTCTGATGCTGCTTGGCCTGCTGTGTCCATCCAGCTCTACACCTTGTTATTTCAGATTCTCCGGCATCGGCAGTTCCTACTATCTCATCCAGCTATCGTCATGTTTTTTGGGAGTTTGCTGTGTGTAAGTTAGCTGCTGAATTCCTCACACTACTGGCCACATTTCAGAAGTGCTTCATGGGCAGTAAAGCCCTCAGAGACATCTCGTGGCATGATAGGTGCTATACCAATGCAAGACTTCCATTTTTCTTTCTGTGCTTTTGTGATGGCTTCAAGTGCTGTACAATGTGATTAATCTGATGGGGACAAGGTACTTAGTAATTTTATATCTCCCATTGTACGTACTGCCTTCATAAGCTCCTATGTGTCAATGCAAATGGGACAACTCTAAAGGAATAATGCTGGTCTTGTAACACAGGTAAATACCTACAATGTTAATTCAGTCCAAATTGCTGAGTTGAGTTGGTAATTTTTTTTACAGTAGCAGTCAGTGCACATGTCCTGACAAATTGTTCATAACACTGAATAATTTACCAGCCGTGGATTCTGATGTGTGCGTTGGTGCCACTTAGCACTCTGCTTTTAACTGGGCAGCTGGGTGTTTTCAAGGCATCTTTTTCTCAGGAGAGAATGTCCTCTACACATTTCATTGGCACTACAAATTGTACCACAAGCTGCCCAGAACAGACTGCCCAGAATCTGCAGGAACGCCAGCTTCCACGAGGCGAAGCAGCTCGCTTTGTAAACTGCTCACAAAGCCAGGCTTCCCGCTCTGCCCCATCTACCCACTGTAGGGCTTCAGAAACTCTGTTCTGCGAGCCAAAACAAAAACAGAAATAGCTGGAGAAACTTAGCAGGTCTAGCAGCATCTGTGGAGAAAGAAAGCAGAGTCAACGTTTCAATAGACAATAGACAATAGGTGCAGGAGTAGGCCATTCGGCCCTTCGAGCCAGCACCACCATTCATTATGATCGTGGCTGATCATCCACAATCAGTATCCTGTTCCTGCCTTATCCCCATAACCCTTGATTCCATTATCTATAAGAGCTCTATCCATCTCTTTCTTGAAAGTATCCAGAGACTTGGCCTCCACTGCCTTCTGGGGCAGAGCACTCCATATATCCACCACTCTCTGGGTGAAGAAGATTTTCCTCAACTCTGTTTCGAGTCCAGTTGCACTTTTTCAGAACTCAACTCTGAAGTAGAGTCGTACTAGACTGGAAGTATCAACTCTTCCCTCTCTAGAGCTTCCCTCTCTACAGATGCTGCCAGACCCACTGAGTTTCTCCAGCAATTAATGGTTTCACTTCTCATTAAATGCATCTGTGCATTCAGGAACATCTGTGGTTCAGTATCAGTAAGTGACGAATTAGCGCGCAATATTAAAGAGTTTACTAACTTCATCCATGTTTTTATGGAACATAGATTCTTGTGAAACAATACCTGATATTGTAGTGTAGTAAAATTTAAAAAAAGCTGTGGGTGCTGGGTTCAGAAACAAAGACAGAAATTGCTGGAGAAGCTCAGCAGGTCTGGCAGCATCTGTGGAAGGAAAGCAGAGTTAATATTTCGGTCTGATAACTCTACTTTGAAGAAGAGTCACAAGAAGACTCAAAACATTAATTCTGCTTTCTTCTCGCAGATGCTGCCAAACCTGCTGAGTAGTTCCATTTGAGTTATAGTGCAGTAGGTTGTGTTACGGGATTCATAACCCAACATGTTGTAGTTCAACTCTCCCCTCCCCTAACCAGAGCAAAAAGGCAAAGTGAGGGAATTGGGTACAGGAAGCCAGTAAGGGCAAGATAGGCTGAATGGCCTTTCTCTTCTGCAAGAACCATTTGTTGATCCCACAGCCATTTTGAAAACTTGTTCGGTTTTAAAAAGTAATCTGGATGGAAAAGAAACACCAGGAATACCGTCATCAGGAGATGAACAACTTGGCAATGAAGCTTAAAGGTTGCCACATAACGAAGCCGACTAGTTTATTTGTGTTAAATACATAACATCATAAAAACAGATTACTGAGTCATTTCCAACTCATTAGTGATGCAACCTGTAGGAGTTTGTATCCAAGTTGGCCACTGTGTATTCTGTATTGCAACAACCACAACATTTCAAAGAATACTTTATTAGTTCTAAAGTATTTTTGGTCATCCTGAGGTTGTGAAAGGTGCTACATAAACGCAAACCCTTTCTGTTTGGATCAAAACCTCCTGCTAGATTAGTCCACATGTCACTCCAGTTCTAGAATAACATTTGTTGGTGTTTGGAATTCTTTCCCACACAGAGCACTGGAGTTTGGATCATTGAATCCACTCAAATAAAAGCAGAACACTGCCGATGTGGGAGGTCTGAAAGAAAAACAGAAAGTGTCGCAGATAGTCACCGGGTCTGACAATTTCTGTGGAGAGAGAAACGGAGTTAACATTTCGAGAACTACCTGAAGAAGAGTCATATCAGACTCACAACATTAGTGCGACTTTATCTCCCCACAGATGCAGCCAGGTGTTTCCAGCACTTGCCGTTTCTAATCTTGAATAAACCCAAGGTTGGATGAGACAGCATTTTGCTGAAGAAAGGAGACGTAGGTTGCAGGACCCAGGCAGCAAAGTGAAGTTAAGGCCACGATCAGATCACCCCTGATCCTATTGGATCCAGTCTTTTGTAGCTGTCTCTCGGCAGCCTGGCGTGGCCTCAACATGGACTTCCAGCCTCGAGATGATTCCAGAGTGGTGTCCCAGCCTGGGAAGCCTTGACGTGAAGCTTGGCATGGCCTGGAGGCCAAGGGCCAGCACAGCCTGGAGGCTAGGTGCCAGTGTGGGCTGGGTTTGACGGGATGTTATTATGTTTCTATCTTTATTTTTCTAATTTATTTCTGTGATCTGTAATCTTTATTTCTTCAATTTTCTGATTACTTCCCGCTAACAATTTGTATTTAAGAATCTGTGTCAGGGTATTGGGGAGATGATGGCCTCGTGGTATTATTGCTAGACTGTTAATTCTGGGGACCCAGGTTCAAATCCTGCCATGGCAGATGGTGAAATTTGAATTCAGTAAATATCTGTAATTAGCAATTTAATGATGGCCATTGCTCAGGAAAAGCCTCTCTGGTTCACTAATAATGACCTGATCTGCCCAGAAGTTTTTCTCATTTTCTGGTTCTCATACATTTTTGTTTTAAAAGCTCTTAAGCCTCAAAAGTAGCTCAGCGAACGGCTTTTGAGCTGGAATATTTAAAAATAAAGTTAAAGAGCGATATTTGTTCTCTAACCCTGAACAGAAAAACATATCAGACATGCTATTGTGTTTGTCTGCAAGAAACCGTTACAAAGGATGAACAATAGCTGGTGAAATTGTACTGTTAACCAAACCGGTTGTTAATTGAACTTTGGTCAACGGCTTGCTTTTGGAGAAAATGGTACATTTCACTAATCGAGAGGAGAAAAAGGAACAGTGTTGCATCCAGAAAACATCCCAAGTGACTTAATTTGGTTCACGTTGATTGTGAAATGTCACTTGGTTGATGTTGAGGGTCTTGTTGCAGTCTTTATTTGGGGACTTTCCATTCTAAATGTTGATGTACCTAAACTGTGATAGCAGATTCTTATGGTTTAGAGACAGGAAGTGTGTAGTCACTGAGATAGTTTGCAGATAGATTGGTAGGTCGATGCTCAGTGAGCAGTCAAGGTGATTGGAAGAAAGGGAAAAGGTTGGCAGAGGACTCCCTGAACGGATTTACTAGTTTCTGGCTCTGGAGCAGCAGATGTTGGGTACACCGTTGACTGTGACCTGATGCTCGCTTGTCATTCACATTCACCTGTTTTGAAGTTTAGCACATTAAACTCTATCATTAATAGATGTGTTGGGGAATCGGGGAAGTTGATCAAAGAATTATAGAACGGTTTCCACTCAGAAGGAAGCCATGTGGCTTATTGACACTTGCTTGCTGTCTGGGGTGCATGTAGCTAGTCCCAGTGTCCTACCTTTTCTCTGCTGCCATGCTTCCCTATTAAACCAGGCAGCATCTGGAGAAAAGGAGCAGTCAACATTTCAGGTACTACCCTTCTTCAGGATTCATACTGTCTAAGTCCTGAAGAATGTTTATACCCGAAATATTGACTGCTCCTTTCCTCTAGGTGCTGCCTGGCCTGCTGTGTTCTTCCAGCCTCCTGTTCGCCTACCTTAAAGCTTGCTTTTCCCAGTGGCTGCTAATCCTCCACTGAGTCTGCCTCCATGCTGTCTGACAGTGCTTTCCCAATCTGAACCACTCGCTGTTTACTTTTTTAAAAGACATTATTCCTCGTGACCGTGGTTCTTTTGCCAATCACTTTTTTAAAGAAGAATCTGCGTACTCTATTTCACTAACCTTCCACCAACAGGGATAGTGTCTACTCCGCCCAGACCCCTCATGATTTTGAATGAAATCTCCTCCCTCCCTTCACCGAGGAGAACAAACCTTTGTGTCTATCTGTGTAACCCCCATTTCCTGGAAATATTAACCTATGAATTAGAAATAGGAGGTGGCTGTTTGGCTGCTTGAGCCTGCTCGCTGGCTGACATTTGTGTTTCGATTCCCATCTAACCTTGCTAACCTTTGATACTTGTTGGATGAAGGAGTTGGTCCACCTCCATCATCATTATCCTCAATCACGTCAACCTCCATCACTTTCTGGGGGATAGTTCCAATGTTGCACAACCCTCTGTGTGAGATAAGGTTTCTCCTCATCTCAGCCCTAAAAGAGCTATCCCCAGTTTTAAAAATACGTTATTTTCTCATTTGTTCACATTCACTGTCACCATTTTGAATCCACTTGATCTCTTCATCCAAGATTGAGGTCACTAGATTTGTAAATTTATCAATGGGCCCAAGGGTCTCTTCTGTGCTGCATGCCTCTGACTGAATAAACCTTTGGCAAGTTTAGTGAATTGAAATGAATTTTGGCGGCTTCTTGAATGCTTTGTTTTGACACCAAGTTTATTGTCAACATCTGATGCAAGTATCATGAAGGGTGAAAAGATGGAGTGAAAACTTAGCCCTCAGCATTGAGTAACAACATGAAAGCTGTATGGTGGCTGAGTGGTTAGCACTGCTGCCTCACAGCACCAGGGACCCAGGTTTGATCCCAGCCTCAGGCTACTGTCTGTGTGGAGTTTGCACATTCTCCCTGTGTCTGCATGGATTTCCTCCAGGTGCTTTGGTTTCCTCCCACAGTCCAAAGATGGGCAGGTTAGGTGGATTAGCCATGCTAACTTTCCCCATAGTGTCCAAGGATGTTCAGCTAGTGGGCTAGCCGTGGGAAATACAGGATTACAAGGATTGGGTGGGTCCAGATGGGATGCTGTTCGGAGTGTTGGTGTGGAGTCAGTGGGCTGAATGGCCTGCTTCCACACTGTGGAGATGCTACAATGAAATCAGTGAGCCAAGTGTCAATGGGCAAAATGACTTTGAGAGAATACTTCAATGTAATGTGTTGGAGAGAAGTTGACTTGCAGCTGCAAGTTATCATTCACGGAATCAAACTCCGATATTTCCAAACACAAACAGGCCCATTTGGATTGTGAGCGGGAAAATAATAGGCTTCAATGGAAAGTCTAGAGACTTTCAGTATGACTGATACTGTACAAACACACACTTGTGTGGAATACAATGCAAGTCAAAGCATTCATGTCAGTTGAGGTGTTAAACCATAAGCTGAGACAGTATCTTGGAGAGTATGGAGATACTGCACCTTTGAAAGTCGACAGGTTAATAATTTTTCAGCTGTAAGCTTGGCTTGATGGCCTGGCTGAAATCTGGTCTCATTCCTTTTGTGGAGAAATTGAATTTTCAGTATGATTTACCCGTGGATTAAATAGACTCAGAGTCCACATTATAAAAGTGAGTATAATATCTTTGGATTGATGGACAAAAAAGACTGTCCTCTGTTTCTAAGTCTGAAAGATGGGAGAGAGCCAGAAGCCATGAGATCCATCTCATTGATTGACAAGATACCAAGGCTAAATGATGTAGTATTCTGAAGGATAATGGATGTAAATCTGCAGGGCATTGCAATGCTAATGTCGGGTACAAAATAGAGAAGAAAGCGCCTTCGTCCCTTTGGATACCAGACCTCACTAAGTGACTCATATTGGTCGGCTGATAGGGTTACTATAAAGTATTTTGATAAACTACGTTGTGGCTGATTGAACCACAAAGCTGGCCTATCCAGAAGGTTATGTTTTTAATACGTATCATATGTTGTTACACCACAACCTCCTACACAACTACATGGATGATTAAGCATAGTTGCTCTTTAAGATTACTGGTAACAACTCTTGATCAGGAGCGGATCTGAAGATAGAAACACGTTTTTTCTCTAAATATACCAACCCACCTGTGGCACAACCCTAGAGGCTTTTCTAATTGAGCAGGTAATGAACAGGCCCCTTCCCAGCTGCGGCGGTGGCCGAGCAGAGGCTAACTCTCTGTTCTCGTGCAATGGGTGAGAATGAGCTTGACGCAGCATCTCTCCAGAGTGAGGCGCTGAAGTGAGCAACTGCAGGTGCCGTTAAACTTCTTCACTTATTTTCGCAACTTCCCCTCGCTTCTAGCTCTCTATAAAATGCAAACAAGAATGTTTGTGCCAGAAGTGTTAGAAAGCAGGCATTGTTTCACTATTCTATTTCACACGACCACAGATACACAGAGGATAAATCCAACTTGAGATGTGCTTGGCTTGTTACTTCTTGAAAGGGAGTATCCTTTGATTCAGTTAGCTGCCCCAGGCTTGCCATATCCCTGGCCTGTGCAATGAAGATTGGTTAGACTGGTTCCTAGGATGATGAGCTTGTGCCAACAGTAGGGATTGATTAGATTAGTCCTATATCCCCTGCGGTTTCAAAGAATCAGAAGTGATCTAATTGCAGTATGCACAATTCTGAAGGAGCTTGACAGGGTGGTTGCTGGGTAAATGGCTGTGAATCTCCAGTTTTCAGTCGAAGTGCAGGGGTTGGTACATTCAGTGGCAACTAACCCACCTCATCCACCAATAGGAAAACTCTCCAGACCACACACCAATCAGCTTGCACGGGGCTGCCCAGTGAGCTTCTTGGTTGCCCTCGACAACAGAGCCCTGCCTCTGCCAGCAGCTGATGGCCAACCAGAGGTCTGCAGTTTCTGGGTCCCAAAGACCATTGGTCGAGGCCTGCACTTCAAGGCATTTAATAGCAATAAGGTAAATGGCTTTCTTTTGTCTCCCTTGGTGTAGGGGTCGTGGAGTGAGAGGAATTGGATGGAAGGGCTCTTCAAAGTCATCCCTTTGTCCCCAGCCTATGCCTCCAATTTCCCCCCGGACTAGAACAAGTGAAGCCAACCTCCGCCCCCTGCCGTACACAACCCTGAGGTCAGGTTGCCCTTTTGTCATGACAGGGAGGCAGCCAATGGGATTAATGGAAAGTTGAGGCCCCTAAGAGCTTTGATTGCTGCTGAGTTGAGAAAGGCCTCATTGGGCCATCTTGCCAGCACTTAATTGATGAGGTGGTGAGTTGGGGGTGGGGGGAGGGGGGGAGCTGAAGTATCTCTCCAGGGCCAACCTGCCCAATTATCTCCCCTTTGTGCCACCTCTGGGAGGGGTAGGTGTGGGTGGGAAATACCACCCAATGTTTCCCTAAGCTGAGGAATCTAGAATTGGAGCTGTCAGAATGAGGGGCTGGCCATTTAGGACTGAGATGAAGAGAAATTCATCCAAAATAAAAACATTTAGGACTGAGATGAAGAGAAATTCACCCAAAAAAAGAACTTGTGAATCTTTACACTTTCTTCTACCAAAAAGTTACCGATGTGGGTTAATTCATTGTGTATGTCCAAAGTATTGACATTTCAGAGCTGAGGGAAAAGGGGAATATGGGGATAGCGCAGGGAAGTGGATTTGGAAGAGAGGGTCAGCCACGGTCTTGTTGGATGGTAGAGCAGGTTCAAAGGGCCGAATGGCCTACTGCAGTTTAATTGATTGGGTCAAAGAGTGTTCGGTGGCGAGGGCAAGTCTCTTTCTGAGATGTTCCTATGTACATGTTGGAGCACATCACTGCAGATGCTGAAATCTGTGCTGAAAACAACTAGAAATCACAGCTTTGACGAAGAGCCATCTAGACTCGAAACGTTAGGTCGCTCTCTCTCTCCATGGATGCTGCCTGACCTGCTGTGATTTCCAGCATTTTTTTTTGTTTTCAATAACTACATGTCAACAGGTTGGATCACCTTGAAATAACGTCTGTCAGGAGGGATGTCTAGGAGGAAGGTACCACTCATTGCTCTGGTTTCTCTACCTCACTCTGACTGTACAACCAGATGTAGGCAGTTAAGGAGGAATTGCTACATAAATAGATCATTGCATTGTGCAAGTTCACATTCAATAACCTTTTGGATAACACCAGAAAAGGAGATTTTAATCCCTCGTCGACAAATCTTATTTTTGAAAGAGTTGTGTTTTTTAAATGGATTTTACTTGTACTTTACCACATACTTTCAATGAAGGGACTTTGTTTGCTGGTCAGGCAGTTATTCAAGTTTGGAGAACAGTGGTGACCAACTGCATGATCGCAAAAGCGCAGGGATAGTTACTATTCCATAAAACGATAAGATTAAGGAGCTACAGTAGGCCATTCAGCCCAACGAGAATGCTCTATCTTTCACTGAGATCATGGATGATCTTGATTGTCAGCTCTACTTTTCTGCCTTGTCCCCATCACCGTTGATTCCTGCCCTGATTAAAAATCTATCTCGACCTTGAATACACCTAATGGCCCAGCCTCGATAGCTCTCAGCGGTAAAGAATTCCACAGACTGAATACCTTCTGAGAGAAGAAATTCTCCTCAGCTCTGTGCTAACTGGGTGACTCGTTACTCTGAGATTCTGTCTTCAGGTCCTAGGCTCTCCCACAGGAGGAAACAACCTCTCAGCACCTATTCCTGGGCCTGTCATCTCAGATATTGCCTTCTCAAGCAGCACGTGGCTTGTTTGATCAGAGGTTCAATCCGCTTTTCTGGAAAAAAAAGCATTTTGAACAAAAGAAAACAATTTGTTTTAGAGCCTTAGAGTCATACAGCATTGGAACAGGCCCATTGGCCCACCAACCCCTATGTTGACCAAAAAACTACACGACATGTTGCGGCTGTACAGGACATTGATTCGGCCCCTTTTGGAATACTGCATTCAGTTCTGGTCTCCCTGCTGTAGGAAGGATGTTGTGAAACTTGAAAGGGTGCAGAAAAGATTTACAAGGATATTGCCGGGGTTGAAGGTTTGAGCTATAGGGAGAGGCTGAATAGGCTGGGGCTATTTTCCCTGGAGCATCAGAAGCTGAGGGGTGACCTGATGGAGGCTTATAAAATCATGAGGGGCATGGATAGGATGAATAGCCAAGGTCTTTCTCCCAGGGCAGGGGAGTCCAAAACTGGAGGGACATAGGTTTAAGGTAACCTAAGGGGCAGCTTTTTCTCACAGAGGGTGGTGTGTGTATGGAATGAGCTGCCAGAGGAGGTGGTGGAGGCTGGTACAATTACAACATTTAAAAGCCATCTGGATGGGTATAGGAATATGAAGGGTTTAGATGGATATGGGCCAAATGCTGGCAAATGGGACTAGATTAATGTTGTAACAGAGATAATAGGAACTGCAGATGCTGGAGAATTTCTGATGAAGGGTCTAGGCCTGAAACGTCAAGCTTTCCTGCTCCTATGATGCTGCTTGGCCTGCTGTGTTCATCCAGCTCCACACCTTGTTATCGAGATTAATGTTGTTGGGTTGAGAATTTTGAATCATCAATCTTCCGTTGGGTTTTTAAGTCTCCATCACTTTAATACAAGGAAATACTTTAATTGCATTCTAGGACGTAGCGAGAAAGTCCTACAAAAGGGTTAACAACGTCTTATAAATATAACCATTTTTAAGTGGTAAACCAGGTGTAGGAGAGGCAATGCTTAATTTTTACACGTCTTTACCCTGTCATTGATTACGCCCCCATGTTGTTGTCTGTCCTCAGGTTAGATTCCTTTAGTTAAATAGCTCCCTACAGAATCAGGGACGCCAGCCTTTCATATAGAACCTGCATCCATTGATCTAGCACCTCCTGAGCATGTATGGAGAAAATGCTGCTCTGCTGTCATCGATTGTCTGTCTACATGATTGGCATGTTTCCAGGCTGAGAGTGAGCAGTCTGTCTCTCTACAGCAGTGCCTGCCAATGTTCACAGAGAAATCTAGTGGAAACTTTATTAAAAATACTGGGCTGGGACTGACGATGGGCTGTGCTAAACTGTATTGCTGCTGGCCAGAGTCTACAGGGGTCCGTCTGCCTGGTTATATTTGTCCCTGCTCTGATCTGAGACAACATCTGTCTCTTGCTGGGCCACGTACAGCAGCCATTCAAAGGACAAAGTCAACCTAGCAATGTAGGACTTATTAGATTAGTCCATTTTTAACCTTGGGATCTTTTCAGAGCAGCAATATCCAGTTTGCTTTGCAGAAACTAAACGTTGCTAAAAACACAAGCTTTTTGTTGCAGAAGTTTGAAATTCAGCAATCTCTGTGAGTTTTTTTCATTCATTCACAGGATGATGGCATCACTGACCAGGCAGCATTTATTGCCCATCCTTAATTGCCCAGGGGGCAGTTAAGAGTCAGCCAATTGCTGTGTGTCTGGAGTCACATGTAGCCCAGACCAGGTGAGGATGGCAGTTTCCTTCCCTTAACAGCATTGGTGAACCAAAGGGGTTTTTCCCCCCAACAATTGGCAATGGATTCATGGTCATCGTTAGATTCTTAATTCCAGATATTTGTTGAAATCAAATTCCACCATCTGCTGTGGCAGGATTCGATCCCAGGTCCCCAGAATGTTAGCTGGGTCTCTGGATTAACAGTCCAGTGATTATACCACTAGGCCATCGCTTCCCCTCAGCAATCATCACGTTTGCTCAAGAATGACATAGGATAGTAGGGGGGTAATGGACTAGTGGTATTATCACCAGCCTGATTAATCTGCAGAGCCAGGTAATGGTCTAGGGACCAGGGTTCAAATCCTGCCAAGAATCTAACAATGACCATGAAGCCAGCATCAATTGTTGGGGGAAAAACCCATTCAGTTCACTCATATTATTTAGGGAAGGAAACAGCTATCCTTGCCTAGTCTGGCCTACAGGTGACTCCAGACCCACAACAATGTGATTGACTCTTAACTATCCTCTGGGCAGCAATGGACTGGCAATAAATACTGGCCTAGCCAGCAATGCCTTTATTCTGAATGAATTTAACAGAATATTCTACATTTCAGGTAGGGCAGAGGGCTACTTTCTGCCTCAGTACTCTCCCTTTTATCATGTTTCTGTTTTTCTGAAAGCTGCTGACCCACAGAGTGGTCAGCGTTTGATATCTCTGGAGAAGGAGTGCATGTGTGTGAACATGTCGAGGCAGCTTTGTGACTGTTTGTGACCAACTGATGGTGCAACGTGACAAGGGTTGTGTTTGGAAGTGAATCAGCCGGACCATTTCAGAATGATGGCAGACAAATGAGCGAAAACGTTTGCTGAAACGACTTGAGATCAATTGTGTCGCAGGGAGTGCTGATGTTCTGTCTGGTAACATTTACCCTGTGCTTTCAAACTGACTGAACCATCAGACATCAAAGCACCATGGACAATTATTCTGTAGCAAAGACATTTCCTAATCAGAGATAAAAGGTACTGCAGATGCTGGAGAATCCGAGATAACAAGCATGGGGCTGGATGAACACAGCAGGTCAAGCAGCATCATAGGAGCAGGAAAACTTGACGTTTCGGGCCTAAACCCTTTTCTGATGAAGGGTTTAGGCCCGAAACGTCAAGTTTTCCTGCTCCTATGATGCTGCTTGACCTGCTGTGTTCATCCAGCCCCATGCTTGTTATCTCGGA
>JAHRHZ010000004.1:5538286-5564501 GCA_024137785.1 Ginglymostoma cirratum | reverse complement strand
TTTCTGATGAAGGGTTTAGGCCCGAAACGTCAAGTTTTCCTGCTCCTATGATGCTGCTTGACCTGCTGTGTTCATCCAGCCCCATGCTTGTTATCTCACATTTCCTAATCAACCTGTTCTTAAATGTTATCCCACACCTATGGAGCAAGTGGGACTCAAGCCCAGGTCTCCAATCATTCTGTATTTCTGTTTTACCAGATTAGCATTGATTGAAAGAAGAAATAAGATTTTAGTGCCAGGAAATCCTATTTAAAATTGATTACATTGCAGAATTGTTTCAGAGATACAGTAATCCTGTGCTGTGATTCATGACATTCTTGGGTTCAATCTGGTGTTGAGAGAAGGATTTGTTCTGAAGTAGGTAGTTTTAAAATCAACCTGTCCAGGTATCTTATTTCCGGAACAGGCAGGACTTGATCCTGCACCTCCTAGCCTAGAGATAGAGGTACTACAACTGAACCACAGGAGCTATGACTTGATTTGTAAGCTGCTTTGTCTAGGTCGGGAAAGTGACTGGGAAGGGGAGATAGTGGTGTGCTGGTTATGTAGTCCAGAGGCTAATGCTTTAGGGACTCTGGTTTAAGTCACACCAAGACAGCTGATTGGATCTGAACTGAATTCATTAAAATCTAGACCATCAAGTTAGTTTCCATAAAGTTGACCATGGCAATGATCATTGGCTGATCTAAACCAAAAACATCCGCTTCTCAAATCTCCTTCAGGAACTGAAATCTGCCATCCTTACCTGACCTGGTCTCCATGTGACTCCAGAACCACAGCAATATGGTTGACTCTTAACTGCCCTCAGATTCACTGCGAGAACACGCCCTCTACACCAGCCATGTTGTACCTGCGGCCCCTTCCCCTCTTGCATGTTGTAAGACAATCTCTCCCACACTGGTGCCAGCATTTTATTTCTCTTCCTTGTCTAAATAAGATTGGCCGATGTTGCGACAAATTATGAGCCTCTGTGTCATGTGAGCATTGACGTTGACTGAAGTGGGCCTGACGCTGAAGCTTCACAAAGGACCCCCTTCTGCAAACGGGAGACTTCTGCCCGTTAAATCTGGGCAGGATTTGAACTTGGGGCCTAGGAGGAGCAGAAATCAAAAGTCAGGCTGGGGAAGTTGGGGAAATCTGGGATTTTTTTTTTTTCTGTATGAGGTAAATCTTGGGCAGGGCATTCGCTTCTACCCATTCACAGGGTGATGGGAGACGTCGGGGGAGTGGGGCTAGCTGAGCTGTTCTTGAAACAGAGTCGATACAGATAGGGCTGGCTAAATGGCCTCCCCTCTCCCGCGCTCTAGCAGTGACTCTGCGTGAGTTTCCCTGGAGCAACCCATTAGTGACCAAAAATGCCATTTTGCTAGCTATCTGGTTAAAAACAGTGGAAGATAAGTTAGAAAGAGGTGGTTTCAAAATGGAGGTGCACTCTGTCTCCAAACATTTTGAGACTAAAATGCAAAAAATGGCTTGTTCAGCCAAGCCAACACTGCGGGCAGGGCCCTCTCTAGGCCTGGAGCTTGCAGGATCTTGAACTGCCACTGCCAAGCATCTGAATGACTCCTTACTGCCTCCAGGGGCCTGGAGACTCATGGGAAAATCCCTGCTGGTTCATAGCCCCGACTCCACCCCACCTATTCCTCTGCCATAAAAATGGTCCAGAATATCAAGATAGAGGCGAGATTTTTAAAAAAAACCTTGTACCAACAATTTGCAATTGTACGGCAGTTTTTAGCAGTATGACATCCCAATGCACATATAGCAATGTCATAGATCAAAGCTTCACACTGAGGTTTTCACACAAGGACATATTGTGACAGGTGACCAGAAGCGCTTTCTGGGTTGAAAGGCGCAGAGGAAGGTACGGAGCTGCTGAGGCTCGAGGAGGTAATTCCAGAGTTTTTAAGGGGGTTAGCAACAGAAGGCTCGACCATCGATGGAGGAATGATTCAGAAATGGGGATGTGTAAGAGATCCAAACTGGAGGAGCGCAGAAGTTGTGGACATGTGTGGACTATTACAGCGATAGGGGAAACGTGAAGTCCGTGGGGGCGTTAGAAAACAACTTGAAAACTGAGGCATTGCTGGACCAGGAGTCAATGACCACAGGAGTGATGGGAGAAAGGGACACAGTGACATTGGAAACAGGCAGTGCAAGCAAGAGCTCTGACATCAAAACTAGTAGGTGTCCTGGGCAGCCTTACACCCCAGAAATTTGCAGTGTCCTGAACACACAGACCTGAGCTGCCACCTTCAAAATGGTGGGTTAACGCCAGGGGATAAGAGTAAAATGTTTGGATTATTTTGGTCAAAGTTTGGGGGCTTGACTTCCAGACAAGGATGTCTGTTTTTGGGGAGGAAAAGCAATACATGAAAGGCATACAAGGCACAGGTCGATCGAATCATAGAAACGGGTCGTGTTGATAGACTGGGAACTGCAGAGTCAATTTCTGCCAATAATCTGAGAGACTTGCTTTAGTTTATAGAACAACAACAACTTACAATTATTGATAATTTCCAATCAACCTGTTATCATAGTCCTCTGGAGCAAGGGGGACTTGAACCCTGAGCCTCCTGGATAAGTGGTAGAGACACTATCACTGCACCACAAGAGCTCTCAACTTAGAATTACATTGTGCCTTTGTGTGATAAGATGCTTCCTCAGCACATGGAGTATGAATCATTTCCATTTAATGGTGCATTGAAGTAAATTCTGGTATTGAGGCAATACAGAGATTGTGGTCCTGATGCAGGTCAGCTGAAAGTCACATAATCAAAGCAGTTGAACTAGCCTGTTGATTACATACCACATCTATGCATGCTCACAGACACACACATGCAGACACATATGCACACAGATACATGCATAGAGCTCTGACATCAAATCTAGTAGATGTCCTGGACAGCCTTACACCCCAGAAATTTGCAGTGTCCTGAACACACAGACCTGAGCTGCCACCTTCAAAATGGTGGGTTACTCACTCACAGACACATACACAGACACATACAAACACTCAGAGACAAACACACACGTACATGCACTCTCACAGACACACATTTGGACACACACACACACACACACAGGCTTCAAAACACCAATGTTAAACATTGAACACTAAAATAAAATCAATTCTGTGTGTGTGTGTCTGTCCGTGTGTGAGTGAGTGCGTGTGTGTGTGTATGTGTCTGTGCCTATGTGTGTGAGTTGTGTGTGTGTGTGTCTGTGTGTGTGTGTCTGTGTCTGTTTTCATCCATGACTGACAGAACGACTCCATTTGCTGACATTTCTGAGCTGGAAAGTGTTCATCTCATTAACATCAGAGAAGCAGTTTGTGCAATTAGATGTATCACAGTCCCTATCAATATAGAACAAAAAGGTCTTAATTTATCAGGAAGAGTTTAATCCACGCTGATGGAGAAGCTAAATATCCTTCAGATCTCTGGAGGGATTATTTGAGTTCCTCTTCCATCAACATTATTTGTGAAAGACTGAGTGGCTCACAGCCTCAAGAACTCTTGCCACTTTCTGCAAAACCCTTTCACCAGCTGCACTCCTTCGGGCCTGACTCTGAACTTCTCAGAGAGCAGTTCACCTTCTCGGGCTCTGGAAGGGACGCATTCGGGCTCTGGTTTTAACTGAGAAGACACAGTCTGGCCATGGTTTTAACTGAGATAGTGTGAGCCCTCCCTTCCACAGTCACCAGATCCAAGCTGTCCACTTGGCAAATTTGACCCACTACACCCAGGGTCATTGTAGTTTTCCTGAATCGCTGTGTGCAAATGCACTGGGTCAAAATCCTGGAACGTCCTGCCCAACAGCCGAGGTTAGGACTCGTGTTTAACTACGACATACATGAATCCTGTCAATCTTTTACTGTGGACCATGAAAGCCTGGACCTGAATGAATCTCCAACCACAAAACTGGCCACGAATCTGACCTTCTAACGTAAGAATCACCTGATTGTGATTGTTTAGAAATACTCCTCAAACAGCTGACAGAGTTTGAAACGCTGCAAGAAGTAGTCGTTCTTGTGCTCAACTGAGACTTCACAGAATCACAGACTGTTACAGCACAGAAGGAGGCCATTCAGCCCATCGTGTCCACACACCAAGTCTGTACCCTAGTCCCAATTTCCTGCCTTTTCCGCATCTCCCAGCCCACCACAGAGACTTGCTCTGTGCTTTCTGGTACTTTGAATGCTTTTCAATGGCAGTAATTTAGAATTACATTGAAAAGCTTTCCCACTGGGCAGCACAGTGGATCAGTGGTTAGCACTGCTGCCTCACAGCGCCATGGACCCGGGTTTGATTCCACCCTCAGTCGATTGTCTGTATAGAGTTTGCACGTTCTCCCCATGTCTGTGTGGGCTTCCTCCGGGTGCTCCAGTTTCCTCCCACAGTCCAAGGATGTGCTGGTTGGGTGGATTGACCATGCTAAATTGCCCATAGTGTCCCGGGATGTGTAGGCTAGGTGGATCAGCCATGGGAAATGCAGGGATAGGGGTGGGTCTAGGTGGGATGCTCTTTGGAGGGTTGTTATGGGCTGAATGGCCTGCTTCCACACTTAGGGATTCTGTTATTTCTCTAACTTGTAGGTTCTTAAACTCATTGGATCTGATGTAGATGAGTGGAAGCCAAATTTGTAAATTTGCGAGTAGGAATATACAGTGTGGAGTTCGCTCAGTCCTCTGACCTGTGTTATTTGTCCTGATTTGCAGTGTTCAAAGTTTGGCCAACTTCTCATGGATTGAGAGGAATGGAGTTTGGCACTGGGAGCAAATGTGCATGACATTGGACATTTTTCAGTTTCTCCTGGTCTCGTGCCTGCAGAGTGAACTTCACATTCATTAATTTTCGTCTGGGTGCATGGGCCTGCTGTATTTGTGAATGAGACATGAGAGTGTTCATTTCAAAACTAGCTCTAAGTTTCATTTTCCAAAAATGAGGAAGTGCTACCTGAGGTCATTAGAAACAACTGCCATTTTGTTTCCCCCCAGTTCTGTTACACATACTCCAGATGGTTACAAGTCATTAATGTGGAAATCAGACCGAGACAAGATATCACTGCATCTCTCGATTTAGATAAAACATTTAATAATACCCACCCTCTATCAAGCTCCACCAGACTCTCTCCCAACTCCCCCAAATCACAGTCCCAGCATATCACCAACTTTTTATACTATAACAATGTATCTTTCCAACACTCTAAATTTTTTAGTTTCCTTGATGTGTACAAATGGTTTTGAGCGTAAGCTGAGCGAACAGATCTACTGTTTTTTGTTAAGAACTGAGTAAGGTTGTGATCTAGAGAAAGCATTGGAGCATCAAGTTCTGCAGAATTCTTGGTCACATTTGGAGACCACATTCTGACCACAAAAGTGCCAGGCGATGACCATCTCCAACTGGAGAAAAACCCACCATCTCCCCTGGATTTCCAATGGTATTGCCAACACTCAAACCCCCACTGTCAACATATTCGGAATTACAATCAACCAGAAATGGAACTGGGCCAGTGACATAAATGTTGTGGCTACAAGAGCAGGTTAGGACTTAGGCAGTGAATAGCTCCCCTTCTGACTCCTCAAAGTCTTTTCAACACTGACAGATCCCAACTCAAGAGCATGAGGCAATACTCTCCGCTCGTCTCGATGACTGCAGTTCCAACACTCAAGAATCACCATCCAGGAAAAAGCAGCTTGTTTGAATCTATTGACCGCCTCAAACATTCTCTCCCTCCACCACCGACGCTCAGTTGCAGCAGTGTGTACCATCTACAAGGTGCACTGCAAAATTCACTTTGGCTTCTTTAACAGCAACTTCTAAACACACGACCACTACCATCTAGAAGGACAAGGGCAGCAGATACAGAAGAACACCACACCCTGCAAGTTCCCCTTCAAGCCACTCACCATCTGACTTGGAAATATATCACCATTCCTTCACTGTCGCTGGGTCAAAATCCCAGAACTCCCTCCTTAACTACATTGTGGTCATACCCACTCCACCTTCTACTGGTGCTCACCACCAATTTCCCTTGGGCAATTAGGGATGGGCAATAAATGTTCCCTGTCAGCGAAGCTCACATCCACATGGAAGGATTTAAAGAAGTTGCTTTGCCACTTCTCGCATCCCATGTTTCCGCTGGTAACCAACCACAGTTAAACCGAGCTGGGACAGCCCTTGGGCACTTCACCCCCAGAGGTTTCCATTCAATCAACACGTGGCATAAGAGTTCCCTCCATGACTGCAGCGCTCCCGACTCAACAGGATGCCCATTAATCCTCTACAGACACTGCCTGGTCCTTGTTTTTGAATGGGATAGAAGCAAAATTATGTCTACATTTGGAGCCGGAAGCCTGTTCAGTTTCTAGTTTTTTTGAGATGTGGGCACTGCTGCAAGCCAAGCATTTGATTCCTGTTCCTAAATACTTTAGAACTGAATGGCTTGCCCAGATTTCCAGTGATTGAGAGTCAGCCACATTGGCTGTACATTGTCGCATATGGCTCAGACCAAGTAAGGATGGCAGTTTCCTTCCCTAAGGACATTAGTGAACCAGATGGGGTTTGACTACCATTGTTTATTAATTCATGCTTACTGCTTCAGAGACTAGCTTTCAAGAGCTCATAACAGCACTGAATTCAAATTCTACCTGCAGTCAGGGTGGGATTTCTACCCTTGATGCCTAGAACATTAGTGTGGATCTCTGAATTACTAGTCCAGTGACATTGCCACAAACTCCCTTACTCCCTTTCTACCCAGTCATGCTATAAATTCAGCCAAGTTACTCATAGAATCTTGGAATCTGTACAGCTTGGCAAGATGCCATTTGGCCCATTGAATCCACACTGACCCTCCGAAGAGCATCCCACCCAGACCCAGCCCCCCATCCTCTCCCCGTAACCCCACATTTAGGTAGGTAAAGTGGTTACAATGGCATAAAAGATACTTTCCTTTCTTATTCGAGGCAATGAACACAAGATCAAGGACGTGATGATAGAGCTACAGAATAACTTTAGTTAACCCAGGGTGGAGGATTCCAAAACTAGGGGGCACAAGTTTAAGGTGTGAGGGGAGAGATTTAACAAGAACCTAATTTTTTCACACAGAGGGTGGTGCGTGTATGGAATGAGCTGCCAGAGGAAGTTGTGCAGGCTGATAGAATTATAACATTTAAAAGGCATCTGGTTGAGTACATGTCTAGGAAGGGTTTAGAGGGATATGGGCCAAATGCTGGCAAATGGGACTAGATTAATTTAGGATATCTGGCCAGCATGTATCTGTTTCCATGTTGTACAGCACTATGACTCTAATCCGCAGCTGAAATACTGTGCGCAGCTCTGGCCATCAAGCTATAGGAAGGATATGATTGCAGTAGAGAGGATGCAGAAGAAATTCAGCAGGATGTTGCCCTGAGCTGGAGTGATTCAGCTATGAAGAGACATTAGATAGTTTAGATTTGATTTCTTTCGAGCAGTGAAAGCTGAATGAGGTCTGATTAGGGTGTACAAAGTTCTGAGGGGCATTAATAGGGTAAATGGAAAGAAATCTTCCCCCTTAATTGAGAGGTAAATAACGAAAAGGCACAATTTCAATGTAAGGAGCAGTAAGTTTAGAGAGGATTTGAGGAATTATGTTCTTAGCCAGAGGGTGAGGGCAACTAAGACTCACTGCCTAAAAAGGCTGGTAAAGGTGGGACCCCACAAGACATTTTAAGGTCTATTCAGATGGATACTTGAAACACCGTTGCATGCAAGGTGACAGGCCACTTGTTGGAAAGTGGGATTAGAAGAAATGGATGTTTGATGACCTGCATAAACACCCAGACTTCTTTCCATGCTGTAAAAAATATATGACTCCATAACTCTCATACCTTCCTCACTAAGTATGGCTGTTTGATATGCTTTCCATGGTAATAGGGTTCCTTTGATGTGGACCTTTCAGTCAACCACCTTTTAACTCTGTTGCACAAGTCTGATACTCTCTGCTCCTGATGTTTGAGCTTATTTTTGTCTTTTCTCCCCTCCCCTTTCCTCCTTTCTGAGTTTTGGTTCTTCTTTTGGAAGGGTACTTGAGCTGTGGGAAAACCCGCCAACGAATGCCAGCTTATGAAGCACCAGTCCCAGGGGAGCGAGAGGCACGAATCAGGCCCAGCTAATAGCAGCATGGGACTTGTTTTAAGTCATCTGGAGTAGAGTGTAAGATTCAAACTGTGGCTCCACATGCAGTGACCCCACTGAGTCCCACTCCACTGTACTCCCTTAAAAGATGTTCTTTGGAGATAATTACATTCCTGAAATATCTACCGGATGTGTAGCAAGTACACAGAATTTTTAGAACTGTTAATTAATTAAAAGAAACTTGCTTCTGGCGGGAGATAATTGCTTGCTATTTCTTGGCAAAAACTAATTTTTATATCATCTTGTATATTTCTCTACCTCCTTGTTTACTTAATAAAATGACAGTAGGAACTGATAAGAGTAGGAGAGGTATTTGCATATGCTTTTCTTTGAATTAGACTTCCTTGAAAGTAAATTTACTTAAACAGCCATTGGGGCATTAACTGATCTATCTGATCCTGGCTAGGTGAACATCCCAGAGCTAACAGCAAAAGAAGTGGGTGTTTCAGGAGCATGATCCTGTCACATTTTAGTGTAAAAAATTTGGCCATACTGCAGATAATAGGCCAGCTGCCAGCAATGCAACTCAGAGCTTCATTAAATGAAGCTGTTTGTTGTGGAAGGTGTGGTAGCAGATGGTAACCGGTGTTGTAGCTACGGAGGTCTGCTACAGGTGACAGAATTTAAACAACTAAAGGTACACACCAGTTTTATGGCTACTTCCTAAATTAGAATTCTGCATGGATCAATATCACAGATGTTCTGATTTCCAACTTTCCATCGTTCATGAGATGCAGTCATCACTGGCCAAAGCAACCTTTATTACTCATGAGAAAGTGGTTCTTGAACACAACCGAGTGGTTTGCTGAGCCATTGGAGAGGACATTTAAGGGACAACCACATTGCTGTGGGTCTGGAGTCACATGTAGGCCAGACCAGGTAAGGACGGCAGATTTCCTTCTCTGCTGGACACTAATGAAGCAGACAGGTTTTTAGGAAAATCTAATGGGCTTGAGCTCACTGTTTCAGTTACTAGTTAGCTTTCAATATAGGTGCTGTGATGGGATTTTCAAAATCCATAGAAGAAAAATCATGTTGCTCTAGAAACATGAATCGCTTCAACCGCCTGCCCCCCTACCCAACAGATACTACCAGATCTGCTGAGTTTCTCCAGCACATTCTGTTACTATTTCAGATCTCCAGCATCTGCGTAGTTTACCCCCAGATTAATAGTCCAGGCCTCTGAAATACCAGTCCAATGACATTACTACAGTGCTACTGTACCATTGACCGTGACTATAGGTTATTATGGTTTCTGATTGCCTTAGAGATACAGAGCTGAAACATAAACATTGGTATTTGAGAGTTCTGTCAGAGGATAAAATGCAACATCTGTGAACAGGAACCAATCTGTCCACTTGTCATTTCTTTGGAGGCAGAAAGAGAGACAGCTGACCCACCTGCTGGTACACAGTGCCTTCGTCATTTAGATGTTAGATTGAACCTCTTGTCTTCATTTTTAGAGTCATTCTATTTTTAATCAGGGGTGTCCTGGGTCCTGGGATCTTGTAGATTTTCCAACTACAACCCCATCTCTCCCCGCGCCAAGAATGCTCTGTGTACGGAACTCACTGCTCCGCGCTTCTACCGAAGCCATTGTCATGTGCATTTCCAACTGTGACTCTGCAGGTTTGTGGGTTCAAATCCCAACCCAGAGAGGGTGTTGCAGACTAGCACCTTCCAAGGTTTAGTTCTGCGTGCTGAGGGATGCACCTGAACCTGGGGCAGCTGCTGCAGGGGAGAAATTGGGAAGGATTGCAGTCTACGCTGTTTCATCCAGAGGAGTTTGTAACCTATAGAAGCCCCTCAGGTACTGAATGTACATGGTGAACATTGAGAGCATCGAATTTGCCTTGAAGACACCACGGAGTGGAACATGGTACAGGGAAATAAGTTTATTTCTATTACATTAGCTGTAGTTATTAATTTGAAATATTTTGACCTCATCATATGACTGATATTGAGTGCACATTGCAACTATTAAGGCTAATAGAATTCTAATGATTTAATATTGTCACATGTACTAAGGTCCTTAGAACTCACTTTGATTATCCTTAGAATCCCTACAGTGTGGAAACCGTCTGAAGGGCCCCCCACCCAGACCCATCCCCTTACCCCATCCCTGTAACCCTGCATTTTCCATGGCTACAGATACAGTGAAAAGTATTGTTTTGCATGCTAACCAGACAAATTGTACCTCACTTAAGTACATTAGGGTAATAGAACAGAATGCAGAATATAGTGTTCCAGCTACAGGGAAGGTGCTGAGAAAGGTCAACCCTAATATGAGATATAAGGAGACGAGTTACATTTTATTGCAAATTCTTTAGTGTTCAAGAATAATTGTTTTGTAATTTTTGCTTTAAGTTTCAGAAATAAAGTATAGTGTTTAGAAAATAAAAAAAAGCAAATTTGAGTATCAAAATTGTGGCTGTCACTCTGGTGCGGAGTCTTAACATCAATTCAACCGAGCGAAAAGCTGAGGCCGGGAAGCCACATTGATTCAGGATGATGGAGAGAACCATTTCCAAAGATGACGGACTCTGGAATTTATTAAGTGTGAAGGCAGAAAGGTGACTGTACAGAAATAGAGGAGTCAGGAAAAGCATTCAGAACCACCCCAACTGTTTTTGGTGTGGCTGAGACGCACACAAGTTTGGAACTTGTCCCAGCACAGAGGCTGGAAGCTATTTTAACAAAGATAGGGGTAACATCCCTATGTGATAGCAGCAAGAAGCCTGTACTTATAAGACGCAAGATCCATGAGATAAAAGGTATCAGTGACGTGGAGAAGCCTTTCCTTGTTTCCTTGCTCTTGCTGAGTAGAAGCTCCTGGAATGCTGATATCCTCAATGAGGGAAGCAACACGTGCCTTCAGTTCGACACAGATGCAGCCGTGATTAAAATCAATTTCTGTATGGCCATCCTGCATGAAACGACATGGACCAGGGGCATAAGGCAACTAAATGCAGCATTTCAATCGTGAGACAGGGCAAGTTTGTACCAAATTGCAGCTGATTTGATACGTTGAGAAAGTGGAAAGTGGAGAAGATCAGCCTAAAAATTTTAGTGTTGAATTTCTGCAGCTATTCACAAAGTTGGGAAAACTAAAGACCCTCTCTGTCCTGAACCAAGTGAATGTCTGTTGACACCCAGAAAGGTCATTCATCTGGTTTGGCAGCATCTGTGAAGAAGTCAGAGTTAACGTTTCGGGTCCAGTGGCCTTTCCTTAGAATTGAGGAAGGGTGACCAGACCCAAAACATTAAGTCTGATTTCTTTTCACAGATGCTGCCAGACCTGTTGAGCTTTTCCAGCAATTTCTGTTTCTGTTTCTGATTTACAGCATCCGCAGTTCTTTTGGTTTTTAAGGTCCTTCATCTGTTCTCCCCAGTGATCAAGATGCAAGTTTGCTGTCTGTTGAAGCAAAGGGATTATTTCACTCATGAGAGAATCAACAAGTTGGTGATCCGGATGGTCCCAGTGCAAAAACCCACTGGATCTATTAGAATCTATGTAGATCTCACGGCTGAACAAAGCAATTAAATTCAAAGTTCATCCTCTGGCATCTGTGGACAATAGCGTAGCAAAATTGGAATTTGAATTAGGTTCAATTGTCACGTACTCAAGTATGGGATGCATGAGTATGGTGAGAAGTGTACAAAGTCACTATTCCTGGCATCATCTTAGGTATAAAGATGCCTAGGTACAAAATCTAAGGTGTAAATGTCAAAAATAAATAAAAGTTGAAAGTTGAGCATTACAATCCCTCTGAAGCAGAAAATGAGAAAAGAAACAGATGGAGCAGACAAGTCCTCACAGGGCCCCACCCCGAGGCCGGGAGTCAGCGCTGGGCCCCACCCCGAGGCTGGGAGTCTGCGCTGGGCCCCAGCCCGAGTCCCGGGGTTCTCACTGGGCCCCACCGCAAGGCCGGGGGTCCATGTTGGACCCCACCCCGAGTCCAGGGGTTTCTCGCCGGGCCTCACCCCGAGGCCGGGGGGTCTGCGCTGGGCCCCACCCCGAGGCCGGGGGTCCGCACTGAGCCCCACCCCGAGGCCGGGGGTCCGTGCTGAGCCCCACCCTGAGGTTGAGGGTCCAGGCTGAGCCCCACCCCAAGGCCGGGTGTCCGCGCTGGGCCCCACCCCGAGGCCGGTGGGGGGGGGTCTGCACTGAGCCCCACCCCGAGGCCGGGGGTCCGTGCTGGGCCCCACCCCGAGTCCGGGGGTCTGCGCTAGGCCCCACCCCGAGGCCGGTGGGGTGGGTCTGCACTGAGCCCCACCCCGAGGTTGAGGGTCCAGGCTGAGCCCCACCCCGAGGCCGGGTGTCCGCGATGGGCCCCACCCCGAGGCCGGTGGGGGGGTTCTGCACTGAGCCCCACCCCGAGGCCGGGGGTCCATGCTGGGCCCCACCCCGAGTCCAGGGGTCTGCGCTAGGCCCCACCCCGAGGCCGGGAGTCTGCGCTGAGCCCCACCCTGAGGCAGGGAGACTGTGCTGGGCGCCAACACGAGGCCGGGTGTTTGGACTGAGTTCAATCTTCACATAGCTAGATGCAAATATTGTTTCTTTTTGGCATCTACCTATTAAAGCAGAGTCTGACTTTCATCACACATTTAGGCAGTTTTGTTGCGGCAGATTACTTTTCAGAGCCAGGTCAGCATCAGGAATCTTCCAAAGGCAAATCCGACCTGGAAAGGCTGAATGGAGTGATGGTCCACATGGATGACATCCTGATTAATATTACTGAGACAGAATGTGACGCTCAAGTGCAGGAGGCCGGATCTGCTCCCTGCAAAATATAAACTCTCACAGCCAGCTGTCACCTTCCTTTGGCATATTGCGATGCCTCCTGTGTCAGAGTCAACGACAGAAAACGAATGCAATTACAAACTTTTCAGCTCCTTGGAAATTGACTGAATCGCAGAGACTCATGGGTAGGGAAAACCAAGTCAGAAGGTTCTTGCCCGACTATGCTGCCATCAGTTGGCCACTCCATCAGCTGTTGCAGCAAGAGAAAACACAAAATAGACCTTTTGGGAAAATCAAAGTAATGTCGCTGTGCTCTCATTATGATCCAGAGCTACTACTATCATTGCTACAGATGCATTTTTGACAGGACGCGTAGATTTACTCTTTCAGATACTATGAACAAAGAGGACACCAAGTGCAGTGAATGATTTACTTGTTTACGATGAGAGACCAGTGACTCTGAAATCCGTGAGGCTTAATAACCACAACGAAGGCACCAAAGCCACTTGGGACTCTCAACTGCCCGAGCCAGGGTGAGATATTTTGTTTGGTGGCCAGGTCTCTCAAACGAATTGGAAGAGATGATGTCGAGCTGTACGACTGGTGCTACCCATCATCGGGAGATATGAGAACTGTCAATGTCATAATTCTTTAAATCTAGACCGGGGGGATGTCTTTGTCATGGAGTTATACAACACGGAAACAGACCCTTCAGTCCAAGGACTCCACGCCACCCATAATCCCAAACCAAACTAGTCCCACCAGCCTGCATTTGGCCCATACTCCTACAAACCTTTCCTATTCATGTACTTATCCAAATGTCTTTTAAACATTGTAATTGTACCCACACCCACCACTTCCTCTGGCAGTTTATTCCACACACGAGCCACTCTCTGTGGAAAAAAGTAGCCCCTCATGTCCTTTTTAAATCTCTCTCCTCTCACCTTAAAAATATACTTCCTAGTTTTGAACTCGCACACCTTAGGGAAAAGATCTTTGCATTTCGCCTTATCTATACCCCTCATAATTTTATAAACCTCTGGCAGGCCACCCCTCAAACTCCTACACTTCAGTGAAAAAGCCCTAGCCTATCTACCCTCTCCTGATAACTCAAACCCTCCATTCCCAGCAACATCTTGGTAAATCTTACCCGAATCCTCTCCCCTTTAATAATGACACGGCGACCCAAACTGGAAACAGTATTCCAGAAGAGGTCTCACCAGTGTCCTGTACAACCTCTACATGTCACCCCTACTCCTGTACTTAAAAGTCTGACGAATGAAGGCAAGTGTACTAAATGCCTTCTTAACCATCCTGTCTACCTGTGACACAAATTTCAAAGAATTATGTACCTGAGCCCCCAGGTCTCTCTGTTCTCCAACACCACCCAGGGCCTACCATTAATTGGATAAATCCTGATCTTGTTTGTCTTGCGATGGACACAGAGGTAAAATGTTCTTGACTGTAGTAGCCCACTAGTCCAAATGGATAGATGTCAAGCAACTGCAGGCTTCTAGGGTCTGAAAGCTGAAGGGGAGCTTTGCAACTTTTGGGATCTCAGAGTGGATACTTTCAGACAATGGACCACAGTTTTACAGCATTGAAAGAGGGCTTTTGGTCCATCATGTCTGCGCTGGTCATCAAACATCCATCTGTTCTATTTTCATTTTCTGGCGCTTAGCCTGTAGCCTTAACGCTATGGCATTTCAAGTGCTCATCTAAATGGTTCTTAAATTTCTTAAGGGTTCCCTCCTTTACCATCCTTTCAGGCAGATACCCATAACCCTCTGGGTGATAAAACATTTCCTCATCACCTCCCTGAACCTCCTGCTCCTTACTTTACAATGGTGTCCCCAACTATGGACTTTTCTGCTAAGGGGAAAGATTTCTCCCTCTCTACTCTTTCTATGCACCTCAGGACTTTGTACATCTCAATCAAATCTCCCTCTCTGCTCTAGAAAAGGAACCCCAACCTATTTAGCCTCTCTTCATATTTAAAACACTTCATCCCAGGCAACATCCTGTCAATGTCCTCTGCATATTCTTCAGTTCAACCCTATAGTGTGATGACCCAGGACGGCACACAGTGTCCTACCTGTGGCGTCAGTAAGGTTATGTACAGATGCATCATAACCTTCCAGCTCTTGTATTCAGTGCCTTGACTTATAAAGGCAAATATTCCATCTGACTTCCTGACCACCCTTATTCACTTGTCCCAGGAATCTGTGGACATCACATCAAGACCCCTCTGATCTTCTGTACTTCCATGGGCATTATCATTAATCATATATCCCTTGCTTTGTAAGTCTTTCCAAAATGCATCACCTCACACAGGGTGAAATTCCATTTGCCTCTGTTCTGCCCATCTGACCAGCCCATCTATACTACCCTGTTGTCCAGGGCTATCCTCCTCATCCTGTACAACAAAACCAATTTTTGTATCATCTGTGAACTTACTGATGAAACCATAGCCAATGAGTACTTTGAAGAAGTTAACAAGTCATACAGATCAGTGCCTGTTACCAGCTCACTGTGATATCGTCATCAATGAAGCTGACAGAGGACTGTGTTTGGTCAAAGAACAATGGTGTCTAACTTGCACAGCTGGACACTGTTCACCTCCACTCCATCCTGGTTTAGCTCTGGATGAACTTGTCCTGAGAAGAAGGCCTGGGAGCCCCACTCCCTCTTCTCCCACTCGTGCCACAAGGAAGAAATGATGACTTGGACAAAACAAGGGAGGAAGAGCAATGGGAACTGTTCTAGTCTGATGTGGAACTCTGACAAACATCATAAAAGACGCCACAAGCAGGAGAACGAGTTTGGATTCGAGATCACTTTTGTCATAGATAAGTGGTGGAACAGATATCACATCCATCATGCTACTTCTTTCAAACTGAAAACAATACTGTGCAACAGAACTGACTGCTCCCTCTTGCAGCCTCTGAAGCATTGTGAAGCCATGGTCAGATCGTTCAGAAATTAGGTTAATACCTTCCTTCCCTCAGACTCTCTTCATAAAATTGAGCAACAGAATGAGACCCAGAATATTGTAATTTCTGCTGCACATTGTGAGTGCGGAGTGTTTCTTGGATAGTTAAGTCTTGTCCATTTTCATACACGCAACTGGCTATTTTTAGCTGGTGTAAGGATGTGCACAAGTTGCACATGCCTGGTTATAAGCAACTGCAGAATCCACAAATACGATTGCATTTTGCAGCGCAGATCATGACTTACACCAGGATCTGGAGATCACCCAGATCCTCAGCTTTGCTCGGATTGCAGGATGCAAGGTTGAATAAGACCTGTATTACTCATTTGTGAGATGTGAGCATTGTTGGCAAGCCCAGCAATTATTTCTCATTTCCTTTCATAGTCCTTCAGAAGGTGTGGTGAGCCGCTGCTTTGAATCGCTGCAGTCTGTTTGATGAACTTTTTTTTAAACTAGGTTTCTGTCCCAACCACAACAAAGGAATGGTGCTATATTTGCAAAACAAGATTGTGTGAGATTTCCAGTCGATGGTGTTCCCAGATATTTGATGCCTTTACCTTTCCAGGTGGTACAGGTTGTGGGTTTAGGTTGATGTTGGCAATCAGAGTTGGAAGGTACAGGCAGAGATGTGAGAGGTTACAGGCGGCACTGCAGTACGGGGTTCAGGTGACAGTGTGTGCAGGAAACAGTGCAAGGTAAGGTGCAGCTGGTAGTGCAAGGGGCAGTGTGAGAGATGTTCAGAAAACAGTGCAAGGGGGTACAGCTGGCAGTGTGTGAGAGGTAGAGGAGACAGTGAAAGGGGGTACAGCTTGCAGTGCGAGGGGAGGGTACAGCTGGCATTGCAAGGGATGGTGCAGGTGGGTAACATGAAAGACCACAGGTTTCAGCCACTGTGTGCCAGTGGTAAAGGGAATAGATGTTTTAGAAGGTATTGGCTGGGGGAGATCAGCCTGCTTTATTTTGGTGTGAAGATAGAGCTGTTCTTAGACATTACCTTGATTTGTTTCTATCAAAAATTGTTGTTAGCTCATTCTGTCTGCATCTCATTTATCACATAGCAAAATGTACTTTCAGTGTGGAATCTCAGAAAGCCTCAGCTTTTATATTTACAGAGCCCAACTGTTTGAGAATTCTTGTGAATCCAGTATTTGATGTCAAGGTATTCAGTCAACTGGTGACTTTGCTGTACCAAGTAAGTTTTCCAAAATGTGATCAGGCTGGACAGAAATCCAGATGATGAGTTAAAGACTGTTTAACCTGCTCTGTAGTCACTTCAAGAGCAGGTTACAGTCAGTTCTCGATTGCTGGTCGGTGTGAAGTGACCCCATTAAATACTACACAGACTTAACAAAAAATAGCATTTAAATTTGGCTATGAAAGAATTTTTGCTAACATGTATTGATAATATTCAAGGTCAATTTGTTACAGCTTCTAAAGTGTGACCAATGCTCAACAGAAAAAGGTATGGGAATTTCAGCAGCTAGCCACTCATTTCTCACCCTGTAAAACAAGTGAGAGTCAGTCGGAGGACCTTGGGCATCCATTAGCTCACTGGAACTTATAGGAAGGGTATTATTAAGCTGGACAGGATTTACCAGGATGTTTCTGGGAATGGAGGGTTTGAATTATAAGGAGAATCTGGATTAGCTGGGACTGTTTCCAATGGAGTGTAGGAGGTTAAGGGGTGACCTAATAGAGGTTTATAATATCATGAGGGGTATACATAGGGTTAATGGTAGGTGTCTTTTCCCTAGCATGGGGGATTTCAAGACTAAGGGGCATATTTTTAAGATAAGAGGCAAAAGATTTAAAAAAGACTATTTTTTTACACAGAGAGTGGTATATGTGTGGAATGAACTTCCAGAGGTTGTGATGAATGTGGGTACAGTTAGAACATTTAAGAGATGTTTAGGTAAGTCCATGAATAAGAAAGGTTTGGAGGGATACAGGCCAAGTGCAGGCAGGTGGGACTAGTTTAGTTTTGGAATTATGGAGAGTATGGACTGGTTGGACCGAAGGGTCTGTTTCTCTGCTGTATGACTGTATGAGTTGTGCCTACTATGCTTCAGGCAGAGGTGAGGGTAGTCCCACTGAGCCCTGGCTGCCCTCTGTAAGTAACTCCATGTTAACAGCAATGTCTCTTCTGACTGTGGAATGGTCCACTCAAACAACAAAGTCAGGAAGGAGCCAGCAGCAGAAAGAGCTGGGTTAGGGTGAGGGTTAGTGTTAGGGTGAGGGTGAGTATTAGTGTTAGGGTGAGTATTAGTGTTAGGGTGAGTATTAGTGTTAGGGTGAGGGTTAGGGTTAGGGTTAGTGTTAGGGTGAGGGTTAGGGTTAGGGTTAGTGTTAGGGTTAGGGTGAGGGTGAGTATTAGTGTTAGGGTGAGGGTGAGGGTGAGGGTTAGTATGAGTGTGAGGGTTAGTGTGAGGGTTAGTGTGAGTGTGAGGGTGAGGGATAGTGTGAGTGTGAGAGTGAGGGTTAATGTTAGTGTTAGTGTGAGGGTTAGTGTGAGGGTGAGTGTGAGGGTTAGTGTGAGGGTTAGAGTTAGTGTGAGGGTGAGTGTTAGGGTTAGTGTGAGGGTGAGTGTGAGGGTTAGTGTGAGGGTTAGAGTTAGTGTGAGGGTGAGTGTTAGGGTGAGTGTGAGGGTTAGTGTGAGGGTGAGTGTGAGGGTTAGTGTGAGGGTTAGAGTTAGTGTGAGGGTGAGTGTTAGGGTTAGTGTGAGGGTGAGTGTGAGGGTTAGTGTGAGGGTTAGTGTTAGTGTGAGGGTTAGTGTTAGGGTTAGTGTGAGGGTGAGTGTGAGGGTTAGTGTGAGGGTTAGGGTTAGTGTGAGGGTGAGTGTGAGGGTTAGTGTGAGGGTTAGTGTTAGTGTGAGGGTTAGTGTTAGGGTTAGGTAGCAAAGACAAATGGTTGCACTGTATCTGAGCTATGAGGGATTTACAGATGAGGTTGCTCAGCAGCTGAAAGAGAGAGACCTGCAGAAGATGCATAAACATGGGGGTGAATCAAGGACATCGCATGCTGTTAAACCACTTACCTTCACCTCCTGAAGGATCTATTGCAGGCTGTGGCGAAGGGTATTGAATCCTATTCCATGAAGAATGTCAAGGAGGTCCATTCAAATCTTATGAAGTGTAAGTGGCATCGTACAATTAATGTAGTGGGGTTGGTTAGCTTGGATGGCTGGTTTGTGATACAGAGTGATGGCAGCAGTGTGTGGGTTCAATTCCCATATCTGCTGAGTTATTGTGAAAGTCTTTCCTTCTCAACTTCTCCCCTTTCCTGAGCTGTGGTGACCCTCAGGTTAAACCACCACCAGTCATCTCTCTCTGATGGGAGAGTAAGACTAAAGTGACCATTTTTTTTTGTAACAATTAATACTGATACTTCACAGCCCATGAGAAGCACAAAGTAACATAAAACGTGAATTTACAGACAGAAAGTACTGGAAATACCCAGCAGGTCTGGCAGCTTCTGCAGGGACAGGATCAAAGGTTGGTTATGCTGAAGAAGAGTCATATTGAGTTTGAAAAGTTAACTCTGTTTCTCAGTCCACGGATGCTGCAGGAATGGCTGAGCATTTTTTTTGTTGACACTTTCTGATTTTATTTTCGATCTCTGCTTATTTTGCTTTTAAAACAAAATATGTTCTTGGTAAAGTTGGACAATTCTGATTGTACCTGCCTCCCACAGCTTTTCATTCAATTTTCCGTTTATTCATTCACAAGATGTGGGCATGACTAGCTAAGTCAGCATCCATTGCCATCCCTAATTGCCCAGCGGGTAATTAAGAGTCAACCACATTGCCGTGGGTCTGGGGTCACATGTAGGGCAGATAGGTAAGGATGGCAGTTCCTTCCCTAAGGGACATTAGTGAACCAGATGGGTTTTTACCCATCAATCAACAATGGTTGATCGACATAGTCATCATTCAACTTTTAATTTAATTCCAGATTTTTATTGAATTCCAACTCCACCATCTGCCCTGGCAGGATTTGAACCCAGATCCCCAGAGTATAAGCTGGGTCTCTGAATTAAAAAAAACTTAACGATAATACCACAAGGCCTCTGCCTCCCTATAATTAGGTACTTCACCATCAGGGCAGGAACTTAAAGCTAAAATGTTTCATGATCCACTGAATTGTAAAGTTCGTTTGGAGAGCTAGTGTTTGTATGATGGGCAGAGTGGCCTGCTTCTGCACTGTAAACACTTCTGTGACTCTGACCTTTTGATGAACACTGTGAAGTGAAAGTGAAGGTTATTTCCCTTCGTGATGATTTTTATTTCCCTGAAGTAGAAAATCCGCTCAGATATTCGGTTAAATCTCCGCCCTAAATCCCGATAGCCGTGTTTATAAATGTGAGGTTCAGAATTATCTGAACAAGTAAATGGAAAATAAACTCCTCTTCGGCTGGGTTCTGAGTAACACTTCTTGCAGCTTCTTAAATGGTGGAGCACTTTCTGTCCCATTCAACTTACAATGTCATTTGTTGAAAGGCTTTTCAAACTAATTTCTGGTTTCGTGTACATTATTCTGTCTTTTATATTTATGCAGATGTTTCCCAGCTTAAATGTTTCTTAAAGACTGTGCAAGCTTTATTCTGTTTCAAGGTCTATCTCTAATCCTAAAGCCTAAAGTAATGGAATTTAAAGAATTCTGAAAAATCTTCCATTTTATCATCAAATGCTCTGAGGTCCATTATTACATGTGAGTGTTTATACTGAAAAAGAATGTATGCATTTGTTGTATCAAGGCGCTCCGTGCTAAGATAAAGGTCATGTTGCCATGTCCTACAAGATAAGCAATGGATTGCTGCTGAGTCTTTGAGAAGGTGCTGAAACAGGACACAGTTCGGGTTGGATTAGCGTGGCTTAAAGAGAGAGATGGAGGTGGGGAAGCCTTACTGGGCAGCTCCCTAACACACTATTGTCACCGCGTTACTTTCCCAGGAAACTCTGCGGACTTGGGCTGCTCCAAGTAAAACCCAGTTTAGCAGCGAATTCCCACTGGCTCCGGTGTTTCAGCCACATTTTACTGGTCACAGCAAGCACCGGCTTTTGCTCGAGGATAATGTGAGAGCATGGAATGGCCTCGTGTCAAGCCCTGTCAGCCATTCCCGAGATCTGCTAAAGAAATAAAAATAAACGAAGTATTGCAACGATGGAAATCTGAAACAATCACAGAAACTGCTGGAAAAACTGAGCATATGCGGAGAGAGAGAAACAGAGTTAACGATTCGGGTCCAGTGACCCTGCTGAAGCCACTAGACTGTTAATTCAGCAACCTGGGTAAAGATCTGGGGTCAAGTCCTGCAAGGCAGATGGTAAAGTTTGAACTTTAAAAAAAAATCTGGAATTAATACTGTAATGATGACCATGAAATCCCTGCCAATTGTCAGGAAAAGCCAGTAGGTTCACTAATATTCCAGTGGGGGAGGTGATGATCTAGTGGGTATTGTTGCTGGACTGTTAATCCAGAGACCTAGATAATATTCTGAGGATCTCTTTCAAATCCCGTCATGGGTAGAATTTGACTTCAATTTTTAAAAAAACCTGGAACTAAGAGTCTAATGATGACTATGAATCTGTTGTCAGGAAAAAGCCATCTGGTTCACTAATGCCCTTTAGGGAAGGAAACTGCCATCCTTACATGGTCTGGGCTACATGTAACTCCAGACCCACAGCAATGTGGTTGACTCTTAATGGTCATGTGGGCAATTAGGGATGGGCAATAAATGTTGACCTTTCTAGGGATGCCTAAATCCTGTGAATGAATTTTTTACAAGAAGGGTACTCAGGGGAATGGGATTTGACTTCATAACCTGGAGAGAAAAACTTTAACTTAAAAATGGTGGAACCCATGGCATGTTTCTCTCCAGGAGTATTTTTCATTCTGTTATGATTGTAAATGATGGAGGAATATGAGTCAAGGAAGTCACTTTAATCTTGTTAACATGGCCAAGCCCATTGTGGGAGCCTTGTTAAATAGTTTTTGTTTAAAGTAGCTGTGTGCATAATGTGTATTCTTTTTGTTGGTTAAGTTTCATTTCTGAGGAGACAGCGTTAGGACAATGCAGTTTAAGCCTAGCTATACGCATTGAAAGTAGCCAATTCATTGAGTGTGTTTTACTGATCAGTTTGGGAAGTGGATCTCCTGTGTGTGAAGCTGTGAGTTTATCACAAATTATTCCATTCTCTGCTGGCTTTATTTTCAGCAATACAGATTCCCCACCCCACCCCCCAAAAAAACTGTGACTCCCACCACTTTCCAAGACTGCATCCTGTGTGCGATAATAGCCTTCCACCCAACAAAGCGAAACTTACCATTTCTATTTTTAGGTTTCCAAAGCATTTAGTCATGCTTTCGGTATATTTGAGAATAAAAGTTAGGAAATTAATCTGCTCCATATCTCATCTGCCTCTGTGCCAGCAGCCAGCATCCTTTGACCTGAACAACGAGTGGATCTTCGTCAGTTGGTGGTGAGGAACCCTACTGCATGTCCCTGAATCAAATCACAGGACTAACCCAACGCAACAGTTTCCTCCAGATACACCAACAGTGAAAACAGTGAGTATGCCCATTATATGCCCATTTTAATCTGTCTTTGGTCTAAAATTCAGATAAAAATATCATGGTCCACTTAGGACAAGGGTTTACAGAATACAGCAACTGTAACTGCTCTCTTCTCAATTTATTGTCAGTAAAACAAATTTCATTGACTGTAGAGATAGTAGGAACTGCCGATGCTGGAGAATCAGAGATAACAAGGTGTAGAGCTGGATGAACACAGCAGGCGAAGCAGCATCAGCTTTCCTGCTCCTCTGATGCTGCTTGGCCTGTTGTGTTCATCCAGCTCTACACCTTGTTATCTCCCTTCATTGACTGTACCTACTTCAACTATCTCCCACATTGATTAAGACTGAACAGGACAAGCAGCAATTCTGATTCTTTTTAAACTTTTTCCCCTCGAACAAGGGTTGAGTGCAAACCAGAAGCAGAAGGGAATCGAAGGAAATGTTTGTTTTTATTTCTTTCAGCAGTGAATTGTGATCTGGAATGATGGTGGAGCCAAATTTGCTGCTAACTTTCAAGAGGTAGCCGTGGTGTGGAGGTGCCGGTGTTGGACTGGGGTGGACAAAGTCAGAAGTCACATGGCACCAGGTTATAGTCCAACAGGTTTATTTGAAAACACAAGCTTTGCACCTAACGAAGGAACAACACTCCGAAAGCTTGTGTTTTCAAATAAACCTGTTGGACTGTAACCTGTTGTCGTGTGACTTCTGACTTTTGAAAAGAATTAGATATGAACATGAAACGGGAAGATTTGCGTGACGGTGTGACTTGTTGGGAAGTTCTTTCAAAGAGATAGCACAAAGCAGGAAGGGCCAAATAGCCTCTTGCTGTGCTGCAGGATTCTGAGTTTATAACACTGTAGAAGGTTCAGTTTGGGAGAAGGCTATTCAGCGTCAAGCCATCTTCACCCATTCACTTTCCGCTACACGTGAATATTTCCTTCAACTATTGATAGCACTCTCTTTTAGATTTTTTTTCAGCAGTCGTTATATATGCAGCCAAATACTTGGCTTGAAATATTCCTTCTAACTTGTTGCTTTGTCTACCATGTTGTCATCATCTCAGTTAATATATTTTGTCAGAGTGGATAGCCAGAGACTTTTTCCCAGGGTGGAAATGACTATTACGAGGGGACATAATTTTACGGTGATTGGAGGAAGGTATAGGGGAGATGTCAGAGGTAGGTTCTTCACACAGAGAGTGGTGGGTGTATGGAATGCACTGCCAGCAGTGGTAGTGGAGTCAGATACATTAGGGACGTTTAAGCAACTCTTGGATAGCAAATGGATAATAGTATAACGTAGGGTATGCAGGGTAGTTTCATCTTAGAGTAGGATAATAGGTTGGCACAACATTGTGGGCTGAAGGGCCTGCACCATGCTGCACTGTTCTATGTTCTATATTCTAACCAACCTGTTCAGAGATGTTATTACACACCACTGGAGCAGGTGGGACTTGAATCCAGGCCTCCTGGCTCAGAGTTAGAAGCACTACCAGTTTGGACAATGATGCTGAAAACTAGTGGAGCCAGGGAACATGTGATGGTTGTGGACTCATTAAGCATTCACTGGGTAAGAGGCTCTTGTGGCACACTGGTAATGCCCCTACCTCTGAGCTAGGCGGCCTGGGATCAAGTCTCACCTGCTCCAGAGGTGTGTAATGACATCTCTGAACTGGCTGGTTAGAAAATATCTTAATTAGGTGAGAAATGGGTGTATGAATATGTGGAGCAAGGAATCGGTGTTGTTGGAGTTTGTAAGGACACAGAAAATGCCCAATGGAAATGTTTATGCCTGGACCCTGTCTCACCAGCATTCAACCTCTGGTATAAAAGGTGCCAATCTTCAATTTGTGCAACCATAGTTAATTCACAACTTAGCTTTTCACGATTGAGAGCATTTCTGTTGGAAATCCTGCTTCTAAGGGGGTCATATAGTGCAATGGTAGTGTCCCAACCTCTGGACCAGGAGGCCTGGCTTCCACTCCTACCTGCTGCAGAGGTGTGTGATAACATCTTCAAACAGGCTGATTAGGAACATATCTTGATCCCCTGCTCGGCCTGGTCCAATGACAAAATCCCCAGTTTTACAAATCTCTCTTTATGCCTGGCATCACTTTTTCCTGGTATCATCCTATTAAATACGGATTGTACACATGCACCGTCCCAATATGGTGTCTCTGATGATTTCCTTGATGCAGTACCCTGTTCTTGGACCTAGTGCAATCTCCTTCAGTATGTTCGTAAGATTCCTGGAAAGTTTACAGTCTGCAAAAGCCACATGAAACAACAGGTTGTCCACTGAAGGTTGTACACGCTCTGTTGCCAACACACAGATTGTTTATTCAGCAAAGTAACGTGCACAACACGATCTAATTTGCAACTATGAAATAATCTTCAGCATGAGTATATATTATAAATTTGGTAAATCCCTATATTTATATCGCACTTTTCACATAGAAAAACACACAAGAAGAAAAATGTGGATTTGGGTAAGGCTACTGCTCCCACATTTTAGCAGGAAGTGTTAACGTTTCTGAGGAAAAATGAAATAAGAAAGAAAAATGAAATTTGATGGGATTCAATCCTAAAAAAAAACAAACGGAGAGTTCCAAATCACCCCCAGCCTTTGTGTGTAGCTCAGGGATGACTGAAGAATATCACATTTAGCAGCTAACCAGTCATCGCAATTCCCAGTTTGTTTGGGTCTTTAAATTTATAACCAGTCTTACTGTCTCTTGGTAAAGAACTGAAGCCTTCTTAGGGAAGGAATTCTGCCATCTTTACTTCGTCTTGCCTACATGTGACCCCAGACCCAGCAAAGGTGTTAACTCTCAATTGCTATCAAGATCGGTCAGGGATGGGCAAGAAATTCCAGCCTTGCTAGTGATTCCTTTGTATAATATTCTAAGAAAAGGAGAATGGGATCCTCACACTGTGGTGTCAAATGATCCTGTGATCTTGCACTATGCGCCTATGTCTATGTGTGTGTATTTGTCTGTGTGTGCGCGCATCTGTGTGTGTGTGTCTGTGTGTATTTATCCGTGTGTGCGCGCATCCGTGTGTGTGTGTTTGTCTGTGTGTGCGCGCACCTGTGTGTGTGTATATTTGTCTGTGTGTGCGCGCATCTGTGTGTGTGTATTTGTCTGTGTGTGCGTGCATCTGTGTATGTGTGTATTTGTCTGTGTGTGCGTGCATCTGTGTGTGTGTATATTTGTCTGTGTGTGCGCGCATCTGTGTCTGTGTGTGTGTATTTGTATGTGTGTGTGTATTTGTCTGTGTGTATTTGTATGTGTGTGTGTGCGCATTTGTCTGTGTGTGCACACATCTGTGTGTGTGTGTCTGTGTGTGTGTATTTATCCATGTGTGCGCACATCTGTGTGTGTGTGTTTGCCTGTGTGTGCGTGCATCTGTGTGTGTGTATTTGTGTGTGTGTGTGTGCATCTGTGTGTGTGTGTATTTGTGTGTGTGTGTGTATTTGACTGTGTGTGTGCACATCTCTGTGTGTGTGTATTTGTCTGTGTGTGTATTTGTCTGTGTGTGCGTGCATCTGTGTATGTGTGCGTGTATTTGTCTGTGTGTGCGTGCATCTGTGTATGTGTGTGTGTATTTGTCTGTGTGTGCACGCATCTGTGTATGTGTGTGTCTGTGTGTGTATTTGTCTGTGTGTGTGTATTTGTCTGTGTGTGTGTGTATTTGTCTGTGTGTGTGTGCGTGTATTTGTCTGTG
>JAHRHZ010000004.1:5485049-5533618 GCA_024137785.1 Ginglymostoma cirratum | reverse complement strand
CACTCCGAGCCTCCAGCCCACTGACCATCCCGGTTCCGAGCCTCCAGGCCACTGACCATTCCCACTCCGAGCCTCCAGCCCACTGACCATCCTAGTTCTGAGCCTCCAGCCCACTGACCATCCCCGTTCTGAGCCTGCAGCCCCACTGACTGTCCCCGCTCCGAGCCTCCAGCCCACTCACCGTTCCTGCTCCGCTCCGAGCCTCCAGCCGGCTCCAACTCAGGAGAGGACACCAAGTGGTTGGGGGGTGGGGGGATGGGGGTAGTGGAGAAGAAAACGGGAAATAAACAGAAGTAGCAGAAGAGTTTGGCTTGGGGTGTCCTGCTCCACCGCCATATTGATTGGAGGTCATATGTTTTTGTCAGTACAGACTCAATGGGCTGAAAGGCCTCTTCTGTACTGTATAATTCTATGTGCACTCTCATCTTTTCCCTCAACACCATTTCCCCCAACACAAGGAAAAACTCTCTTGTAGCCAAAGTTGAAATTTTCCCAATCATTCAAGATTAGTTTGTCAGCCAATTGTTTAAAGGTTAGAGGGAGAATGACACAGGGTTTTCCTACATTCCCCTCCCACTGGTGAAATGGAGTGGGGAGAATCTCAAGTTGAAAAACTCTGGGTTAATGGCTGTTAATCTTTGGGGTGGAAATTCTTGTAGGTCCATCTTTAGAGCCTGAATCAACTTGCATCCTGACTGCTCAGTCTGAGGATGGCCAGGAATTCCACCCTGGGCTCTCTCATTAATTAGACGCAAACCTGTTATACATCATCCCTCCATATATGATAAACTCAGATAGTAGGAACTGCTGCTGCTGGATCTGAGATAACAAGGTGTAGAGCTGGATGAACACAGCAGGCCAGGGAGCATCAGAGGAGCAGGAAAGCTGACGTTTCAGGTCGGGACCCTTCTTCAGACCCTTCTCGCTCCATATATACTTCTACAGATGTGACGATCCCAGCTGATGTTCCTCTAGAACAAGTCAGACCAAGAGTGAAATCTTGACCTGATGGATGTTTAGTTTTACTTGGTCATTTATTTTTGTGGTTTTGATTTTGGGGCACAGGCACACGGAGTCTTGGTGTAACATTTTATTTGCAAGTTGTCACCTCCGGCAGTGCAGCACTCCCGCAACCTTAAACCCCGATATTTATCTCTCAAGAGATAAAAGGTACTGCAGATGCTGGAGAATCCGAGATAACAAGCATGGGGCTGGATGAACACAAGACCTGGAGTGAGACTCCAAGACAAAATGTGCTCCACCTTCTGGCTTCACGTCAGACTGCAATTTAAAAAGAAATTTAGTGGCCAGTAAATTGTTCTGATACATTCCCGCCTGGAAATCCTGGACAAAGCCAGTGCCCCCAGGGGCAATCCGAAGGGTCCTAATCATGGGTTTCCACCGGGTGCTCCGGTTCCCTCCCTGTGCAGGTTAGGTGGATTGGCGGTGGGAAATTGTCCATAGTGTCCAGGGAGGTGTAGCTTAGCTGAATGAGGTATCAGAAATGCAGGGTAACTGCAGAGATAGGGCATGGATGCGGGTCTGGATTGGATGCCCTATGCGGGCAGTCAGTGTGAATTCAATGGGCCGAACGGCCTGCTTTCACACTATATGGATTCTATAACTATGGGTGATAGGTGCCTAATTATGTGCTTAATATCCGTTTTTGTCCGCCACCAGACTGGCATGGTATTGTTTCTCAGAAACCCTTAGATTCCGGCATGTCTACCCCGACATTGTCCACGCTTTAAATGCGGAGAGATAATTAAGCTCAATTTCTCCTCACTCGGGGACGACCTAATAGATGTAAATATCCTCTACTGACAAGAGCCCTGCGGTTCAGTTTTATGTGTCTGCCTCAATCTGTCCTCCTTGGATTATGGTTATAGAGCTTTCTGTTTATTTTTTAACCTGCTGCTGAAGCAGTCAGCGTCTCACACTCTTATCTCTGACTGTCTCCAACATCCCAACAGCCTTGTGTTTTGAACGCTGTGGGGTGGAGTGTTTCGAACTCCCGGAAGAGTTTCCTTGTAGAAGCAGGGGGTTCATTCCACTTCCAATAGAAGGCCCATTCATTTTGAAACAAAAGCGGAGGAATTGCTGGAGAAACTCTGTGGGGAGAGTTGACGTTTCGGGTCCAGCGACCCTTCTTCAAAACGCTGTTGATTTAAGGTGTCTGCAAACGATCTGAGTCGGCACCTTTCAAACGCACCACTTCAGTGATTCAGAAACCTGGGCAACTGGCTCTCTTTTTTTTTGAAATGGCACTGTTGTTGAGTACAGCCTCTTTTTGTGACTGATCCTGTGGGTGGAGTTGTTATTGTTTCATTAACATAATCTACGTCCAGCCTCCTGTTGCTGGAAGGAATTTGCATGTTGCGTGGGGGGGGGGGGTTTTCTCGCTTGTCTCTTTGTTTTCTAGTTGCACTTTGTGTGTGTGAGAGACAGAGAGAGAGAAAAACACTTCCTACATTTACCAACATCCCTGAGAGAAGTAAATCTCCTGTGAGGAAGACGGAGATGTATCATTGCAGAGCTATGGCGAGGGTTAAAAGTGTGGAGAGTATTCTTTTGCCTGGGATGGTTGCTTGAAGATGTGACTCATGTCAGCTGGCATGCCCCAGTGAGATTTCACTGCTTGACTTGCCGCTTGAACTGTCGCTGGAGTTGATTGCTACTTGGTTTGAGAATTTCAGGCAAGGTTTTATTTCTCCCAATCGAGCCCAGGATTCCTGTCTAATGTAACCATTGTAGTAATTCTGAGCTGCAAAGCTGACTTCCAATCGAACCCAGGTCCATTTCAAGGAGGACTTGTTCCCGGTTTTAAATCTACTCGTCACCACAATAAATCAACGGCAGGATGGTTCATTGTAATGTATGGGTCTGGTAATCTTCCCACATTCCAACTCAGGAGCTGAGGCAAGTTCGTTTTCATTGCACTAGTATCTAATATAGGCAGCAGAACTGTATTTTTGTGCAAAGCATTTTAAATAAAAGCTTATCGTGGTGCAAATTGATTAAGAGCGATGCTCTCTGATTACACAATATTATTGACATAATTTCATAGTTAGCCATTGTGTAACTCCATATATTTATAGTGTTGATAGATAAATAAATTGGAATGGAATGCCCATCAGATAGGACAAAATATTTGAGATTTGTAATAAAAGATGATGGCTTCGATATTTACAATAACCTCCCTTTTAACTAACAGCGTTGTGGAATATTTTACTTATTTATGAAGATGGGAATGATTGAGAAGGTTACAGCATTGTCAGGGATCAACATCAGTTTGAAAGTAACAAGCAGCCCCTATAATGTAGATGCCAAATTTGTATTGTCTGCCTGACCATCCCAGGTATCATCTGATAGACTTTCCATTGAATCTGATAACAGATTTCTCAGCTTGTGGTAATAGCCGTGTGGAATACATTTTGTTCATTTTGTCCTTCCTGTTGGCCACCTTCCAAAGAGTCAGTGTATTGAGCTGGATCTCTGTCTTTGTTTTCGTATCCTTCTTCACTTACACCTTGGAATAACTTGAAAACATTTTAATCCAATTGATCAGCATTACAATCATAAGGTGAATGACAGACACAAGTGTTGCATTATAGATTTAAAGTATTGCGATCCTTTCAAAATAAATTAAGTAATTAACAATGGTCTTGCATTTAGTAAGAGCTGGGTAGGGTTAAAGCTCAGTCATGCTTTTTTTTATGTTTTAAAGTGGGGGAGGTCCATTATATTGTAACCAGGGCTTATTGACTTGACAGTCATTGCTTATAGGGCAAAAAAAACTTCAATGCTAAACTGGAGAATCAGGGAAAGATTAGATTTGTCATGAACCTAATAGTGTTACGGAGCAAGTCCTGGCTCAAGACAGGTCACAGTTATCGCTTCAACAGGACCTGTGAAGGATATATTTCCAGAGAACAGCGGAGCCTGGGCCAGGTTTTTACAGGTGAATAAATTCGCTGTTCCAACCATAAGAAATACCATCACAGAATCCCTACAGTGTGAAAACAGGCCCTTTGGCCTAACAAGTCCACACTGACCCTCAGAGCATCCCACCCCAAACCATCCCACTATAACCCACCTAATCTACACATCGCTGGACACTCCGGGCAATTTAGCAGTTCCAATCCACCTAGCCTGCACATCTTTGGACTGTGGGAGTAAACTGGAGCACCCAGAGGAAACCTACACAGACGTGGTGAGAATGTGCAAACTCCACACAGACAGTTGCCCGAAGGTGGAATCGAACCCAGGTCTCTGGTGCTGTGAGGCAGCAGTGCTAACCACTGAGTCACTGTGCTGCCCATAAGAGCAAGAATAGGCTGTTGAGCCCCTTCAGCATGTTCCACCATTCAATAGGATCTTTATCCCCTGAACTCTTGTTTTCCTGACTGATCAAGAATCTATCTCTCTCAGCCTTAAATATAGAGAATGACTCAGCCCCCACACCTCACTGCAGCAAAGACTTGTAACCTTCTGAGAGAAGAAATTCCTGCTCATCTCAGTCTTAAATTGGTGCCCCTTTATTCTGAGATGATGCTGTTTGGTCTTAGACTCTCCTGTGGGGGGAAACATCCTCTCGGCATTGACCCTGTCAAGCCCCTGTAGAATCTATATGTTTCAATGAGATCACCTCTCATTCTTCCAAACTCCAGTGGGTAGAGTCTCAACCTGTTTCTAAGACAATCCCTCTATGCAGGGGATTTCCTAGTGAACCTTCTCTGAACTGCTTCCAATGAAATGATATCTTTCCTTAAATAAGGGACCAAAACTGCTCTCAGTACTCCAAGTGTGGTCTCACCAGCACTTTGTACAGTTGCAGTAAAACTTCCCTACTCACACACTCCAACCCCCTTGAAATAAGGGCCAGTATTCCATTAGCCTTCCTGATTCCCTGCTGTCCCTGTATGCTAGCTTTCTGTGTTTCATGTACAAGATTCCGCAGGAACTTTTACCTTTCTGCTCGATATCGATATGAAACAGCAGTTAAGAAAGAGCAGATGTCTGCTTTCTCGAGAGGATATAAAGATGTCCCCGCTAGAATTTCACAGAGGAGAGTTCTCCAGTTTACTCCCACAGTCCAAAGATGTGCAGGCTAGGTGGATTGTCTTTTTCCCAGGGCAGAAATGACTATTATGAGGGGGCATAATTTTAAGGTGATTGGAGGAAGGTATAGGGGAGATGTCAGAGGTAGGTTCTTTACACAGAGAGTGGTGGGGGTGTGGAATGTGCTGCCGGCAGTGGTAGTGGAGTCAGATACTATAGAGACTTTTAAGCGACTCTTGGATAGGCACATGGAGGATAGTAAAATGTAGGGTATGCAGGGTAAATTGATCTTAGTAGGATAATAGGTCGGCACAACATCGTGGGCCGAAGGGCCTGTATTGTTCTGTGTTCTGTGTTCTAGAGTCTCCTCCGGAATCCAAGTCAAAATATTTATGCCTCAGCCAGCAGTAGTTAAACTCATTGTCTGGCTGTTCGTTCATTGCTCCTTGTGGGAGCTCGCTGTGTACAAATTAGCTGCCGTGTTTTCTACATTAAAACTGTAACCGCACTCAGAAAAGTGCTTCATACGATAGGAAACGCTTGAGTATTTTCTGCGATTGTGAATGTCAGTGTTAGAAATGCAGGTCCACCAGAATAGCTCCAGAGTTGATTGAGAGATGGTGAGACTCGTTAGATTTTGAATTTAAGACTGGGCTTTTCACGGAGGGGGTTGCAGTTTGTGACTGCCTGCCTCTTCCCTGCAGCTACACTGTGTGCTCGGAGAGGGATCATGCCATATTCACCAACACCCTGATACCTTGAGGGAGAGATAGGTACTGTAGGTGCTGGGCTGCATTATTTCCCCTTACAGCACTATTTTTATTTAACTGCTCCTTCCTTCACTATTTTTTGTTAGTGTTGCACTTCCCCAGTGGGACAAAAAGGAAAAGAGCTGGTTTCATCCCCACTAGTTAAGGTAGGGACTAAAACAAAGTTGCTGGCAAAGCTCAGCAGGTCTGGCAGCATCTGGGAAGGAAAAAAAAACAGAGTTAACGTTTCGGGTCAGTTCTGAGGAAGGGTCACTGGACCCAAAATGTTAACTCTGTTTTTTCCTTCCCAGATGCTGCCAGACCTGCTGAGCTTTTCCAGCAACTTTGTTTTTGTTCCTGATTTATAGCATCCAGAGTTCTTTCAGTTAAGGTAGGGGATCAGCTCCTGGAAAGGGGAAGGGTGCAGGAGGGAAAGGTGGAAACTGGTGTTTGTGCCAAACTAAAGATAAGTCTCTTGTCATTCTCCAAAAGTCATTTGCTGCCTAATTCAACATATGCATATCAGTCTGTTAAAAGTGGAAATCACTTTTGCAACTCAAGTCTGCATTGCCTTTGAAGATCGTTTCTTTTTGAATGAAGGAAAGGATTAAGAGTATCCTATGTCTCTATGACATGGGTAAGAGTTTTCCAAACTTCTGCCTGTTCCCATTTTGGCCAGCAGCCAATTAGAGAACATAAGAACTCTAAGTGGGAGTGGGTGATTTGGCCCTTTGAACCTGCTCCACCATTTAATGCAATCATTATTTAATGATCTTATCTCAGCCTCACTTTCCTGCCCATTCTCCGTAACTCTTTAACCCATCACTGATTAAAAATCTGTCTACCTCCTCCTTAAATTTACCTAAGGTCTCAAAGGTCCACTTGCACTCTAAGGTAGTAAATTCCAGATTCACGGCCCTTTGAGAGAAGTAATATCACCCCATCTTTGTTTTAAATCTGACACCCTTTATCCTAAAACTCATTCTAGATTGCCCCACAAGAGGAAACATAAAGCTCCATAAGGAATTAATGGCACTGATTATTTGTTCCTTCTCTAATGCATAATTTATTTAAATAAGGTTAAAAGGTTGTCTGTGAGAAATAAATGTTTCACAATTATGGAACACTTTTTATTACCTCACCCAAATAGTTTAAAGTGCTTCAGACATTCATTGTATTTGGAGTTAGTTGAGCTGAGGATAAGGAAGTGTGTAGACTGCTCCAGTCCATTTCTCCTATTGAATCAGTCCATGGCCAATCTGTAGTCGGACATGCCTGGCTCCATGTTCCTTAATACCTATTGTTAACAGAAACCTATCAAACTTAGCTGTAAAGTGAACAATTAATGAAGCATCAATTTGCAGTAGGAAGTTCCAAAAGCCGTTCTGTGTGGAAGAAAAGCCTGCCTCTAATTTTTGGATCATACCCCCTGGTTGCAGATTCCCCATATAGCAAAAATTGTTTCCATCCACCCATTCATTCTGTGAAAACGTCAATTACATCACCTTTCAACCTCCTGAATTCCAGCAAATGCAACTTCACTTTGTGTGATCTCTCCCCATTTAACCCTTGGAGATCAGGTCTCCTGTTGTTGCAGATGTTCTGCAGTGACTAACTGTAACAGAAGTCCAAAGTGTGGAAACACGGACAGTGTGTTCTGTGCAATGGTACTTTTAAAATGTTTCTGAGTCGAGAAGCCACTACAATTAGCTAACCCACCCTGGCTGACCCCTCATCCGAAATGATGACGCCAGTCATATGAAGATAAACCGACCCTTTGTGGGGACAATCTTCTTCGTGAAGAAGAATCGAATCCCTTGTTTGGCAAATCAGCAAATCCAGAAAGATAGAAACTGGACAGATTGGAAAATTAGCCTTGCAGATCCCTTACCGTTCAGTTCCCCCACACACCATTGTGTGTGTGTGTGTGGGCAAGCATACCCCTGTCTTTTTGAAGCACAACATAGCGAAGTTCCTTTTGTAGAACTGGAAGGGTAAGAATGAGATGAACATGGGGAGTCATCAGCCACTTCTATATAAGGAGGAATTTCTTCACATCCAACGTATGGAAAATGGTCACACAATTAAACCGTTCGCAAGAAGAATAGCAAATCTATAATGTCTTTCATGACCACTGGCTGTTCCAAAGTGCTTTACAGTCAGTATGAAGTATAATCACTATTCAAATGAATGAAAAGTCAATTTCAACATAGCAAGCTTTTGGAAATAGTCAGCTGATAACAACCTGATTGTGATTTTTTTATTACGTATGGTGACTGATTGAAGGGTAAATAATGGAGGAATCCTCTCCTCTTCCCTGGAATACTGCTGTTGGCTCTTTTCTATCCTTGGACAGGGCGAACAGAGCCTCAGGTTAATGTTTGGTCCAGTTAAAGGCATCTCTGGCAGTGTAGTACACCCTCAATACTGCACTGGAGTAGGAGCTGAGATTTTCTGCGCCCATTTCTCTTGAAGGGCCTTCCTAAAATGGATACACTGGTTGCTCATTTAGCAAAAATGAAATAGCCTGTGGTTTTTCTGCATCATTATGTGTCTTATTTTTGATTGTGACCAAAGATTAATTTCTTTTTAAAAACAAAGCCATGATTTATAGGTTTATAATGATACATATTATAACCCTTAAATTTTGATATAATTATACAGATATATGATACTGGGCACTGCTGCCCTCTAACACACGTGGGAAAATTTCATTTGGAATTACTTGCTGAATGATGACGAAAAAAATTTAAACTAATTTGTCTTCACCTTGCTTCATAATGTGTTTTACATCTTCTTATCACCTTTCAAGGGTAAAGGCCTAGTGATATTTAACACAAGGCTATTAATCTAGACACCATGGCTGATGGTGGGCTTTGAATATAATAAAAATTTTGAATTAAAAGTCTAATGATGACAATTAAACCATTGTTATAAAAATACAGGAATGCCCTTTGGCAAAATAAACTGCTGTGCTTACCTGGTCTGGCCTGTATGTGACTCCAGGCAATTAATACTGGCCTAGCCAGTGATGCCTATATCCCATGAATGGGTACAAAAATAAATGTAGAAAGGCCGGTAGGCAGCCAGCTGACCAGTTGTATGGAGCTGGTGTGAATACCTCTGTGAATTGTTAATTTGGATGAGCATGAGTCTTCATTGAACCTTTCTGGTGCTCAGTTAACTTTATTTGCATCATCTGAACAGTGAACGACCATTTCCAAAAACTGTTCAGAACAATTTGCCCAAACTAAGCAGTGTGGGACATGAATTGCAAAGAAGTTATTGTGTGCAATTATATCATAAAGTCATAGAGTTATACAGCTCAGAAACAGACCCTTGGCCCAACCAGTCCATGCCGACCATGTTCCTAAACTAGACTAGTCCCACCTGCCTGCCCTTGGCCCATACCCCTCCAAACCTTTCCTATTCATGTACTTATCCAAATGTCTTTTAAACGTTGTAACTGTACCCACATCCACCACTTCCTCTGGCAGTTCATTCCACACACAAACCACTTTTTGCGTAAAAAAAGTTGCCCCTCATGTTCTTTTTAAATCATTTCTCCTCTCACCTTAAAAATATGCCCCCTAGTTTTGAACTCCCCTATCTTAGGGAAAAGACCTTTTGCCTTCGCACAAGTCAGTCAGAAACGGATTTTAACATGTGTTTGCTCATTTTAATTTAGAAAGAAAACTAGCTTCTAACTGACCAATTACCAGCTATCAAAATCATTCATGGCCACACTCGGAACTACTGTATCAGTGCCACATGCTTAATCACAGAGTATTGTCTTGTTTATGTCCTCTCCTCTCCAGCCCCTCCTTATGAAATAACACTGTCAAATATATTATTGCAGCTAAATAATAATAGAGAGGAATATGCTAAAGCTCTTGTAATGATCGGGTTCCCTAAATTATTTGTTGGAATTTATTGGTGGGACAAATTCTTCTGTGACTTGTACCTTGGGAGAGCCCTGTGTGCCAAATTCAACAATAATTGGATTTATTGTATTTATGTAGGGAAAACAGAAATTGCTGGAGAAACTCAGCAGGTCTGGCTTCATCTGTGGAGAGAGAAACAGAGTTAATGTTTCGAGTCCATTTTCAGAAAGTTCCAAAGTTCTTTAATGAAATTAATCTTCCTGTTATCTAAGAACCATACCTTCTCTGTAGACAATTTAGGAGGTGTATCTCTGCTACTAAACACTGGTAGGCCGAAAGCAAAACTGAGACAACGGAGATGAGGGTCTAGGCCCGAAATGTCAGCCTCCTGCTCCTACGATGCTGCTTGGCCTGCTGTGTTCATCCAGCTCCACACCTTGTTATCTCGGATTCTCCAGCATCTGCAGTTCCTATTATCTCTGAGACAACAGAGGATTGGTGATAGTGAATTGCCCCAAACATCCCTTACCTAGTATCACAGAACTGGTAGAAATAGTGAATAGCGCACCGTCCAAGAAGTGGTCTTCTGGGGAAAGGCCATGCATGGCAGTCACGAATATCGTCCTGTACCTTCCTCACCCTCTTCCACCTCCAGTCTGTGTCGCAAGGTGGCTCAGCTGGGAAGTCCCTCTGATACTTTCTGAGCTCTCCTTGCTCACAAACCTGATTCCTGCTGCCTGAGCCTCAACCATAGTCTGTCATTGTCAATATATGATAAGCCGTGGGAACTAAGAATCACTCAAAAGGCTTGGTAACAAAACTTGTAAAACCCCTTTTGTGTGTGGCTTACTTCCTCATAACTGCTGGTCACAGTCTTTAAATAGCTTGACTCGTGATTCAAGGAAATGACAGGTGCAGCACCTAATGTATTCCTAACCCTAAACTAAACTACTACGTTCAGTACTGTTCAATAATGTTGAATTCAGTATTGTTAATCGAATTGTTGTGTATGTCGTGAACATCTGTCAGTCTGTTCTGTTTGTTGTCATTCTGCCTTCTTCCTCATCGATTTTTATGTTTCTTCTTCCTCATTGGTTATTTCCTGCTTTCCTTAGTCGCTCATTATGTTGCAGTTAATCTTTTTTCCAGAAACTATTTCTGCTCAATTACATTTAAACCAAACCATCTTGAAGGTTGAGCCACACTGGACGTGAGCTTCCTTTTTGAAAGCTGTGACTGAAAGTGTTTTCGACGGTGTGATCGAGCTTGTAAGAAGTCATTCACAGGAGAACTGTTCACCTCATGCTCTTGGGGATAAGGTGATAGAAATCAGAAATACAAGGCTGAACTTTCCTTTTTACAGAGTGCGAAAAGCTGAGAACCCAGTCTGGGGTAGGAATCTGTACCTGGTTCTTCGTCTGCTTTAGAAATGCCAGTCCTGTTAAGGACCAACTGGATATTTTTGAATCAGCCTGTTTCAGGTTGTAATGATATACCTCTGGAGCAGGTGAGACTTGAACCTGGGTCCCCTGTCTCAGAGGTATGGATACTATCATTGAACATCGCCTGCTCTCAATCACCTCCAGAGATGATCTGGTTGCCCCTTGAAGGTTCTTATGGTGCGGTGATAGTGTCCCTACCTCTGAGGCAGGAGACCCTGGTTCAAGTACCACCTGTACAGGAAATACCCCTCAGTGTTTTGGAGCTGGTTGATTCCAAACACTTTATAAGGAGGATACTGTGCCCCATGGCATCAATTTTGTTTTATATATAAAGCAGGGCTGTTTGCTTTTTCAGTGAGGAGCTGGCTACTAGACCGGGAAAGGGTCCAGAAGCGAGGGGAAAGTTGGAAACTGGTGTATGTGCTAAACTATAGGTTACAATCAAACCTCTGAAAAGTCTTTAGCTGTCCATCACAACATATGGATATCGATCTGTGAAATACTGTGCACATCCTTCAGACTCACATGCAGTTCACCTGAGCTTGAACCCCTGCTCCATTCTCTCCCTCACTACCTCCCCTGCCTACTCCACCTCAGACTACAACCTTGCACACCTCCCTTCATTTTCTGGTCAATACCAGATCCATTCCCAATCCCAGCAGCATGGACCTAAACGTCTGAGCTGTTTCGATGGAATGAGTGGTTTCATTGCCAAATGTGAAACAATGAGAGAAAGGGGTAGATGTAAAAGTTGGCGCACAGGATTATGACCTGGAAGGCACTATGTAACAGGCTGGTGCAATCAACTTCTCTAGCAGCTTTTAAAAAGTGGGTGCTTGAAGAGGACAAATTGGCAGACGTTTGGGGGAGAAATCTGGGATGTGGTACTACAATGGACAGATTTATTAAGGAGCCAGCAAAGCCATGATGAGCTACATGGCCTCCTCTATTCTGTAAGGTTCAATGATTCTGTCCTTTCGTACTATAGCTCCCTATGTCCCTGCTATCTCCCCTGCCTTTTCAAAGAAAAAGCACCGTAGGAACGGGAGAAGGCAGTTCAGCCTCTCCACCCTGTTCTACCATTCATTTGTTAGTTAGTTGCTGATCTGTACCTTCCTAATCCCATTTACCACCCCACCCCTCCATCTCCCTTTAATATCCTTTGCAATGAAGTATCTGAGGTTTTGACGTTTTCTGCAGGCGCAGCTTTTTGGGGAGGGGTGGAGTAGGGGAGAAATTTTCAGAACCCCCCTCCGCTTGGTGTGAACAAGTGCTTGTGTGCAGCACGGGCCCAGCTCTGTGACAATTTGGTGACAAAGCTGCAGGAGACCTCCCCGTGTGTGTGTACGTGCAAAGCGGTGCTACTGCTGGCCTGCTACAGTCTTGCTACAACTGCTTCTATTTCTGCAAGTAGCTTCGTTGTGGTTGTTGCTTCTCAACTGCTGCTGTGTAAACATCAGCTCTCCGTCGAGTGTGAATGCTGCAATGCTATTTATTGTGGTTTGACGATGGCTTTTGTTAGATCAGAGTGGTACAGCATCAGTAAGGAGGAACTGGCCCACAGTCTACTGAGACTTAAGGCATTTGGCGACGTGAGGAGGTTTTGAATTCAAGGAGCAGGTTGGGATCTGGGATGCACTGCCTCCAACAGTGAGGGACACAGATAGAGTGCAAACTTATTTTAAATACATCTGCTCAAAATGGGGAGGGTAATGCCAAGCAATGGGTAAAGAGCAGGGGAAATGGACTAATTGGGTTGCTGTTTCCGAGAGATGACACCGGTGAGATGGGGTGAATAGCCTCTTGCTGCCCAGTCTGATTCGAGGATTCAGTTAAGGCCGATGAAAAGGGTGGGTTGGATTTTATGCTCAGCGTTGAGATTTTGGAGGTTTTTTTGGCCGTGGGGCCTTTGTGAGTTTTCTTGCCAGTCTCAGCTCTTTATGGCTCCAGTTCTTGGTCCATTCCACCATTCAGCCTACCCAGAGCTACTCGCTCCTGCTGGGATATCCCAGAATGGACCAGATACTGGCGCCATCTTTAAAATCCCATTGTGCACCCAGACAATTGCAGTCCGTCCTGAGCGCGGTGCCTGACATTTGCCCCGGTTATGGCAGACAGGGGGAGGTGATCTCCCCCGCTTTGTGGGCAGGGAACTGGAGGGCCTGCTGGACAGGACTTCCTCTTCCCCCACGGGCCAGGAGAGGAGGCCATGACACCACACCCTGCCCGGCCTGGGGTCTCAGGTTGTCACCCAGGTTAAAGCTGTTGCGGCGTCTGGAGGAGAGCCTGGTGCTGTAGGAAAAAGGTCAATGACCTTCTCCCCTCCACCGATACTCACCCTCATTCTCTCTCTGCCACTGCGAGTGCCCAGCGCTGTCGGAAGAAGGTCAGTCCCGAGGTGAAACATTGAAGTGTAGAAGCATCCTGTGAGTGGATGGGAGACGTACCTTGAGGGTTTTTAGAGACTGGCAAACATCGGACGCCAATGCTGAGTTGCCAATGGGGGAGGCAAAGGCCTAGTGGTATTGTCCATTAATCCAGAGACCCAGGGAGTGTCCCAGGGACCCCGGTTCGAATCTCACCACAGCAGGTGGAAATTGAATTCATAAAAATCTGGAATTAAGAGTCTAATGATGACCATAAAACCATTGTTGATTGTTGGAAAAGCCCCTCTGGTTCACTAATGTCCTTTAGGGAAGGAAATCTGTCATTCTCGCCTGGTCTGGCCTACATGTGACTCCAGACCCACAGGAATGTGGTTGACTCTTAATTGCCCTCTGAGCAACTGGAGGTGGGCAATAAATGCTGTCCTAGCCAGTGATGCTCACATCCCATTAACGAATGAAATAAAAAGGTCTGTGGATGTGGTTTAAAGGACCCAGGGAGCATGCCCTGCAATATTGCTCCCATATGGAAGTCCTTTGGAGCAAGCAGTGAGCTGAGGTCAGCAGGTATCTGCTCTGACTTGCGTGTTCAGAATTGTCAGTCTCAAGTTTGTTTGCAGAGAGTGGATAGTATGAAAGAAAGGTGCATATCAATGAGGCGAGATCTGCAATTAATTAACAAGCAGTAATACTCCTTAGTCTCCACTGCCCAAGAAGAATCTCACTGTGACGCCTGGAGCTTAGTTTTGAAGACGCTGCTGACATTGCAATAGGCCTCTCGAGACACCTCCTGAAAGTCTGCCATGTTCGCCACAATAACCCATATTATTCAGGCCCCTCTCAGAGTCCACCCAGTGACTCCTCTTGATCAGAACCAGGGAGGACAAGGTTTTAAAATCAAGGATCACCCCTTTAGGCCCGAGATGAGTACAAATTATTTCTCTCAAACTTTACAGTGCTCTGTCTGAGAAGGTGAGGCCATTGAATATTTTCAAGCCAGAGATAGGTAGGTTTTTGCTCGGCAAGGAATCAAAGATGATCAGGAATGGGCAGTACAGTGGAATTTGAAACCCAGCAGATCAGCCAGGATGTTGTTGAATGGTGCCAAAAGGCCTATTCCTGCTCTGATTTCCTACATTTAAAGGTTGGATTCTGTGTATCACCAACGAATGAGTAAAGTAGTTACATCACAAACACACTAAGGAAGTGTGTCGCTTTGCCATGTGTTGCTCCATCTCGATGTCTGTCTTTCTCTTCCGTCCTGGTGACCCTCTGATTTCTCGTTTCTGTCCGTGGACTGTGGTGAGGGGTCGGGGATGGAGCGGGGTGCAACCATGACATTTTAGGGGGAAACCTGCCAATGAAAATGCTTCATTTCTGATTCCCAAATGTCAGAACTCGCAACTACTCCCTAACAATTGTGTCAAACAATCCAAAAACTGAAACTGTCTGGCATCTTGCATTTAATTAAAAAATATGCTTATTTTGACTTGACAGAAGAGAAAATCCAGGCTTAAACCCCAATTTTAGATTTGAAGGAGATTAAGTCCATAAGAATATAAGAAATCGGAACAGATGTAGGCCACTCAGCCCCTCAAGCCTGCTGCACCATCCAATGGGATCATGATCCCCCAGAACCTTTCACCCACTTTGGTAAGGAAGACCCTATTTACCTCTGAATCATAAAAGTCCCTACAGTGTGGAAGCAGACCTTTCGGCTCATCAGGTCCACGCCAACCCTCCAAAGAGCATCCCACCCAGACTCACCCCATCCCTGTAACCCTGCATTTCCCATGGCTAACCCACCTAGCCTACACATTCCCTGGACACTATGGGCAATTTCCCACTGCCAATCTACCCTAACCTGCACATCTTTGGACTGTGGGAGGAATCCAGAGCACCTGGAGGAAACCCACGCAGACTCGAGGAGAATGTGCAAACTCCACACAGGCATCTGAGGGTGCCTTAAAAATATTAAAAGAATTTTGAGGAAGAGAGTTCCAAAGACTCATAATCCTCTGTGAGGGAAACAAAACCTCCTTATTGTCTATCTTAAATGGACAACCTCTTCTCTTTAAACTGTGACACTAGTTCTCGATTCCCCTCACATGAGGAAGCATCCTCTCCACATCCACTTGGTCAAGACCCCGTTTCAATCAAGTCTTCTCTTGCTTTTCTGAACTCCAGTGGGTTCAAGCCTAGCCTGTCCAACCAGTTGTCATAAGGCAAGCAACTTGCCCATCCCAGGTTTTAGTCACATAAACCTTCTCTGAACTGCTTCCAATGCATTTACATCCTTCCTGAAATAGGAAGACTATTACGAAACACAGTACTCAAGATATGGTCTCTCCAATACTGCAACATCTGTGCTGTTTATCCATTTTTCTTTTTTTTAGTCATTTGTGGGATGTAGGCATCATTGGCTTAGCCCAGCATTTATTACCCGTTCCTAGTTACCCTTGAGAAGGTGGTGGTGAGCTGCCTCCTTGAACCGCTGCAGTCTGTGTGCTCTGGGTTGATCCTCAATGCCCTCGGGGAGGGAATTCCAGGAATTTGACGCAGCAACAGTGAAGGAACTGTGATATATTTCCAAGTCTGTGTCAACCTTTCACTAAATGTCAATTACAAAGGTGCAAGCTGCTTCTCTATGAAATTCACTTGTCACCCAGTTCCTCCTGCTCGCCGGGAAGTGACACGTAGGATTTGCTCATCTGTGTGACAACCCACCCAAGATTGTGAACCTGCTATTTCTGAAATGTTCCTGGGACACGGAGCATTAATTCTCCTTCTGCTCCTCTCTCTCTCTCTTCACGTTTCCAAATTCAAAAATATGTCAAATCCAGGATCTGAAATCCACCAACGTAATCGGCTGGTGCAGCTTGAATCAATTTGAATTGTTTGTTAAACTGACACTGAGGGCTCACTATTTCATAATCCATTTTCTCCTTTTGTATTGCAGGGAGAATTGCAGCTGATAATTGACCAAAATGCCTCCCGGAATACATTACAATCAGGATTTCTGGACTGAAGATGAGAGCCCAGATGTGGAGGTTGAATTCCTGTTGCCGACGGGGATTTACTTAAACTTCTTTGTGCCTCGTAGTTCTACAATCAAATACATCAAAAAGGTAAATTAGTAAAACTTCGCTTGTCATGGGGACGTGGTGCCTTAAAACATCCAGAAGTTAGGTATTTGTGTTTCGGGAAGTCTCACTAGCTTTCTTGACCACACAAACCTGTCTTAGGGACTTTCAAAGCTTTTAAAGCATCTTATCATTGATGTGGAGGTGCCAGTGTTGGACTGGGGTGGGCAAAGACAGGAGTCACACGACACCAGGTTATAGTCCAACAAGTTTATTTGACACCACAAGCTTTCGGAGCACTGCTCCTTCACCAGGTGATACCCTAGCATCATTTTTTTGAAACTACATTGCCTCCTTTATCTATTGATATATCTGCATTGCGAGTTCTTTCTGTTCCTCTATGCTCATTAAGAATCCTGTCTTCCCTTCGCTCTTTCTCCCCGAGTTTCCTGCTTCACAATACTCTGCATGGAGCAGTCCGAACTCAGTGATTCGCATTGTCCCAGGTGACCCGGTGATTTATACAGAGCGTCTGTAAGTTAAAACAGAATGTACGCATGTAGGTCTCTATCAATAATCTCTCTTAAACCTCAAGATTTGCCTAACCAGCAATTGACCTCTGATGTGCTGTTAACCCGAAATTGTGGCCTTAAAATATGAATAGACACCTTGACCTCAGATTGTATGGTGCAGGCTAGAATGCTGCCGTTCTTGTCGATAGTGTTTTTTCTAATTCACTATGAGCAATGAATGGAGCCCTGCACATAATATTAAAGGCCCTCTTTGAATATGCTCTCAGTAGAGTTAATATGTCCCAGTAGATGATTTCAAACTATGCAGCATGTAATTGTCTGCTGGATCTGTTCTATTCAGTCTGTTCGGAGATGCTATCACATGTGGAACATGTGCCTCCTAGCTCAGAGATACAGACACTACCACTAGAGCACAGGAGTACTCTCATTCTAATACAATTGAGCTGACTGGAGACAGGTCTGATCACTTCCGCAGAGTGAGGATTTTCTTTTACCTCAAGCGAGCCCTTATGGTGGATATTGGAAGCAGCTTCAATTGTGACTTTCCATAAGGAATCGGATAAATCCTTGGACAGGCGACATTGGTCGGGTGACAGAGGAGTGAGGCGATGGGATATCTGTGCCAGGAATCCCTTTTGCCAAAGTCATTTTAGGCCTTGATTTTGCTGAGGCAGCGTTTGCCCCTGCGTTGTAGGGACACGGGGCACAAGCAAGGCAGACGGGGCCAAACTGGGCCATCTCGTTCAAAGAGCAAGTACAGGCACTGTGGGCTGAATGGCTTCCCTCTTTGCTGTGACATTCTGCTATGGGAAGTTGGATTGGCTGCTATTTCACAGACCAGGACTTTTATGCTTTGTAACTTTTTTTGCAGGTCATCACAATATTTCACAGAAGTTGCAGATGTTGCCCCATTATTGACAGTAAATGACTGGTACAGAAGTTCCTGTCCAACAGTTTTGAGGAAGGATTGCACACACTGCTTCTGTAAATGCAACCGAATATTGTGTTGTTCTTTCAGAAAGGGAATGTTTCAATTTACTTATGTTAATGGTCCCAAAAAAGGCTGAGAAACAGACTCCAAGATTTTGGGAATAAACCTCTATTCTCCTGAGTTTTCATCTAAGCCCTCAACCCAACCGATTGTAACTGGCTTGAGATTTGTAAATCCAGATAAATCCATTATTGCCAGAGAACATTAGCCCATACTGAGTTCGTATATTGGCAGCAAACCGTTATAGTTTTCCTTCAAGAAAAGGACAGGTCTTTTTAAATTTTACTTTCCCCAAACTTCATTGAAAATCATGCATTGTCGTAAGATGCTGCACAGCATAATGTCACACAAACAAGACGAAAGCACAAGGTGTCCTGCAACAGATTTTGTGGGATTACTGTCTGCGTAATAGGTTGAAGTTGGAGATGACGTGACGTCTGTGGGCCATTGATTTTGCCACTTAATTCCACTCACAATTGGAAGAGAAACAGGGCCAGCAATGATGGGAATGAAATGTAATCCAGTGGCACCCTGTGGGTAATGTTCCTAGCAGACAACCTGTTCTCTAGCACTCCAGTCATACTGGGTTAGAAAGCAACAGGAAAACCGTAGAATCCCTCGGTAGCTCATTTGGCCCATCTAGCCTGTGCCGGCTCTTTGAAGGCGTTGCCCCATTATTCTTCAAAGCTGTTTCTCCACAACCATGTGGTGTTTGTCTTTCAGGTACATTTCCAATTCCCTTTTGAAGGCAACAACTGAAGCTGTTGCATTTTAGGTCATAACGGCTCACTGTGTTTATATGAAAAAAGATCTTCTCTTTGACCTCTGGTTATTTTGCCAATTACCTTAAATCTACATACACTGCTGATTGACCCCTTGACTATCTGATTTGTACCTTGTTAATAAGTCGATCTACAAACGTACACTGGACAAGTAGGTGGAGATTAAGTAAACTAACATGAGAAGGCAGTTACTGTAGAAACTTCATGCCCATCCTCTTAAAGGTCTCTGATTGACAGCAGTAAATTTATTCACTAGTGGGATGTGGGCATCGCTGGCTGGGTGAGCATTTACTGTATGGCCCTAGGTGCCTTGGAGAAGGTGAGCTGCCTTTTTGAAGCGCTGCAGGACAAAATGACATTTTGATCACAGATTAATTGGGTGAGAATGGAAAGTTGATACTTCTACTGCAAATAGGTGAATTTTAGAACTCTTATCCTGGAGGGACTTTTCCAGGATCATGTTATCTCTGATCGGAATCATGCTTCTCCTTAAACAGTATTTGTTAAAGTAATGAGTGTTGCTTCTCCCTTTTGTAGCTACTTTGGCAGCAGGCTCAACATCAACCCCTCTTCCACACTTTAAATAAGCCAGATGCCTACGTCTTCACCTGCATCAACCACACAGCGGAACAGGAGGAACTTGAAGATGAACACAGGCGCCTCTGTGACGTACGGCCATTCCTCCCAATCCTGAAACTCGTAGCAAGAGAAGGAGACCGTGAAGAAAAGCTCATTAATTCACAGATAAGCCTTCTGATTGGAAAAGGTGAGACCTACCAAGTGGAAGATGCTTCTGGTTCAATCAATGCACATTGTTCAGTGTCGTGAGGCATCGGGAAATCTACAGCGACACTACTTAAACATTTTATCAAATAAATTCTGATTCTACCTTAAAAAAATCGGCCATTTGGAGTATTCACCCCATCCCAATCCTTCCTTCTGAAGGTGTTAGTTTTTAAATTGCTTTCACTTCCACAGTAGGTGCGTGCCGTCTGTGTGAAGGCCACGTGGCAATACCATTTGGTACTGAACACGCCCACTTGTATAACCATGACTCAGTCAACTATAGCTGTTGCAAGGGACCTGATCATATTTTTCACCCGTCCTTCAATCACTTTCCAATTGGGAATATTCAACAAAGAAACTGTCAATCAACATTCCCATATCCGTAGACGCATCGCGTCAAGTATCGCTGCTGCCTCTCTAAGACCTGAGCAAGACTTTAAGGGCTCCAGAATATTCCATGCATGTGACCAGTTGGCAGAGTTGCTCCTGGGATGAAGGGGTTTGTGTTACAAGGAAACATCGAGCAGCTTGGGCCTGTATTCCCAGGGGTTTAGAAAAGAGAGACGTGGTCTTATTGAAGCATTCCAAAGCTCTGAGGGGGCTTGACAGGATAGAGGTCACGAAGGTCTTTCATCTCATGGGGTAGCCTAGAACCAGGAGGCACAGTTTCAAAATGTGGGTCTCTGGTTCAAACACTGAGATGTGGAATTAATTTGTCTCTGACTCTCGTTAGCCTGTGGAATTCTGTATCCTAGAGGATGGATCTTTGCATATGTTCTGGCTGAGTTAGATGACTTCAGGGTTTGGAGGGTGGTTGGATGAGGCAGGAAAGTGAAGTAAGGCCGTACCAGACCAACCATTAAACAGCACAGGAGGCTTGGAGGGTCAGATAGTCCAATCCTACTCCTTGTGATCCAGTGAGGGTGTCAGCTGGAGAGAAGTGGCCTTTCCTGCTCCTGTACCTTCTGTTGCCCCTCTCATAGGCAAAAGCTTGACGTGTGTTAATGACACCACATCATTTGGCTGACCTTTTTGTTTCTTAAACATGAAGTACAATGATGTAAATCATTAACATACCAACATAGAATTATTGTGATGGGAATGGCATAACCACAAATGGAGCTGACCAGCAGCAGCTTCTCATTCCTACCAAGACAAATACAAACTTCCCAGCGGCGCCCATACCCCAGAAAGAAACAAAATTACGAATGATCCTGCTACATCCATGGGAGCAGTTTCCCCCTCCAACTGGCCTTACCTCATTTGGTTTGATATGAAAATCTATTTGTGCACATGCCTGATGCACTTGTTAATCAACTCTGTCTGGGAGTGTAGCCCATATTTTGTGTAAGCAGACGCCAGGTTACTGGTAAATTGTAATCCAGACATGGTATAGGCCAATAAAATCACACTTACCGTTCCCACTGCTCATGTGCAATAATCAGGGTGAAAAGCAATTGGAAAATATGAAAAATTTGCAAGTTTGGGAATGGATATCTGAGTTTTGCTGCAGGAGTGAAGCTGTACTGAGAGCCTCAGGACATTGGTAAGTTATGATCCACTGTACTGGGGGAATTATGGCTGTGATTCAGCTTTGCTGGGAAAGGGAGTTGTTATTTCAGCTCTTCATTACTTATTGCAACACAACCTACAGGAATGTTCACTAGTAACACGTCAACTGGGATGTGCAATGGATTGAAACCTCAAAGGGTTTATATGTGGCTGGGAGAAACACATACTGCAAAAGGGATATGGTTGCAATTTGACTCTTGTGGGACATATTCTGAAAACAAAATCCAGTTGAAGTTCTAAACGCATTAAAGTATTGAGTCAAAAATGTATTTTGGATCTTAGAAACCCTACAGTGGGGAAGCAGGCTATTTGGCCTGCTTACACTCTGAAGAGCATCCCACCCAGACCCACTCCCCTCCCCCTGTAATTCCCATGGCTAACCCACTTAGCCTGCACATCCCTGGGCACTATAGCACAGCCGATCCACCTAGCCTGCACATCTTTGAACTGTGGGAGGAAACTCATGTAGACGTAGGGAGAACACACAAACAGACACCTGAGGGTGGAATTGAACCTGGGTCCCTGGTGTTATGAGGTAGCATTGCTAACCACTGAGCCACCAGTACAGTGAGCAAGGGTACCATTACTCACTTAACCTGGCTCCTATGCCTCAATATAGAGTAAAATTGTTCAGAGAAGTATTGAGGAGTCCCTGAGGCTAGCTCTGAATAGTTAGAGTAGAATTCCAAATACAACATTTGTTTATTTTTCGATTGTGATGATTAAGAAATAATTGTATATTTAAAACTTGAAATTTAGCAGTGTCTGTTTTCACTCTCCGAAATAGCAGTACATCCAGAGGGCTTGCACTTTTAGCTCACACGGTCTTGAAAGCACTGTTAGATTTGCTGACTGACAAACTGCGGCTCAGATGTGGTTATGCTGCTTTATCGGGTGCATTTCTCCTGTTATTATTACAACAGTATCAGCTATCGCTTCTTTGCTAGTAGTCCTTCCCTCTAAGCCAGAACGTTCAAGTCCCGCTATCAGACTTGTGCTGTGTGTTGTGCTGTTACGGCACCTCTGGGGCAAGTAATTACCAACGGGTGTTTCCACAGAGTGTTCATTGGCTGGTTTGAAGAAATTAACGTGAGGCTGCCTCTTGATAGATCTTGAAAGGTTCTTGATGAATTTTTTAAGAAGTTACTCATAACTGTTCCCCAAGTTAATTAGATAGTAGGTTTTCTTTTAGGATAAGGATTTTTCCATAACTTAAAATTGGACAAACTCGCAGGTTGTCAATGTGAGTTTTTTTTTGCCTCACGCAGGAGATTGTAAGGTTAAAGGTAGCTCCATGTCACACATGGATTCATTGTGTCCATAGAACATACAAACAAGGAACAAGAATAGGCCACTCAGCCCTTTGAGCCTACTCCCCATTCAATAAGATCGCAGTTGCTCTTATTTTTAACCAAAACTTTACATTCCTGCATAATTCCTGATAATCTTTCATCTCCTTTTCAGCTTTCATCAGTGTGGCACGGTGGCTCAGTGGTTAACACTGCTGCTTCACAGCACCAGGGACCTGGGTTTGATCTCACCCTCGGGCAACTGTCTGTGTGGAGTTTGCACGTTCTCCCCATGTCTGCATGAGTTTCCTCTGGATGCTCCAGTTTCCTCCCACAGTCCAAAGATGAGCAGGTTGAGTGGATTGGCCATGCTAAATTGCCCATAGTGTCCAGGGATGTGTAGGTTGGGTGTATCAGCCATGGGAAGTGTAGAGTAACAGGGACACAGTGTAGGGGTAAGTCTGGCTGGGATGCTCCTCGGAGGGTTGGGGTGGACTTGATGGGCTGAATGGCCTGCTTCCACACTGTAGGGATTTTATGATAAATATAAGGGTGTTCTCCTACCCTGAGGGGAAATTGTGTATTAATGGAGATGGCAGACAAGAATAACTGGTGGGAAGGATCGCTGTTCCTCGGGACTCCTTGCATTTTGTTTCTTCGTTTTATATTATTTTCAAAATGAGAATAGAGTTCAAAGTACAGGGAGTGTAAGCAGAGGGGTGTGTGTATTCTGTATATGAACATAATATACATCTATCTTACTCCTGCACTCTTTAAGATCACTGCTGGTTGGGAACAGAGTCAGACCACGTGGACGCCATTAGAGAAAGACTGTAATGTCCATCTTTTTAGCTTTATTTCTTATTTTCCTAACTTATACTATGTATATCTGTAATGTAGTGTAACATATTACTTTATTTTCTGTTCTTTTTATACCTAAGATAACATTGTGTTGGCGACGTTGTACACTTTTCGCTGTACTCCTGTTCTTTTGTCATTTGAGAACACATGACAATAAACCGCATTCTATTCCTAATTTTAAAAAATGATTGGCACTGCCTTTTGGTTTCTAAAGTATTGCGAGAAAATATTTTGAGAGATACAGTCCTTGTTTTGTTACAGGTCTCCATGAGTTTGACAGTCTGCACGATTCTGAGGTGAATGAGTTTCGTGGGAACATGCGCCAGTTTTGTGAGGAGAGAGCAGAAGAGAGGCAACGACTTTCATGGCAGCAATGGATGGAATACAGTTTTCCCAGAGACCTGGAGCCCATCCCAGAAGTAGCAGATAACAGCATTACCAGGAAGCTCAGCAACCGAAACATTGTTATAAATGTGAAATTTCAATACACTGAAGTGAGTACACCATGCTTTCTAATTGTTCTTCTCATCTACATTGAAACAACTGCGAATAGGTCAAATCCAAACCATTTACAATTGGGGGGAAAAAAGCAACGTCAGTTCTAAAGGAGTGACTGCTGGTTGTTTGAAGTGTATGTGTAGTGTACCTAGACTGTGAGGTATAAATCACTGCTTCACCTGGTTAGGTGCCTGGGACAATGAGGAAGCAAAACGGCAAATATTACACCTTCTGCAATGGCATGGGAAGCCACTATGAGGAGTGAAAGGTGCTAGGAGTGTCAAAGGAGTGGACCAAGGTGTCACAGAGGAATAGCCCAACAAATGAGGGGCAGGGGAGTGGAAGATGCATTTGATTGCAGCGGAAATGGGACGTACGTGAAAGCCTAGTGGTATTATTGCTCTACTATTAATCCAGGGACCCAGGTAATGTTCTAGGGACTTGGGTGCAAATCCCACCATGGCAGCTGGTGGAGTATGAATTCAATAATAGTTTGGAACTAAGAGTCTAATGACAGCCATGAAACCATTGTTGACTGTGAGGAAAAATCCATCTGGTTCACCAATGTCTTTAGGGAAGGAAACTGCCATCCTTACCTGGTCTCACCTATGTGTAACTCCAGATCCACTCTGGACTACATTATGGGCATTTATGGATTGGCAATAAATGCTGGTTCAGTCAGTGGCACCCATATCCCATGAATGAATAAAAAAAAATTGACAGTGGAAACTAAATGAAGTGATTAGGCTGCAGAAAGATGGAGGATTGAAAGATGGCAGCAGTGAGGTTGTCATGTTGCAGGCTTATCCAGTCCTCGGCCTGGTCACAGCTCTCCAGCTGAAACCATGACCTGAGCCCGTGTGGAGTTGCCACGTGGGGAGACAGATACTGCAAGGTGCTTGTACCATGCAGGCTGTGTCAGGAGAAGCCGGGGAGCAAATTCACTCAAAAATACAAAGACGTTCTTGTCTAGCTGCGTTCTGTCCTATTACCCTGATGTACTTACGTAAGGTATTATTTGCCTAGTTAGCTAAACAAAACTTTTCACCGCACCTCGGAATGTGTGACAGTAAATCAGGGTGGCTAATGTTATGCCTTTATTTAAGAAAGGCTGTAAAGAGAAGCCCAGGAACTATAATCCTGAGACCCTGACATCGTTGGTGCGTAAGTTGTTGGAAGAGATTCTGAACAATAGGATTTACATGCATTTGGAAAAGCAAGGCTGATCAGGGCTAGTCAGCATGGCTTTGTGTGTGGGAAATTGTGTCTCACTGACTTGATTAGGTTTTTTGAGGAAGTAGCCAAAAAGATTGATGAGGGCAGAATGGTAGACTCTGTTATTATTGACTTTGGTAAAGCTTTTGACACAGTAGACTAACTAGTGAAATTAGATCGCATGGGATTCAGGGTGAACTTGTCAAACTGGATACAAAATTAGCTTGACAGTAGGAGGCAGAGGGTGGTGGTGGAGGGTTGTTTTTCAGACTGGAGGCCTGTGACCAGCGGTGTGCCACTGGGATCGGTGCTGGGTCCACTGTTGTTTGTCAACGATTTATATAAATGATTTGGATGAGAATATAGGAGGCATGGTTAGTAGGTTTGTGGAAGATGCCAAAGTTGATGGTATGGTGGACAGTGAAGAAGGTTATCTAAGATTATGAAAAGATCTTGATCAATTGGGTCAATGAGGTGAGGAGTGGAGTTTAATTTGGATAAATACAAGGAGTTGCATTTTGCTAAAACAAACAGAAGCAGGACTTATCCAATTAATGGTAGGGCCCTGGGTAATGTTAGAAAGGAGAGGCCTAGGAGTTCAGGTACATAATTCTTTGAAATTTGCGTCGCAGATAGACAGGAAGTTAAGAAGGTGTTTAGCACGATAGCCTTCATTGCACAGATGTAAGAGTATAGGAGTAGGGCCGTTATGTTGAGGTTGTACAGGACGTTGATAAGGTCTCTTCTGGAGCACTGTGTACAGCTTTGGTCACCCATTGTAGGAAGGATATTAATAAATTGGAAAGAGTTCAGAAAAGACTTACCAGGATGTTGCCAGGAATGGAAGGTTTGAGTCATAAAAGAGGCCTAAATAGGGCTGGGACTTCTTTCACGGGAGCATAGGAGGTTGAGGGGTGACCTTATAGAGGCTTACAAAATCCATGAAGGGCATGGATAAGGTGAATAGCACAGGGCCTTTTCTCTAGGGCAGGGGAGGCCAAAACCAGGGGGCATATTTTTAATGTGAGCGGAGAAAGTTTTAAAAAGGAAATGTGGGGCAACACTTTTACACAAAGTGATTTGTGTGTGGAATGAACTGCCAGAGGAAGTGGTGGATGTGGGTACAGTTACAACGTTTAAAAGACATTTGGATATGTACATGAATAGGAAAGGTTTGGAGGGGTATGGGCCGAATGCAGGCAGGTGCGACTAGTTTAGTTTGGGATTTGGTTGGCATGGGCTAGTTGAACCAAAGGGTCTGTTTCCGTGCTGTGTGACTCTATGACTGATAAATCAAATCAAATGGAAACAAAGCCTGTCCAGAGAGACATCAGGAATGTAATGGAAAACTCTCCATCTGCCTGGATGGGTGCAGCTCAAACAACTCAAGAAACCAAATTCCGAAGAAGAGTCATGTTGGACTTGAAACGTTAGCTCAGGTTTTCACTCTGTACAAACGGTCCTAGAATTGCTGAGTTTCTCCAGCACTTTTGTCTTGTTTTGAATGGCCCCACTTGATTGGCGCACGAGCCAGCATGTCAAACGTCCACTCCCTCCACCACCAATACTCAGTCACAGCAGCGAGCACCATCTACAAGACACACTACAGACATTCACCAAGACTCCTTAGAAAGCACCTTCCAAACCCCTGATCACCACCATCACATGAGAACACCATCATCTGCAAATTCCCTTCCAAGCCGTTTACCATCCTGGCTTGGAAACATATCGCCATTGCTTCAGTGTCGCTGGGTCAAAATCCTGGAATTCCCTCCCAAACAGCATTGTGTGTGCATCTATGCCACATATGTTCATCATCAACTTGAGGAAGTCATGTTTGGGAATTATGTCTTTGTTTGGCCAAAAATACCTTTTTTCTATGAATGAATAAAAACAAATGCAGAGATTAGAAACCAAACCATTCTGCCCAACTAGTCCGAACAAGGTTAATGCTCAATTCGAGCCTTGTCCTGTCCTTCCTCATCGAATTATACCGACATAACCCTCTTCCCTTCTGCTACACTTGGTAATCCAGCTTCTCCTTTAATGAATCTAGGATATTCACTTAAACCAGGTCTTCTCTGAACCAATCCTACAGTCTCATTATTCTCTGTGGAAGGAGCTTTTGAATGGTTTGGCTGTCTTCTGCTAATTGATGCCTTTACTTTCCCTCCAACATTAGGAAAGTTTCAGCTTCCAGATTTCCTCCCAGGCGCCTCCTGCACTCCTAATGAAATTAGCTGTGAAGAAGAAAGCGACAGTTTTCCGACATAAAGTGGTTGATGATGCAGACGGTTACACGCTCCAGGTGAACGGGACAGAAGATTACATCTACGGAAACTACCCCCTCAGCCGCTTCAAGGTGAACTGCTTCACATCTTTTGTCTTCCTGTATGTCATCTTTTTTACAGGTATCTTGTTTAAATGACAGATCAGATTTTAGCTCTGTGGTTAGCACTGCTGTCTCATGGCACCAGGTATGCGGGTGACTGTCTGTGTGGAGTTTGCGCATGCTCCCTGTGTCTGCATGGGTTTCCTCTGGGTGCTGCAGTTTCTTCCCACAGTCCGAAGATGTGCAGGGTAGGTGGACTGGCCATGGGAAATGCAAGGTTAGTGGGATGGGCTGGGTGGGGGGGGGGGGGGGGGGTGGGGGGGGAGCGGGGGGAGGTGTGGGTCTTGGTGGGATGCTCTCCAGAGGGTCGGTGTGGACTCGATAGGCTGAATGGTCTGCTTTCATGTTGTAGGGATTCTATGATAAATGCCAGTGTTTGCTTCAAGGGGCTCTGACTCTTTATTCCAACCCCAGTGAAGCTACAAGCCCAGGTCTATTGGAGGAAGCACGTGATTTTACACAGCTTCAGTCTTGACATCTCATGGTGGGTGGACTCCCAAAGTTGCACAAAAGAAGAATGGAAGCTTCGAGCATATTTTCTCACGTGGGTGAATGCAGAGGAAGGGGACGCAGTTTCAGAATGCAGTGTCTTACGTTTAAGATCCTGCTGAGGAGGAATATCCTTTAGAGGGTCTTCTGAATTTCTCCTCCCTGGACATGGCATCATTGGTTGTATTCAGAGGTGACTTGTGTGAACTGGTCATATTAAAGAGAGAGTGGCTGCAGAATAACGAAGAGTGATTGACAAGGGAGTTGAGGGCGACAGTGGGATGCTGGTGCAGGCTGCAAAATGAAGTTCAGATTGCAATCAGATCAGCCATGATCTTATCAAATGGTGGAACTAGACCAAATGGCCAACTACCACGACTACTTCTTACTTCCTATGCTGTTAAATGTTACAACTGTTTTGTATAGCCTGTAAAAAGAAACAATATTTCATGTCTCAAAACTCAAAGTAAGATAGGGAATACACAACATATATTGGCAGTTGGTATGCATTTATTCATTAATGGTGCAGTCAAGTTGTTCGAACAGATGGATCCAGCTCAGAGGAAAGGGTACAAGACTTGCCTCAGTCAGTTTTCCTCCATTCTAATCCGAACCATTACTTTGTAATGATGTGTTGTGCTGTTTCATCTAGACAGTGGGTTTGAGGCACTCCAGAGTAATCCGGAAACTGTCAGTGACAATTGTAGGGGTCTCTATGGTCCACATCACACGAACAATTGATTTGTGACCTTGTTATGTTCCATAACTGCAAGGCCGGATTTCATCAAAGTGTTTAACCGTGGTGTCGTTTAACAAGCACCAAGTAAGCCTTGTGTTTTTCTTTCTCCAGTATATCTGTAATTGTATGTCCAGCAACCTGACTCCGCACTTGACGATGGTCCATTATTCCACAATCAAAACCTGCCAGGATGAGCAGTTCAGCAGCATGGGACAAGTTACAAAGAGCCGTCCCCACTCCAAACCACCGCCACTTCCAATTAAAAAGGTAGGAAGTCCATTTGTCTGTCCCCATTGTAGCTGTCTAATGCATTGTGGGTGAATTTGATTACCCAACGTAATTAGGTTCTAAATACAGCACACCACCACGATGGCCTGGAGAAAATTATACTTGGTGAAATGTCTGATCAGTAATCCAATTACTTACTTCTATGCTCTGTAGCTGAAACAGATATTAAATTAATCCCTGTCTCCCAGTTGTTCCAGTAATGTGGCTGTCAGCTATGTCACAAGGAGGTATAAATGTGGCTCACTGCAAATGAATGTAAAAGTCCCCATAAACTCAGAGGGGCTGCTCTCATTAGAAACGACAGGTGGTGGTTTAATCTGAGGGTCACCACGCCTCAGACAAGGGGAAAGCTTGTAAAGGAGACCTCAGCAACACCAGCTGGTGCGGGAATTGAGCCCACACTGCTGGCATGACTTTGCATCACAAACCATCCATCCAGCTAACTGAGCTATCAGACTCTCCTCACTGCAAGTACGGCTTCCTTGTATTCACACTACTTATTGTTTGATCTTTTGAGATCCACTAGATTTATCCAAATAGTATTTCACAAGTAGCTCGTTGGTTGTAAAGCAGCTCAGGATGTTCTAAGGGGGCCTGAGAGTCATTGGACATAGTACAGGATCCTTCACTTGCTATAAAGTCTGGATCTTTTGACTTAATCTCTGAGGTACTGTGGGAGGAGTGCTATATGGGGACATGTTAACACATCTACTGCATTGGAGAACATCTGACCCAGCCTCAGGCTGCCACCAAGATGTGATTCTGATAAAACAACATTAGTGTTAGATAGGCCATGGTAAATGAACTGGTGGAGCAGCTGCATTAAGATGTGGTGAAGTATAGACTTATCCGTTGACCTTGCAAGTAGCTCTTATCTGGAACCACAAGAGCAAGCAAGCTTCTTAACTGCACTGAGCAGGATGATAAATCCATCTCAGAAATGGATGCCTGACGCTCTTTAAATTGAAAGTTTGGGCTTTACCCTTGATCCAATTGAACTTAAACCTTTCCTTATGAAAATTAGTCAACATTTAGTTCCAGGGGAAGTTGTGTTGTCCCAGTGAGGCTGGTGGATTGACCTAGGAAATCTCTATCTTTTTTGAATGGACATAAAAAGACATTTACACAGGCCATTCAGCCCAACCAACCCATGCTGCACTCCCCTTTCCAGCTGAGCAAATATTTCCCATTACATTTAGCCAGCTTGTTCTGATTTCCCACATAGTTTCACTTTCCAATAGCTTAATGCCAGGCTGCCTAGAAATTATTTGCCCAAGAATTCTGGCACCATATTTTATAACTGGTGGATGTCTGTTTAATTCATGCCATGACTGTTTAAATGATATAACTCATTCAAATGCAGCAAAGATTTAGAGTCATGCAGCATGGATACAGGGCCTTTGGCCCAACTCGTCCATGACCAACCAGCTTCTTTAAACTGAACTGGTCTCATTTGCCTGAGTTTGGCCCATATCCCCCTGAAGCCTTCCTTTTCCTCTACCTGTCCAAATGCCTTTTAAATGCTGTAATTGTACCAGCCTCTACCACTTCCTCTGGCAGCTCGTTCCATGCACGCACCACCCTCTGTGTGAAAATATTGCCCCTCAGGTCCGTTTTAAATCTTTCCCCTCTCTCACCTGAAACTTATGCTCTCTAGTTTTGAACTGCCCTGCCCTGGGGAAAAGATCTTTGCTACTCACCCTATCTATGCCCCTCATGATTTCGTAAACTTCTATAAGGTCACCCGTCAGCCACCAATGCTCCAAGGAAGAAGGTCCCAGCCTATCCAGCCTCTCTCCATAGCACAGACCTTCCAGTCCTTTTCTGCACTGAAGCAAAACAGTGTTAATCCAATGGGGCAAGTGTCACCTGTCATTGAGTTTGCTTAGACTTTACATTGGACCTTTTTCCTGAATTGCTTATGCAAGTTAGGGCATGTAAAATGCTACAAATTTGGCACTTAGGTAGTGTCACAACAGATGATCAGGGAGAAGCCAAATAGGAGAATAAAAGATTTGATTGCAGTGTTGTGAAGTTTTGGAAAACCTTGTAAAGAGGAGAAAGGAGAATAGGAGAAAGATTTTTTTTTCTGAATAAGGGTATAGGCCTGAAACGTCAGCCTTCCTGCTGCTCTGACGCTGCTTGGCCTGCTGTGTTCATCCAGCTCTACACCTTGTTATCTCATTATCAAAGAGGAGAAAGGTTTCACTGCGGTAAACAAGCCAAAGCTGCAGGAAATCTCTCGCTGTAGTGGCCACAGTCACCTGGAGTTTAAGGTAGAGTTCAGTGCTTTCAGGGACTTTACAGTATGAAGCTACGCTGCACTAATACACAAGACCAGAAACCTGCAGTGTTCACGGTTATAAATAGACAGTGGTGAGTGCGATCGATATACTGTGTGTGGTTAATAGTGTTTGAGATTCTAATCAGAAATACAGTAATAAAAGCAAAGTCTGCCTGCAAGATTACTTAAATATAATAAACTAAAAGAGATCAGGTGCTTCCGTGAATATAATTTACATTTGATATCTCACGCTTAGTTCTGCCTTCGAAGAGGTGAAAGGAACATTGGACTGTATTGGCAATAGATTTGGCGTACACTATCCTTTCATTCTCTTGATGACGCGACATTAAACCTGATACTGTCTTCCTTTTCTGTCAGTGTCCTGCCTGGCCCTTTGTCACAAAAAGAAGTCAACACTTTCCCGTTAAAGCTAAAGAAATAATACGCATTCCACCCTTGGTCCGTACATGATAATAGTTCAGACAAACTTCACTCATCTGATTCTGGAGGGAATGAGTTAATGAATGAGGAGATGTTGGTCCTGTAGACGTTGGAGTTTAGAAAAATTGGAGGTGATATTTATTGAAATATTATAGACCCTGCGGAGACTACCAGAGCGAATGGTGAAAGGACATTTTGCCTTGTGGGAGAGACTTAGAACTAGACCCAGCTTAGAAATTATGGATCGCGCATATAATGCAGACCATCACTAGAATGTGGAATTCTCTTCCCCAAAGAAGTGTGGAGGCTGGGTCATTGAACATGTTCAAGGCTCAGTTAGACAGATATTTACATTTTAAAAAGTGCTGGAAGAATCAGCAGGTCTGGCAGCATCTGTGATGAGAGAAAGCAAGTTCAATATGACTCTCCATCAGAATTTAACTCCCGTTCTGTCTCCAACGATGCTGCCAGACCTGCTGAGTTTCACCCGCGCTTTCTGTTTATATTTCAGGTCAACAACACTTTGCTTTTCTTAGACAGATAATTGGTGGACAAAGGAATCAAAGGTTACGGTGGGTGGACAGAAGGGTAGAGTTGTAATTGCCATCAGATTAGCCACAATCTCATTAAGTGGCAGATCAAGTTTGAGGGACCAAATGGCTTCCGAATTCACATGGTCATATGCTGCGTTAACGTACAACAGTTTGAACCAGGGAGGCGGGGTGAACAAAAGTTATCTTTAGGGCCCCAGTGAAAGGTAACTTCAGGGGGAGGATGGAGGAATTTTTGGTGACTGTGCTAATTATGTTTGACATCTGCGTTTCTGGATATTGTTTATGAACATAACTGGATTTGACTGCAGTGTTACCAGAAATGGAATCCCTCAGTGATGGGGTTTGCATGTGAACTCTGACAGATTGTGCAGACTGGGGAAGTAGATCGGTTCCTGTAGTGTTGTCCCCTTCAAGAAGTCAGCCCTGTCGGGGGAGAGGCATGGGAAGGAAGAAACTTGAGGAGGGGGCAAATGGGATGAGCAGAAACGAATACCACCCTGAAGTAAATGAATATATTTAACACTGAGACAAAAACAGTAAAGCTTCTGGTGTCAGAGATAAAAGGTACTGCAGATGCTGGAGAATCCGAGATAACAAGGTGTGGGGCTGGATGAACACAGCAGGCCAAGCAGCATCATAGGAGCAGGAAAGCTTTGATGATGAAGGGTCTAGGCCCGAAACGTCAAGCTTTCCTGCTCCTATGATGCTGCTTGGCCTGCTGTGTTCATCCAGCCCCACACCTTGTTATCTCGGATTCTGGTGTCTGTTGGTTCATAGTTTTAATACAGAATCTTGCCAAAGATGTTATTTTTTCTTTTTCCTTGTCCTCGGCACTTCTCATGTGTGTTTGTGTGTATGTTGTGCATGTATCTCTGTGTATCTGTGCGCATCGGTGCATGTGTGTGTGTCCGTCTGTGTCTGTGCCTGCGTGTTGTGTGTATATGTGCGTGTTTGTGCATGCATGTGTGTGTGCCTGTCCGTCCGTCCGTGTGTGTGTGTGTTTCTGTGTGTGTCCATGTCCGTGTGTGTGTGCATGTGTATGTGCGTGAGTGTGCACACGCGCTACAGGCACAAACAAACTTCAGGAAGCAACAAGGAGAAGAATTCCAACGTAATTTTTTTTGGCCTCTTAAAGACATTTGCTTTAATGCCACTTCCTTTGTGCTTTCTTCTTTAAAAAAATTCAGCATTACAGTATCACCATTATTCACAGGTTGAAAACCAGCTGAAAACACGACAAAGCTCTGCTGTTGGATCTGCTTGTAGTTTCACAAAGCTCCAAGTGGAAGACATCACATGCTGTGTACTCTGTAACCTTCCACATAGAATGGGAACAGCATTTTGTTTTTATCCATTTGTGGGATGTGAACATCACTGGCAAGGTCAATGTTTATTGCCCCTTCCATTTACCCTCAAGAAAGCGATGGTGAATGTGTGATACAATCCTGTATGAGGAGGGTTGCTGTCCTTGCTAAGCTGAACCTGCCAGGCTTACTAATACCCACGTTACTACCTGATGCCATTTCTACTTATGCCACCCCTAGTTCTGGTGGTCCAGGGGAGGCCCACCAGCTTCCAAAGTATTAACAGCATGAAGGAAGACCACATGTGAAGTGAATGGATTTCAGATTTTCAATGTCAGAAACATGTTGTGTGTTATGACAGCAACAAAAGAGAAAAACAGCCAAGTGCAAAGGAGAGAAACACAGGGGAAATGACCCAGCGAGTTGTAACTGATGAGGAGCAACACAATTGATACACAAACACACTGCAGCATTAGCACCGCAGATCAAAGACACACAAAATGACAAAACCCATGCTAAGCAACAAAATTCTGGGAAATAGAGCTCCTTTCACAATGTTACATGGAAAGACAATAGGGACACATTTTCAACACCAAGTTGGGGAAATCGCAACTCAGCTGACTCGCCTTTGATTTAAGGGCCCTGTCAAACCCAAATTTCACCCCTAATGTGGGCACCCAATTGCATCAAGCCTCATCAGCCCCAAAAACTGAGCCCAGGTAACCATAGGGCTGGACGAGCACCAAGGTGGGCTGGTCAGAGTGACCACCACCATTCTGCCAGACTGTGTTGCATTTGTTTTAGAAAATATTCAGCCCTCACACCCCATCATGCCCTCGCCAACACTCCATGGTCCCTCAGACCCAATCTGACCCTTCATGGCTCCTCCTACCCTCATGAGCCCTCATATTGCCTTTACCATTCACAGAGAATGCTGGAGAAACTCAGCAGGTCTGGCTGCATCTGTGGAGAGAGAAACAGAATTAACATTTTAGTTCCGGTGTGAGTCTTCTCCAGAACTGTTCTGCTCTTTCCAGCATCTGCAGTACTTTGCTTTTAACACAATTGCTGCTCACCCACTATCTATCATGGGCAAACTTCAGGAAATTTGAAACAATAAAGAACAAATTTATAATCCTCCAACAATCTAATGTAGCTCTCACTTATTCACACTTGAGAGTGAAAAAACAACTCATGTTCATGAAACCCAGGCAAAACTGTTAACTCTCATCAACGTATTCGGTCAGTTATAAAAACAAGTTTCTATTTAGTTACTACCTTAAAGACAAATAATCCTTTAATAGCCTCTTAAAAGTGTTAATCACACCATGAATTTGAACCTCCTACTGAGATAAGTGCTGGAAGAACTCACTTAAAAATATGGAACAATTTGGTCATAATATATCCTACACCAGATGGCCTGTAACTCAAAGTCATAGAGTATATGGTAATTTTTATTTAGTTTAATAACTTAAGGCTGTTTGTTTTTCAAAGAACTGTGGACTTAAAGAACTTGAGATTGTGACGCTTAAACAGACCGTTTCCACATTTCAAGAGCACGGTGTCTGCTCATGAGTTTGTGACTTCTGCATTTAAGAAGCTTGAAATTGCAAATTTGGCACCCAGTTTGAACTCAGCTCTAATTCCAAATGACCCTGCTGAATTTGGCCTTCCCTACCATGTGATTCCTACCCCGCACGTCCCTTTCCCCATTGGCAGAAAGAACATTTTCAGTTTTGCATTTTCATCTGCCTTTCCTGGCTGGGAAGATGGAAAGCTGGACTCTGCCAAAATCTGACTATCTATGCTATTATTATGGGTGTGGATTCTTTCCAAAAAAGGGAAGAGGATTTAAATAATTCCCACAATTAAACATGTCCATGATGGAACTACAGGGAGTTGTGAACACAGCACAGACCATCACACAAGCCAACTTTCCATCCATTGACTCCATCTATACTTCTCCCTGCCTCAGAAAGTCAGTCAACATCATCAAAGACCCCTCCCACCCCAGTAATAATCTCTTCCAACCCCTTCCATCAGACAGAAGACACACAAGCTTAAACACACGTACCAACAGGCTTAAGAACAGCTTCTTGCTTGTTGCTATTAGACTTCTGAATAGACCTCTCAAATTTCAAATCCAATATTGATCTCACTCTTTGTGCATCTTCTCTGCAGCTGTAACTTTGTATTCCTCACTCTGTTCTACCACTCTGTGATCTTTGTACGGTATTATCTGCCTGTACTACACACAAAACAAAACTATTCACTGTGCTTAGGTACATGTGACGATAATAAATCAAATCACAGGCAGATGCCTGGAGGTGATATGTAATTAACAATCTGTTCTGCACTAGTTAATTTCACCGTGAGACAGAACTATGACTTCAAATTCCTTCTTTAAATTTGGCAGAGCAAGAGAAAAAATAGACTGACTCTTAAATGTTTTAAAATTGGGAGTGATTTGTCTAAGCGTCAAAAATCTAACATCAAACCCTGATTAACAAGCACCCTGATTCAGTACAAATATTCCATTTTACAATTAGTGCTGCTCTGTTCATCCTTTTCCTTTTGAACATGCTGTACACATTTATTAAGTTTGTCACAGGAGCCCTCAAACACAAAGAGTGGATTCAGTGATAAAACAAAATGCTTTTATTTTTCAAAAGAATCCTTTGAGTATAGGAGTTGGGAAGTCATCTTGAGGTTGTACAGGACATTGGTGAGGCCTCTTCTGGAATTCTGTGTCCAATTATAGAAAGGATATTATTAAGCTGGAGAGGATTCAGAAGAGATCTACCAGGATGTTACCAGGTATGAAAGGTCAGAGTTTTGAAGAAAGGCTGGATAGGCTGGGAATTTTTTCACTGGAGCGTAGGAGGTTGAGAGGTGATCTGATAGAAGTTTGTAAAATAGTGAGAGGTATAAACAGAGTTAATGGTAGTTGTCTTTTCCCTAGAATGGGTGATTTCAAGACTAGAGGGCATATTTTAAGGTGAGAGGGCAGAGATTTAGGAAAGACACGAGGACCAATTCTTTTATATAGAGGGTGGTTCATGTGTGGAACGACCTTCCTGAGGAAGTGGTGGACGCAGGTACAATTACAATATTTAAAAGACGTTTGGATAAGTATATGAATAGGAAAGGTGGAGGCATATTAGCTGGGAGCAGGCAGGTGGGACTAGTTTAGTTTGAGATTATGTTCAAAATGGCCTATTTGGACTGAAGGGTTTGTTTCCATGCTGTATGATTCTATGTCTAGGATTAGTAGAGAAAGATTGATTTTGATTTGAACTACGAAAAGTTGCACCTTGTGTTTTAAATAAAAGTTGTTTTGCAAAAGTAAATGCCATTGCGATGCAATGGGGGAAAGAATGGAAAATATTTTCACACCCTTGCACCATTCCTGCCAAAGTGTATATTTTTCAACAGTTTATATGGTTTCAGCATTTTGCCGTCACTGCTGAGGTAGGCAGGAGACTTGGGGCATTTAGTGGGTAACGTCAAAATGCAATTAAAATTTCCCAGGTTGTATGTTGGAGGGGAGAGCCCTTTGGAGGAGTGGGTTAGGGGGAGTGTTGTTGAGGCTTGATTTGGTACCTTCTTTGGCCCATAGAATCTAGCAACCCCTATCTTTCCGATAGGGAAGCTCGTCAACCCGAAACATCCACTCTGTCTGTCTCTGCACAGATTCTGCCAAACCTGTTGAACATTTTCTCATTTCTGTCTCAGTTTTCCAGTGGTCACAGTCTGCAGTGATAGAGGATGGAAAACTGTCGCCTCTGTTGACTTAGAATCTTTAACAAACGAAGATACGCATTGTATATCCTGTACCACCAACCAAACAATTTGTTACAGTCTGTCCATGGAAACATTGATCAGACCTAAGTAATGCCCACCACCTGAATATAATTAATCACTCAATTAATGAATAGGTTAATCTAACAGAGAGACAACGTGTAGAATTATTGCATCTCTTTATTGTTAGTCATCCCAGAGAAAGTATGCAGTTTCTGAATAAGTGTTTCATAACACACTGAATAAGTAACTCTATCTATCTTGATCATTTGCAGTCTGCCTTCCTCATTCTGCTCCTCAGAAATGTAGCACTTGGCACCTTGTGCAGAAATTGACGTACTTTCTTGCTTCCTGCAGCAATTTGGAACCAGTCTATGGAATTTGGAGAAACCGTTTACGATCACTTTAATTTCAGGCAGCAAAGTAAACGCAGATGAAGGAATGAAGGTTGGTACTATCTTCTCATTCTCACCAGCACAAACCGCGACCACCACCCCCCCCAATCCCTGCAACTGCTGCCCACCCTTATTGTGAACTTCCCAAATTATTTACTGCATTAAATGATTAATATATATAGATTGCTAGTCATATGACCTCAACCACAAATCCACATTAGTGTTGCAAGCTTTTTTGCAAATTTCAGATAAAAGCACAGGAAGTGTAGAGGTTTTGTGTTCTGTCCTCCTGAAGTAAGTATTTCTTCTTAGAAGCATGATTTCTCGGTAGTAAAATTTCTTACTTTTGTGGTTGTGAGTTGCAAGGGGAAGTTTAGCCCTTGCATGAGTGAAAGGGAAGGGGGAACCATTCAGCTGTGTGCCTGCTCCAGTTTGCAAGAACCTGGCTTGTCATCATCTGTTGTTTTTCAAAGATCAGAAAGAGATTAGCTAACTGTCAGGTGTTGTTTTGAACAATCAAGGCATTTTAAGCTGTTTGTTTCAGAAAAAAATCTTGTAATTCAACCTCAAAAAAAACGGTGATGTGGTGTAAAAACTGCCAGTGCAAAACAGCTTCTTTTTTCAATGAAATTTGTCACTGCACACACATTTTGGGTTGCTAACTCTGTTGCCAGTTTCTGGAGGTGTGATCACATTTGCTTCTGCCGTTGGTCTCTTGATGTAACAATGCCCATGGTGTATCGCCTTCCCCCACCAACTGGGAGAGGGGCAGGCTCTTTGGGCTGAAATTTCCTGGTTGTGCCATGATGCTGACACCAGTCTGTGTCCTGGAAGTGGAAGGATGCCCTCACGCGCTTCCCAGAGTTGGGAAATCTCCTCGGGAAGCTCCATCCAGTCAACAATGGCAAGTTACCCACCGAATCAGATAACCTGAAGTGAACGCCACCCCCACCCCCCAACCCGGCACCCTCACCCGGAAGGTGCTGAGGGAGGCAGGCGGGCAGCTACGAGGGGGTCTCAGCGTGAACACAGGGCAGAAGGGGCTCTGCACCATGGTGAACAATTGAGAGTCGTGGCATGACAACAGTTTTCGGGCCATCAGGGAGGAAGGGAACATCCCCCCAGCCTCACACGTACACAGCAAGATCTGTGGCCGAAGTTGTCTGGCTGTTGTATCCCAGCAGAGCCTAGCTCGGGTCATTGAAAGCAGATATTTTAAAAAAAATGCCCTCCCTGTCCCCGTCCCATTGCCGGTGTCTGACCTCAGCAAGGAGCCTGTTGGCTGATGGCAAGATCCGAAGACATTGTCATTATTCCCCTGAATGGCCCATTGCTGGGTCTAATCAATTGTCCACCACTGCCCAGGGATTGTCCACTGCCGCGTTGATCCCACCTCTGGCAAGAACTGTCAGAGGCAGGACTTTGGGAAGTCTACCAGAGGGACTACTTCCCAACTCTTCTCCTGGTCTTCTGTCCAAACCCAGCTCTGATGGATTGGGGATATTCAGCCCATCATTCCCTGACTGGGTGATCCTTGATGCTCTGTTTCCAATGTTTTTATAATTTCAAAAGGAAAAACAGGTAATTGTTGCAAAAGCTTGTTGAAACGCTGCAATGACATTTTTCCTCAGGTTTAGACCATGAGACACAGAAGCAGAAGTGGGCCACTCACCCCATCGAGTCTGCTCTTCCATTCAATGAGATCGTGGCTGATCTGATAACCCTCCTTTCCACTTTCCTGCCTTTTCCCCATAACCCTCAATCCCCTCACTGATTAAAAATCAGTGTCAGAAGTCACACAGCACCAGGTTATGGTCCCACAGGCTTATTTGAAATCACAAGTTTTCGGAGCGCTGCTCCTTCATCGGGTGAAGTGAATATACTGAACAACCCAGCCTCAACACCCCTTTGTGGGAAAGAATTCCACAGCGACATCCTAGAGAATGACCTGCAATTTCCTGGCAACCCACAGGCAATCCCTGACTCTGAGGTTAAAATGAGAGTTTATACTGAACCTCTTTTGAATTCTAAATCAGGATTGGAATGGCATGTGTTGGGGTTGAAGCTTTGTACAAAATGCAAAATCTCGAGCAAGGTGCAAAATGTGTTTGTAGTTTGATCATTTCGAAGCAGCGCAGAAAATGATGGAAGAATAGATGGCATTTTGATGAACCCAAAATCTGCACCTTATGTATTTTGTGAAACGTATTCATTGAAATTTGAGATGGCGGTGGTTTTGAAAAATGTGCAAATAATTCAATTAATTTGTGGACATCACCTTATTCTGATGTAAAGTATTCAAAAATATAATGGTGTAGATTTTCCACTTGAATGTCTCAACTTGGAGCACTGCCCAAGTGGAGCAGTGAGAGGGAAATGTATCACAGGCATGCAATCTTCCCTGGCCCACTTACCTCAACCTTTGTATGCCAGTGTCATAGAGGACTGTCTTTTCCATGGTAATGTCAAAACATTGCGGAAAGAGTTTTGGCCTATACTACCAGGGATAGCATTCGCTCAAAACAGCTGGCCCATCTCCTGACTGCCAGACAATGAGGTGCCTGCTTTCATCCAAACAAAATGTACTGGAGAAACTCTGTTGCTCTGGCAGGATCTGTAGAGAGAGAAGGGTCACTAAACTCAAAACATTAACTCTCTTTCTCTCTCCACAGATGCTGCCAGACGCACTGAGTTTCTCCAGCAATTGGTCTATTTGTTTCTGATCTTCAGCATCTGCAGATCTTTGGTTCATTTCAGAGCGAGAGTTAGGCTTCAGTTTACACTCAAAAGAATCAAATTTAACCGAACGGCCAAATGTTTCCCAAAGCATGGGCGATGTATCTAAGTTTCTTCGTGTTGTAAACACGTGGAATCTTTGTCAAAGTTAATGATTTGTGAGATGAATGAGTTCAGCAGGAACAGCATTTTCCAGGCACGTGCAAAGGTCAGGCCTCATGGATCTGGAAACCCTGTCTCTTCACAATATTGCTATCCACGGAGAGGTCCATCAGATCATTCTGCTGTTGGAGTGCACTGTCCCATTCCATGTGTCTGTTTCATTGGGAAGAGCGAGGAGCAGGCCGGGCTGCCGAGCAGAGTGGGATTAGCAACACAGGAAGTGGGTGGGAGGGTTTAGGAATGTGTGGCATGAGCCCAAGATGACTGGAACTCAAGCTAAGTTTGCCAGGAGAACATTCCCCTCCCGGTCTGAGAGTGTCTTTGTGACAAAATTTAGAAAATGAGTGGTCGAGGAACATGCATCCTGTTTTGTTTCATTAGGCGTAGATTCTAAGAGAAGATGAGGGGATTGACCTGACCAAGGGAGTGGAGCTAGTGAGAAAGAACGATAAATGTTAACCTATGTTAATAGAACTAACAAGGCTTGCTTACAATTATTTACAGCACATTTCACACCTTGATCATTTTAAACGTATATTTTTTAAGATGCACCTTACACATCTATTGGCTTTCCAAGTCTGGGACCATTGAGGGAGGTATCTTTAGAAGCAACTACTTAGAGAATGGCGCTGCCATTTCAGGATTTGCAATTTCAAAATTGACCGATTTAATTGCTCGTTTTTTTTTTTTGTTTCTGTCACGAGGCTATTCTGTTGTGATACTTTCTGGCTATAGTTTGTAGCCAGTCTGATATTTGCTGACTAACAGTTGAGCCATCAGTGTACTTTATGACAATTCCAATGTAGCGGTTCCCATGTGCAAGATTTTTAGAAAAATCTGGCACAGAAATGAACCTTAGAAGTGCAGCCGTGTTAAATATCAAATAGCTGACATTTAGGAAATATTTTAACTCCTACAACCCTTTCCTCCTGCCGTACTTTAAGCAATAAAATGTTTTTTTTAAATAATCTTCTAAAGAACTCCCACTCACCACAGTTCATGCAGCAGCACTGTGGTTACTTTCTTGCAACTATCGTTTGAGTTCACTTGTTTCGTTTCTCGGGGAGGAATGTAATATCCTGATATATGTAGAATGATAGAGTCTTACAGCACGGAGATGGACCCTTCAGTACAACCAGTCTGTGCCAAACATAGTCTCAAACTAAACTAGTCCCACCTGCCTGCGCCTGGCCCATATCCCTCTAAACCTTTCCTATTCATGTACTTATCCAAATGTCTTTTAAACGTTGTAATTGTACCCACATTCACCACTTCCTCAGGAAGCTCGTTCCACACACAAACCACCCTCTGTGTAAAATATTTTCCCCTTATGTCTTTTTTAAATCTCTCTCCTCTCACCTTAAAAATGTACCCCTCATGTCTTGAAATTACCCATTCTAGGAAAAAGACAACTATCATCAACTCTATCTATACCCCTCATTATTTTATAAACTTCTTTCAGGTTACCTTTCAACCTCCTGTGCTCCAGTGAAAAATGTCCCGGTCTATCCAGCCTTTCTTTGTAACTCAAACCTTCCATACCCGGCAACGTCCTGGTAAATCTCTTCTGAACCCTCTCCAGCTTAATAATATCCTTCCTATAACAGGGCGACCAGAACTGAACACAGTATTATAGAAGAGACCTCACCAATGTCCTGTCCAACCTCAACATAATGTCCCAACTCCTATACTCAAAGGACTGAGCAATGAAAGCAAGCATGCCAAATGCCTTTTTAACCACCCTGTTTATATGTGATGCAAGCTTTACTGAATTATGTATCTGCACCCTTAGGTCCCTCTGTTCTACAAAACTACCCAAGGCCCTACCATTAACTGTATAAGCCCTACCCTTGCTTGTTGTACCAAAATGAAATACCTCGCATTTATCCTGATTGAACTCCATTTGCCATTTTCAGCCCATTGACCCATTTGATCAAGATCCATTTGTAATCTTAGAAAACCTTACTGCCTGTCTACAATGCCGCCAATTTTGGTGTCACCCACAAACTTACAAACCATGCCTTCTATGTTCTCATCCAAATCATTTATATAAATCACAAACAAAAGAGAACCCAGCACCGATCCCTGTGGAACGTCGCTGGTCACTGGCCCGCAGTCCGAAAAGCAACCCTCCGGCATTACTGAGATAACAAGGTGTAGAGCTGGATGAACACAGCAGGCCAAGCAGCATCAGAAGAAGGGTCTAGGCCCAAAACGGCAGCCTTCCTGCTCCTCTGATGCTGCTTGGCCTGCTGTGCTCATCCAGCTCTACACCTTGTTATCTCAGATTGTCCAGCATCTGCAGTTCCTACTATCTCCAGCATTATGGTCTGTCTTCTGCCATTGAGCCAATAATGTGTCCGACTGGCAAGCTCACCCTGAATCCCATGTGACCTAACTTTACTAATTAGTCTACCATGCGAAACCTTGTCAAAGGCTTTACTAAAATCCAAATAAACAATGTCTACTGCTCTGCCATCATCAACCTTTTTGGTAACTTCCTCAAAAAACTCAATCAAGTTTGTGAGACATGAATTTCCTCACACAAAACCATGCTGACTATCCCTAGTCAATTTTTGCCTCTCTAAATGTCCATAAATCCTATCTTTTATAATCACCTCCAACAATTTACCCACGATCAAAGTCCAACTCACAGGTCTATAGTTCCCCAGTTTCTCCTTATATCCTTTCTTAAACAAAGGTCCACTCACTAGTCATCAGGCACCTCACCCAAAGTTATTGATGATGCAAATATTTCTGCAAGGGGTCTCATAATTTCCTCCCTTACTTCCCACAACATTCTGGGATACACTAGATCAGGTCCTGGAGATTTATCCACCATTATATTCTCTAAGACCTCCAGAACTTTCTCTTCTGTAATGTGAACTGTTTTGAAAATATCAAAGTTTATTGCTCTGCATTCTCTAGACTCCATTTCTTTCTCCACAGTAAAAACTGATGCAAAATATTCATTTAGTGTCTCTCCCATCTCCTGGAGTTCAACACAAAGGTAACCTCCTTGATCTTTAAGAGACCCTACCCTCTCTCTAGTTACCCTCTAGCTCTAAAGTATTTGTAAAATCTCTTTGGATTAACCTTAACCTTATCTACCAATGCTATCTGATATCCCCTCTTTGCGTTCCTGATTTCTCTCTCAACAATGCGCCTACACTCTTTATATTGGTTAAGAGATTCAATTGAACCAAGTTGCCATTATCTTAAAAAAAATTCTTATTTATTCTTGACTAGGACCTCAATGACTTTATTCGTCCATTGTTCCTTAATCTTACCAGCCTTACCCTTCACTCCAACAGGAACATAATGCCTCTGAACTCTCGTCATCACACTCTTGAATGCCTCCCACTTGTCAGATGCCCTTGTACCTGCGAACAATTTACTCCAATCAATTTTTGAAAGTTCTCGTCTCATACCATTAAAATTTATCTTGGTCCAATTAAAATCTTTTAACTTTTATGGAAGGCTTATCCTTTTCCGTAACCATTTTGATACCAATAGAATTATGATGGCTAGACTGAAAGTGTTCCCCCACTTTTACCTCAGGCACCTGTGCTGCCTCATTGCCCAAAAGAACGTCTAGTATCCTTCTCTAGTAGGAGCATCCACATATTGATAAAGAAAATTTTCTTGAGCACATTTGACAAATTTTTTGCCATTCAAGCCCGAACACTACAGTAGTCCCAGTCAATATTCAGAAAATCAAAACCTCCCGCTATGACAACTTTATTATGCTCACATATATCTGAGATCTCCCTACATATTTGTTTCTCAACTTCTCTCTTACTACTGAGGGGCTTATAGTACAATCCCATCAAAGTGATCGTCCTTTCTTATTTGTAAATTCTACCCATATGTTTTCACTGGAGAAATTTTCAGAAACATTTTCCCTAGTTACAGCAGTAATGTATTCCTTAATCAAAAACGCCACCACCCCCTCCTTCCTTGCCTCTTTTTCCATCCTTCCTATACCCGGAAAGGTTTGGAGGGATATAGCTGCCAGTCTCATCCATCTCTCAGCCAAGTTTCTGTCATAGCTATGAGGTTCCAATCCCATGTTCTTAAACATGCTCTGAGTTCATCAGCCTTACCTGTAAGAGCCCATACATTGAAATACATGCAGTTTAGTCCTTTAGAGTTACTACATACTCTGACCCTCTCTTGTCTTTCTTTTCTAATTGATGTGTTCTCCTCACATTCAGAACCTACTCCATCAATTCTTCCATTTACGCTGCTACTTAGAGTTCCTCCCCTTGCCTTCTCTATCAATATAAAGTCTCCGTTAATAGAATGAGCAAATCTCCCTGCTAAGATATTGTTCCCTTTCCAGTTTGGGTTAGATCCATCCTTTTTGACCAGGTCTTTTCAGTTCACCTTCCAGTCGTCCAAAAACCTGAATCCCCAAACAATATCCCAGCTCTTCAGCCATTGATTTATCTCCTTTAACCTTTTGTTCCTTCCCTTGTTTGAGTTTGACATTGGAAGTAATCCAGAAATTACTAGTTTTAAGGTTTTTTTTTTTTAGTCTTCAACCTAACCTCTTAAATTCACTCTGTGCTGCTTTACTCTTTTCCCTAAAAATGTCGTTCCTACCAATATGTACAATAATTTCTGGCATCTCAATGTCACCTTTAACAATATGCTTGAAACGTTTAGAAACGTCCTTAATCCTAGCACCAAGAAAGCGATAAACCATCCTAAATTTACACTCACTGCCACAGAATTGCCTGTCAATGCCCCTGACAGGAGAGTGCCCTATGATAAGAATTCTATTAAATCTTGCCAAACACTGCCTAACATATATGATAGTGATTTCTGGATAATTTTATTCATTTTCTTTTGTGTGTCCAGGGGGTATTGCATTTCCAGGAACAATCAGTCTTATTCGAGAATGGGACAGATGACCTTGGCTGCCTCTGCTTATCAGTAGCTTCGAGTCAGTGTCAACTTTGAAAATTGGTCAATTCCTGAAACTGATTTCTCATTATCATCAATCAGGAGTGACAGATTATGGTCTATGTTTGTCACTGCAGTATTGGGTATTTGATGCAAGTGACTTCTGTCCAGATGTATTGCATTTTGGTACAACAAACGAGGGCAGGACTTATACAATTAATGGTAGGGCCTCGGGTAGTCTTGTAGAACAGAGGAATCTAGGGTTTGGGTACATACTTCAAAGTAGAGAGGGTAGTTAAAAAGGCATTTGGCACGCTTGCCTTCATTTGCTGAGTCCTTTGAGTATAAGAGTTGGGAAGTCATGTTGAGGTTGTACAGGACATTGGTGAGGCCTCTTCTGGAGCACTGTGTTCAGTTCTGGTCGCCCTGTTATAGGAAGGGTATTATTGAACTGGAGAGGGTTCAGAAAAGATTTACCAGGACGCTGCCTGGTATGGAAGGTTTGAGTTATGAAGAAAGGCTAGAAAGACTTGGACTTTTTTTTACTGGAGTGTAAGGGATTGAGAGGCAACCTGATAGAAGTTTATATAATGAGAGGTATAGATAGAGGTGATGGTAGTTGTCTTTTCCCTAAGATGGGGAACTTCAAGACTAAGGGGCACATTTTTAAGGTGAATGATGAGAGAGAGTTTCACAGAGGCATGAGGGGCAAATTCTTTACATAGAGGGTTGTTCATGTGTGGAATGAACTGCCAGAGGAAGTCAGGGATGCTGGCACAGTTACAACGTTTAAAAGGCATTTAGATAAGTATACGAGTCAGAAAGGTTTGGAGGGATACGGGTCAGGAGTGGGCAGGTGGGACTAGTTAAGTTTGGGATTATATTCGGTAGGGACTGGTTGCACCAAAGAGTTCGTTTCCGTGCTGTATGGCTCTATGATATGACTCGATGAGACTGGATGACCATAATTTCTCAGCTTGAGCACGTCATTACATCGATCTGAGCTTAGTTAGCTGGGGGGATCAGTGCGGTTGTTCTCGTTCTGACTCATGCCCTTTTTGAGCATTGGATGTTGAGAAACAGGACAAGTGGAGGTTTTGAGCATTTGGCCAGAAATGGAGAATTTTAACCCTGAGTGGATAGAAAGGATCTCTTTCCATTGTCACTGAGATTAATAACTGGGAGCACAGGATTGGTAAAAGGATTGGAGGTGGCTAAAGGGGTAACTTATTCCCCCAGGGGGTGAGAGGGCTCTGGAGTTCACTGCCTGAAAAAGTGCTAAAGGCAGTAACCCTCAACATATTCAAAATGCACTTGGATATGTACTTAAGGTGGGGAAACCTACAGGCTATAGATCAAATAATGGGAGGTAGGATTAACCTCATTGGGTCCTTTGCAGCCAGCACAGATATGATGCCTCGAATGGCCCTTTCCGTAGCTATAAATCTTTCTCCTTCTGGGATGGCCGTTTTTACATACACAGGCAGTCAAATAATTTCTTTCAATGAAACGAGCCAAAAAAACATATTGGGACCTTTATGTCAACCTTTGTGTTTTCCCCATGATTTAATTATTTTTAAAAATCTTAGCAAGCACACCAGCCTGTATGGGAAAAAAGAGTATCGGAGATATGATGCTGCTTGACCTGCTGTGTTCATCCAGCCCCATGCTTGTTATATGGGAAAAAAGAGTGCTTAGCATTTATCTAATCTTCCAAGAGAACATTCTGGCAATGGTTCACCCTCAAGTCTTGAACCACTTACTCTCTTTGAGAGTTCTTGGATATGTTGGATTGTTGTTTTGGTCTCCAAAGCAAATCATATTTTGCAGCTGCCATCCAAAACCTTCACAAGTGATCTCATAAAAGTTGACCCAGTCTTGTCCTCACTCATCTTTTCATTTACTGTGGGAATAGTCTTGTATATTGACATCTAGTGGAGGAAGGTACAAACGTTGATCAGATTGCAGAATTGAATAACATGAACTAGGACGTGTCGTGTTTTGAGAGTAGAGATGCCTTAAGCAGTTCACATAGACTCCTGCTGTTCAGCGAATTGACTGAATATCCTGTCTTTTTTTTAAAGTGTTCACTCATGGGATGTGAGCATTGCTGGCTGGGCTAACATTTATCATCCATCTCCCAGTGCCCTGGAGAAGGCTACCTTCTTGAACCACTAACCTTCATGGGGTGTAACTACAGCTGCAATGCTGTTAGAGAAAGAGTTTTCAGATAGGTTTTCAAGATTAGGGAGACGAGAAAGATTTTAAAAAGACGCGAGGGGCAACATTTTTACGCAGAGGGTGGTTTGCATGTGGAATCAACCTCCTGATGAAGTAGGGGGCGTAGTACAATTGCAACCTTTAAAAGGCACTTAGGTAAGTAAATGCATAGGAAAGATTTGGAGGGCTATGGACCAGGAGCAAGCGGGTGGAATTAGTTTAGTTTGAGATTATGTTCGGCATGGACTGGTTGGACTGAAGAGTCTGTTTCTGTACTGTATGACTCTATATTGTCCGAGAGATAATGAATGAATTTCAACGTGTTCAAATTCAGGATGGTGAGTGGCTTGCAGAGGAACATGTAGGTGCTGGTTTTCCCATGTGTCTGCTACCCTTGTCCTTCAAGAGGTTATGTGTCTGAGAGGTGCTGTCAAAGGAGCCTCAGTGAGTTGCTGCGGTGCATCTTATAGTCGAGACAGCCTGTCATCAGTGATGGAGGGAAGGAAGGAAGGAGTGAGTTTTGAAGCTGATGGTTGGATGATGTTAACACAGGTATGCTGTCCCTTTTCCTGAAGTTGGCAATTGCTATAATGTAGTTCCTGAGATAGTGATAGACCTCTAGTAATTCTCCTCAAAGAGTAAAAACCAAAAGAACTGTGGATGCTGTAAATCAGGAACAAAAACAAAGTTGCTGGAAAAGCTCAGCAGGTCTGGCAGCATCTG
>JAHRHZ010000004.1:5444332-5480049 GCA_024137785.1 Ginglymostoma cirratum | reverse complement strand
GGATCCAACGCATCATCCTCCGACACTTCCGCCATCTGCAATCAGACCCCACCACCAAAGACATTTTTCCCTCCCCACCCTTATCTGCCTTCCGGAGGGACCACTCCCTCCGCGACTCCCGTGTCCGCTCCACACTCCCCTCCAGCCCCCTATACATATATAGCTTCATATATGTCAGAGGCAAGATATTAAAGTAATTATTAAAGATGTTATAGTAGGGCACTTTAGAAAAATTCAGGGTAATTGGGCAGAGTCAACATGGTTGTGTGAAAGGGGAGTCGTGTTTAACCATTTTATTAGAGTTCTGTGAGGAGGTAATGCTTGCTGTAGCTAAAATGAACAGGTGGATGTGCTGCATTTAGACTTGCAGCAGGCACATCACAGATGCCAAATCACAGATATTGCAGGGAAAGAAATAACTTATGGTGCAGGACCTAATACATTGGCATTGCTAGAGGATTGGCTAGCTAGCAGGATACAAAGCAGGTATATATGGGTCATTTTCATCGGTTGGTAAGATATTATGGCAGGTGTACCACAAGGATCATTTTACAATTTATATAAATGACTTAATGTAGAGACAGAACATATGGTTGCTAAAATTGCAGATGACACAAAGATAGAAAAATAAGTTATGAAGAGAACGTGAGCTTTCAATGGGATATACATTTGGTCCAGTGAGTGGGTGAAGCGAACAGGTCGAACATAACATGAGAAAGTGTGGAATTGTGTATTTTGGTAGGAAGAACAAGAAGGAAGCATGTTATGTTCATGGTGAGAGATGGCAGAGCTCTGAGATGCAGAGCAATCTGGCTGCCCTAATGCATGAATCTCCAAAAGGCTAACATGCAGATTACAGCAAATAATTAAAGAATCTAACAGGTTGTTTATTGTGAGAGAAATTGAATATAAAATTATGGAGGTTATTCTTCAGTTATACAGGGCATTGGTTTGACCACTTCCGGAGTACCATGTAGACAATTGGCCTCCTCATTTAAGGATGGATGTAAATGTATTGGACCCAGATCACAGAAGATTTACCTGATTAATGCCTAGAATGGATGAGTTGTCTTCTGAGGACAGGTTGCATAGGCTAGGCTTATATCAGCTGGAACAAAAACAGAAATTGCTGGAAAAGCTCAGCAGGTCTGGCAGCATCTGTGGAGAGAAATCAGAGTTAACGTTTCAGGTCCAGTGACCCTTCCTCAGAACCCTGCATCCACTGGAATTTGGAAAAACAAGAGACAACTTGATTGATACACGGAAGATTCTGAGGGGCCTTGTGGAGATAATGTTTTGTCTTGCAGGACAAATTAGAACAAGGGGTGACTGCTCAAAAATAAAGAATTGCCCATTAAGACCTAAATAAGGAGAACCCCTTTCTTATGGGGCCATGGGTCTTTGGAACTCTCTTTTACAAAAGACAATGGAATCAGAGTCCTTAAATCTTTGTAAGGCCCAGTTAGAGGTTGAAAGGCTATCGGGGTAAGCAGGAGTGTGGAGTAGTCAGATCAGCCATGATCTTATTGAATGGTGCAGCAGGATCGAGGGCTGAATGGCCTTTTCCTGCTTATAGTTCACATGTTTGGGCCTGTTCGTCTAGTTATTTAACAAGTAACTGGGGACAAAATATTCTCAGCAAGTTGTATCAAGTTTGTTGCATCACATGAACGGAATCTGGGGCTAAAAATCGTTTGAGATCATTTTTGGCTCAGATGGATATAAATAACTCGTTCAGATGACACCTCAAGTTCTGAGGCTCTTTATTTTAGAAAAGAGAATGATTCTTTGAAACAAACACATTCATTGAGCCTTCAGGCTTGTTTGCCGAAGAACTTATTGTTTTTGACCTTTAAGCTGCTTCTCACCAGTGACATAAACATTGTTGTTGAACTGACCTTTCAAAAGGTTGTGCGTCACCAACTATGAGTTTGGCATTCCAGTCTAAAATTAGCGGTTGGAAATGGCATCTCTCTGGTGTGCCACCGTTGGTAGGAGACTGTTGGCTCCACGGTCAAACCAGACTTAAGATCTTGATTACATGTCCACTTTTGATCATTCTTGTTATCTTTCTCCCCCTTCTTGTTTCCCCTTCCTGCACCGTCTTCATTGCCAGTGGAGGAGTAATCAATCCAATTGCACTTATGCCCTTGCCTGGGTTGCCCCTATCTCTGTCCGCTAGGGGTCCATTCGAGTGGAGCGGGTCATTGGTTTTATATTGGCGCTTCCACTCCAACCCTGAGCTTTTTTTGGGGGGGGCAGGTGTGGGGGTTGCTCATGTCCTGACCTTTGCTGAGCATGTTGCAATTAGCATCGCAGATGAGATGAAGAGTTTCCCATGTGGGATTGTGGGTAAGCACCCACATCCTTCCTTTGTGTTTGCGAAATGCATTAGAGCAGTTTCCCCGGCTCTTCGATCCCCGTCCCCCGTTGCTGTGGCGATGGCACATGGCAGCAATCTATCTCCCCAAATCTCCCCTACGCACCCAGCCCCACAAACCCTTTCTGCTTGATTTCTGTCTTCCTGATGCCCACCTCTGCCCCCGCCTTAATTTTAACAGTGTCACCATAGGTGGACATGCCTTGGAGTGGCCAATGCCCAAGCTGCAGAATTTCCTCTGTACCTGCCTCTCGTCTTCAGGTGTTCCTTCAAACTGTGCTCTTTGGCCAAGTTATTAGCCATCACATGTTGCTGGTGGTTTTGCAGGTCACACTCAGTGCTGCTCAGCCAAAAGCTTGTGGGTTCAATTCCCATTCCAGGGTCCGAGCTCAGCAATTTCGGCTCACGCTGCAGCGCATGGCTGATGGAGGTGCTGCATTGTTGGCAGAGACTGTTTCAGATGAGATGATAAACTCTACGCCAGACACAAGTAGCAGGTTCCGTATCACAAGGCAGAGGACACATCCCTGGTGTCCTAGACTAATACTTATACCTCAGTGGCAAAAGTAGATGGTCCACCACCATCACGTTGCTGCTTATGGGAGCTTGCTGTGCATTTCCACTTCAAAGCCTACCACATTATCTAAAGTTGTATGACTTCTCTAGTCATTGTCAATGGCGCGATGGAAACGCACGTTTTTCTTGCATCTGCATGAATATTTCCTAATGTGGCTTGGTGTCAGTGTTGCCTGATGTCACACCAGGCAGCACCTTGGGCGTATTGTTCACGTTTAAGGAGCTTTGTGGATATAAGTTGTTACTGTTGTTGGCAGCTGCTTGCCTTGACTAAAGATGCCCCTGGGGTGATGATGTGCCTTCAGTGTTGAAATGTGGGTTCATTTTGAACTGGTATCTCCAAACATTGATGCATGTTTGAAAACAGTGTGGTCGGGAGGGAGCGCTGCATTGACAGAGGTGCTGTCTTTCAGTTAAGATGTTAAGCTGAGCCCCTAGCTACCCTCTCAGGTCACTGGAAAAGTTTCTCCCGAGAACCACTTCAGAGAGGAGCAGGGTCTCCTGAAGAATATCCCAATCAGCATCAGTGAAACAGGCTGCCTGGTCATATTCACAGTGTTGATTCTGCGGGTTTATTTCTTGCCAAATGGCTGATGTTATGATGAAGCAGTGACAGCATGTATAAAAATGCTCTGTGTCGCTGTTAGTAGAGACCTCTCGCTCTCCTTAGGCAATAGTTAAGTGTCTGTTCTCTTCCCCCTACACCCCTTCCCTTTTCCCAGCTCGTCGTTCAGGCAGGGTTGTTTCATGGCAGTGAGATGCTCTGTAAGACGGTGTACAGCCATGAGGTTAACATGTGCTCCGAGCCCCTGTGGAACCAGAGTCTGGAGTTTGACATCAACATCTGTGACCTCCCAAGGATGACGCGGCTCTGCTTCGCTCTGTACGCCGTGATTGAAAAGGCTAAAAAGGCTCGATCTACCAAGAAGAAATCAAAAAAAGCAGTGAGTGTTCTTATTTTATTCCTGCCTTCATCAATACAATGCTCCTTTATGTGTAACAAAACTAGTATGAGCTCATTCAGAGACAGTCACAACTGCCGATGCTGGAGTCAGAGATAACACAGTGCGGAGCTGAAGGAACACAGCAGGCCAGGCAGCTTCAGAGGAGCAGGAACACTGACATTACGGGTCAGAAAGAAGAAGGGTCCCGGTCAGAAAGAAGAAGGGTTCTGCCCCGAAACATCAGCTCCTCTGATGCTGCCTGGCCTGCTGTGTTCCTCCGGCTCCACACTGTGTTATCCATGAGCTCATTCAGGTTGGGTGATCTGTTACCAATTAACTTCCAGGTAAGTTTTAAAGTTTTCACCTCCACTTGGTGCTTGCGGTTAGAGGGATCATGTTGTGCCACAGCAATGGGTGAAGAATGTTTCATGTACAGGGGGAGTCCCACTGACTGGTGGATGGTATTAATGTAACAGTCAGTGTGAATGGCACAGAATCTCCAGGGCATGTTGTCCCTCCGACAGGAGCTCAAGAAACCTTCTGGATCGATTATGATTTAACAGACAGTGTCCCAGATTAACAGCTGGACTCTGAAGTTTAAACTTGCAAGGAGAGAACACACTCTGGGTGTGTGTTCCCTGGGATCTCAAAGGATCCCGTGCAATCTGAACAAAGTTTCCACGTTAGTAAGGGGAATGGATCAGGTCAATGAAGTGGAACTATTTCCATGGCTCAAAAAGCCTAGCACTAGGGACATAGTCAAAAAATCACAGCCGCAGCTTTTTGAAGTGGAATTTGGAAGAGATTCTGCTCAAACAGGACAGGGTTATGTGGAGGGGTCAGGTATTGGCTGCTGGCAGGAAAATCAAAGTCACCATAATCCCAGTGGACCAAAGGGGTTATGAAAAGGGGAGAGAGAGAGACAGACAGACAGAAAGGGGGGGGAGAGAGAGGGAGAGAGAGACAGAGACAGACGGAGAGAGAGACAGAGACAGACAGGGAGAGAGAGAGCGAGACAGAAACAGACAGAGAGAGACAGTGAGACTGAGACAGACAGAGAGAGAGACAGACAGACAGAGACAGAGAAAGAGACAAACAGACAAAGAGTGTGAGACTGAGACAGACAAGGAGAGAGACAGAGTGAGACAGAGAGGGGTGGAGAGAGAGACAGAGAGAGAGACAGACAGACAGACAGAGAGGTGACGGGAGTGGTGGTGACGTTAACCTGAGGATCACCATGCCTCAGGAGGGGTTGAGAAGCTGGGACCTTCACGGTAACAGGAGCTCGGTGCTCTTGGAATTTGCACATCAGCCGTCCAGCCAACCGAGCTAACCACTGTCTGAGCGGGTTAGGACCAACAACAACACGTTCTCCCTTCTCATTGCTGCTGCTGTGTAACCCTCAGGGCTCCATGCACGGCAGTGTCTAACAGGATCAGATGGTGTTCCCATGTATCTGATATCCTTGTCCTTTTAGATGGCAGTGGTCATGGTTTTGGAAAGTGCTGACGTGGGAATCTGTGCAATTTCAGCCTCCGTTGGAAAATCCAATTCCAATTCAGCAACAGCTGCTCTTTATATTTTTATTCACTCATTGGGCCTGGGCATCACTGGCTGGGCTTGGCATTTATTGCCAATTCCTAGGTGCCCTTGAGAAGGTGGAGGTGAGCTGCTGTCTTGAACCACTGCAGTCCTTTTGGTGTAGGGACAATGTCATTAAAGCAATTTTTAGGGCAGGAAGTGTAGTTCAGAGGAATGTCATTGGACAAAAACCATTGGCACTGAGCCAAAGAAAGGAGGTATTGGTACAAATGACTGAAGCATTGTCACAGAGTTATGTTTTAAGGACTGAACAAGGAAGCGCAGACAGGGGATGAGTTTTGGGAGGGAATGCCTAGCTTTAGGTGAACAGAGGAGGTGAGACCTGGAAGTGAAGCTGGATTGAGATTTCAGCCAGAGCCCCAGTGTGGGATTCACCTTAGAAAGGGCTTTAGCAAACACTTTGTGTGAATTCACTTGATAACTTGTTCTGGTCGTCACTGACAGACTGTGGTAATGGGGTGAGGTGTACAGATGGAGGATCAAGGGCCTGTTTTATCCCCCTCCAGATTCTTTGCACCATATTCAAGTGAATCAGGAAGTTGCCGTGTTAAAATTTCCCAGCGGTTCCAGTCTCCTTTCAATCTCCTTCTCAGAAGTAGCTACAAAGATGTTATTTTCACCACTATCTGAAAATAACCTCAAGGAGCCTTTGAACACTGTGGTGCTGAGGGTCATTCGAACAACGGTTTCTCAGGTATCAGACACTATGGTGTGAACTGATGGCTGAAACCCAATTCTGAGACAAGCTCCAGCTCAAATAGAACTTCACAGTTTTTTCTTAACAAGATCAGGGAGAGCAATAAATGCTGGCCTAGCCAGAAATGCATGAAATAATTTAAAAAGGCTCTGTGAAATAATTGTACAGATAAATAAATTATTAAATGCAATAGGACTCGTATAAAAAAAAGGAAAGAACTGTGGATGCTGTAAATCAGGAACAAAAACAAAGTTGCTGGAAAAGCTCAGCAGGTCTGGCAGCATCTGTGGAGGAGAAAACAGGGTTAACATTTCGGGTCCCGCGACCCTTCCTCAGAAGTTCAGGGCCCTGAGGAAGGATCACCAGACCCAAAACGTTAACTCTGTTTTTGCCTTCACAGATGCTGCCGGACTTGCTGAGCTTATCCAGCAACTTCTGTTTTTGTTCCAAATTGGACTCCTCCTGTGGTACCACTTGGTTGTGTTGGGATGTGCATGACTCTACTTTCAGATCCAACCATGGTTTATGAGCAAGAGCTCATGAAAACCAATTAACGTTGAGTCCGATCCATGTGCAAATGTATATTATAGATGCCTGAAGCATCTGCAGGAGGGTTGCATGAGATGTCTTTTGTCCAGGGGCATTACTGAATGTTTTTAGACCAACCTTGTTTTGCTATGTTGTCAGAACTGCAATCGGATCAACTCAGCAGCTCCAGCAGCATCTGTAGAGCGAGAAACAGAGTTAACGTTTCAAGTCCAGTGACCCTTTCTCAGGACTCTGATAGGATTGAGGTTGGGGAGCTTAACAACAACAACTGCATTTATGTTGTGCCTTTACTATGGCACACAGTCTACAACACTTTGTAGCATGACGACATCCCCCAACACCTCTCATTGATCTGACAAATCTTGACCCTCAGCCGCAGATGATTTAATGGAAGAGAGGACTGTAAACTTGGCCAAAGGGTTCGCTTTAACGAGTGCTCTGAAGGAGTAAAGAGAGGATTGGGGGGCAACCTAGGATAGAATTCCAGAACTTTGGACCTTGACACCAAAGGTGGATCAGATAAAACCAAGAAAACGCATGAGGCTAGAATCGGAGCAGCACAAATGGCTTGGAGGGTTGTGTGATTGGAAGTATGAGGAAACCTGGTCGGCATGGACGAGTGGGACCGAAAGGTCTGTTTCCGTGCTGTATATCATACTTGCAGAGATAGAGATGGGAGTGAGGTGAAAGCAAGAATCTGAATTTTAAAATGGAGATTTTGCTTAACCAAGAGCCCCCCATAGGCCAGGGTGCATGGGGAGGGGATTGCTGAGCGATGGACCCAGTACGGGTCATAACATGGGCAGCAGAGTTTTGGATAATCTCACTGGGGTGAGAATGTGGACACTTTTGCAGAGGGCTTCACATCACCCAAGCCTAGAGGTATCAGAGACGTGGATTAGGGCTTTAGCTGCGGCAACGGTGGTCTAAGTGATCTCTACCTGTGCCGTAAACTTTGGGAATCTATAGGCTTTCCTGGGGCCTGTCAGTCCCTGGGATTAGATTTGGGAATATGAGAACACAAGGAAAATGAGTGTGTGTAGGCCATTCAGCAGTTTGAGTCCATTCTCACTCATGGAGATCGTGGCTGGTCGTCTACTTCACCATTTTCCTGCTGTGTGCCCGTATCCCTTAGTATTTTTAATTTGTACAAATCTATCGATCTCTGTCGTAAGCATATTCAGTAAGCAAGCGCCCATGACCCTCAGTGAATTCTGAAGATTCACTTCCGTTCTAAGTGAAGAACTTCCTCCTCATCATAGTCTGCCCCTTATTCTGAGACGGTCTCTCCTGGTTCTGACCCCTGCTCCCTCACAAGGGGAAACAACCTGTCTGAACTACTCTCTTCATCCCTGTAAGAACATTGTAGGTTTGAATGTGATCACCTCTCCTTCTATACTTCAGAGAACAAAGCCCCAGTCTATTTAATCTTACCTCGCGGGACAATATCTCTGTTCCAGAGATTACTTTGGTGAACCTTCATTGCACTCCGTCTGGGTCAAGAGCATACTATCTTCAAGAAGGAGACCAAAAGTGTACACAGTACTGTTGTGTGGTCTCACCAAGTCAGAAATCGCACAGCACAAGGTTACAGTCCAACAGGTTTATTTAAAATCACAAGCTTTCACGGCACTGCTCCTTCGTCAGGTTCACTCAGAAAGCTTGTGATTTTAAATAAACCTGTTGGACTATAACCTGGTAGTGTGTAACTTTTGACTTTTGTCCATACCAGTATCTCCACATCATGGTCTCACCAAGGCTCCATATAATTACAAGAGGCCACCTTAAATGCGATTCTCAAATTGTCTTGTAACAAAGACCAACATACCTTGTTTAATGTGCCTGCAAGTTAATTTGCAGTGACGCATGGACAAGGGCACCCAAGCCCTTCTGAAGTTCAACAATTCCCAGTCTGTCACAATTTAAGAAATGCTCTATATTTTGGTTTATCCTTCCAAAATGGATAACCTCACATTTCTGCACATTGTATTCCATCGGTCAAATTTTGGCCCACTCACTTAGCCATGCCAAATCTCTTCACCTCCTCCTCAGGCATCACATTCCACCTAGTTTTGTGTCATCTGCAAATTTGGAAACATTACACTAAATCCACGTCCAAACTAGATGATGAACAGCTGTGGATCTTGGCAGTAACTCACTAGTCAAAGCTCAACAACCTGAGACTGACCCACTTTTTCCTACCCTCTGTTTTTCTGTCTGTTAATCAGGTCTCAGTATGCTTCCCCACAAATCCTAGCCTGCACTCACTAACAGCCACATGATTCATTCTTGAGTTTCGGTTGGAGAAGCTACAGTCAGTGGATCAGATTTTTACCTCTAAGTCAGAAGGTTGTATGTTCATCTCCCATCTGCAATATTTTTGTTAACCAGCCTCTTGTGTGAGACCTTATGGACAGCCTGCTGTGAACCTAAATATACCACATCCACTGGTTCCCTCTTGTCTATTCTGCTAGTTGCATCCTCAAAAAAACAGGCTTTTTAAATACCATTTTCAGTTCATCTTTCTGTGTTGACTCTGCCCAATCCTGCCATTATTTTCCAAGTGTCCTGTTAATGCATCCTTTTAAAATAGATTCAGGCATTTTCCTAGTAACTGTTGTCAGGTTAACAGATCTGCAGCTCTCTGTTTTCTCTTTCCTTCCTTAAATAGTGGGGTCACCTCTATTCCCTTCCAATCAGCAGAGTTCCAGAATCTTTTTTTAATTCATTCACGGGACAAGGATATCGCTGACTAGGCAGCATCTGTTGTCCATCCCTAATTGCCCAGAGGGCAGTTAAGAGTCAACCACATTGCTGTGGGTCTGGAGTCACATGTAGGCCAGACGACAGTTTCCTTCCCTAAAGGGCATTAGAGAGCCAGATGGGTTTTTCCTGACAATCAGCAATGGATTCATGGTCATCATTAGACTGTTAATTCCTGATATTTATTGAATTCAAATTCCACCATCTGCTGGGGCATGATTCGAACCCAGGTCCCCAGAACATCATCTGGATCTCTGGATTAACAGTCCAGTAATAATACCACTAGGCCATCGCCTCCCCTACCCTGTAGAGTGATGATGACCAATGCATCTATTATTTCTCCAGCCTCCTCAGGGACTTCAGAGAACGAACTTCTACAGAGTCATGTTCATCTTGTACACACATACAACATCAACATGTATTTGTTTCTAATTTGAGATCTAAAATGTGGTCATTAAAGACATGAGGCGGGAACCAGCATTTTCTAACTCTGTAATGGAGGCTGTTTTTGCTTAGCTGTGTTAGGAATGTTTGCAACATGTTCTGATTTAGTTGTTTGTGAAAATAGGAGGATCCTATGCAGTATTGAAGTTTGGAACATCAGGTCTACCATTGATCCTGGGCACACAACATTGAAAACAAAGATTGTGGTGGCTCTGTAGATGATCCATAGGAGACCAACTCTCTCAAATTAGTCAACAGTTGGTTTAAACATTGGGTTTGGAATCAGCGAACCTCCACATGGTTCATGTCAGGATTTTTAGGGTGGCAAGGTGGCTCAGTGGTTAGCACTGCTGGCTCACAGCACCAGGGACCTGGGTTCAATTCCACCCTCAGGCAACTGTCTGTGTGGAGTTTGCACGTTCTCCTCATGTCTGCATGGGTTTGCTCTGGTTTCCTCCCACAGTCCAAAGATGTGCAGGCTAGGTGGATTAGCCATGCTAAGTTGCCTGTAGTGTTCAGGGATGTGTTGATTAGGTGTGTTGTAGAGGGATGGGTCTGGGTGGGACGCTCTGAGGGTTGGTGCATAAATGCAAGACTTTCAAGTCTTTTAAATCCCAAGCTCCTTGCTATCAAGATCGGATGGTCAGTTTTTAAACCAGTTGTGGGTTTTATTCTGAAACTATGCTTTTTGGTCCTAAAATGTCCCATGAAGGGAGACATTCTCTCAGCATTTACCTTGTCAAGCCCCTTTAAAATTTTGTTTGATTCAGCGAAGTCACGTCTCATTCGTCAAAGCTCCTTTGGATAGAGTCCCAACCTGTTTAACTTTTGCTCATAAAACAATGCCTCCGTACCAGGGATCATCCCAGTGAACCTTCTCTGAACTGCTCCCAGTGAAATACTATCTTTTCTTAAATGTAAGAGGGCAGATACAACTCCGTGGTTTCCTCAATGAACACCACCAAAACGGTCATTAATTGAGGGTAAAATATTTAGAGATATTATGAGATTAAAGCCTAGTGATTGTAAATTCATTGTGGATGAGACACAGCGTTGTATATTGCAGGAGCTAAATAAAAATGGAAACAAGTCCAGTTTTTGACTGGCCCCAGTTGACAGTTCAGCCTCCATTTAGCTTGTTTGAAGTCACTGACAAATTGGATCTGACCGTATTTCATCTCTCCCTTTATTGATGGGACTGTTTCTCATTGCGCTGCAGGATTGTCCAATTGCTTGGGTGAACACCATGGTGTTTGACTACAAGGACCAGCTGAAGACGGGAGAGACGTGGCTGTACACCTGGCCATCAGTACCCGGTAAGACTTTAATCTGCTTGATTGCGCAGTAAAGAATAATTCACACTGAGTGCTTCAGTTCCCAACAGAAGGCCAATCTCACCCTGACTTAATCCAAATATCGTAAAATAGCTGGTGACTGACCACTCCCTAGCATTGTGCACCCTCTCTATCTTTCTGCAAAATTCACAGCAAACGTTATATAAAAGTAGATACATTTCTAACTATTAAAGGATATGGTAATGGTGGAAGATCAGCCATGGTCCAGCTGAATGCAGTCTCACGAGGCTGAATGCAGACTTGAGGGGCTGAATGGCCTCCTCTTGCACTCATTTTCTATCTTTTACCTGTATGCATGGGTAAAACAGGAGGACAGCTGGTTTTAGCATGATGTCAGGTGATATCAATGCAAGTTGAATGGGTGGAAATTCCATACCTTTGGTTTAAATGTAGAAAAGCCAGCCCAGACTGTCATTAGTAACATCTCGCAGACTATTCAGTACAAGGGGGAAAATAATATCATTTTGTTTTAAATGCAAAGCAAAACCAAAGGTTTGTGAATATATTAAACTCTTACTCCTCGGCACTCCTTCCTTACTGCACCCAAACCAGGATCATCCAGAGAGAGAGAGGCATTCAGAGAGGATGGTCTGTGCTCCTGGGAGGAAAGGGCTATGTGAAATGGTTAAATGACCTTGCTCTCTCTGACCTGTGAGAGATCCCAGAGAGAGTTAAGCAACTCAGCTTGAGACCATAAACCTCAAAACAGTTGCTTCAGATGCATCCTGGCGACAGGCCAACAGGGCACGGAGCCAGAGTTTTAAAAGGCAAATTTAGGACAACTATCAGGAAATATGTTTCACATGGAGTGTGCTCACACAGCTGGGGAAGGTTGGCAGCTGCAGTGATTGAGTCCAGGAAATTAAGCTCTTGAAGAAATGATTCGATGCTATAATAGGACGATGTTTAAGTTGGCAATCTGGAGAGACCGCCTAAGCCCCATCTGAAGACTTTTCATTCAAAAATCTTTTAATTGTAATTCTCCTTCTGTTCTATGTTACTCGTTGTACAAAGTGTGGGTGGGGAAGTGCATCCTCAAAGCTTTGGTTTTGCAAATGGTGTCATGCATATACTGGTTGGGATTCCTGATGAGTGAAAATCAGAATTTCTTTGCTGCTCCAACAGCTTAAATTGGTTTAGTGAGCGCTCAGGCTGCATTTTCAGGGTACTGCAGTCCCCACTTAATCTCTTCACCCCACATTCAGGTTGGAGCGGAAATTTTATAAACCAGCTTTTTAAAAATGTAAATATTCTGAATTTCTACAAAATGATAAAAAAAATTAGGCATTTCATTATAACGAGGTGTGTGGATGAACACAGCAGGCCAAGCAGCATCATAGGAGCAGTAAAGCTTGACGTTTCGGGCCTAGACCCTTCATCAGAAATTTTCATTAGCTAGTTTTCCAGGGATGTAGACCTTGCTCAGTGGCAATTATGAACTTAGTGCACTGTAGAAAAATCCTTACAAAGTGAGGTGCAACTGAAAAGTTGCTCGGTAATCCAAAAATTAGACATTGCTCAATGTCTCACACTCAAATTCAAGAAAACCAACATTAGAGGGAAACAGTTTCTTGTGCTGTACATGGCTGTGAGCAGGTGCTATTGGAATGTGGGAGTTGGCAACGAGCATTAGGAAGGAAACTGATGCTTGCTCAGAAAGATCATTGCCAAATTGATGAACAAGCTCTTCCATCGAAGAAATGGCTGCCCTCCAACTAAGAATATGAGAGAGTAGCAGCATTTTATTTCAACAAATGCGGTAGAAGTAACCTTGTGCTTTCTGTCTTTTTCTGCAGATGACAAGGGAGAACTGCTGAACCCGATGGGCACTGTACAGAGCAACCCGAACACTGACAGCTCTGCGGCCTTACATATCAATTTCCACAGTGCCGCATCCCACCCTATCTACTACCCATCCTTTGAAAAAGTACGTACACAGTTAGATCTCAAGGTTTTTCATTCCACGAGAGCAGCAGTAGAAAAAGTAAGGCCTAGGAACAGGCAACAAGAAGGTGCAGTGATCAGGCAATTTGCACTCAGACAAAAGCAAAATACTGCAGATGCTGGAAATCTGAAACGCAGAAAATGCAGGAGAAAATCTGAAGAAGTGTCATACCAGACTCGAAACTCTGTTCCTCTCTCCACAGATGCTGCCAAACCTGCTGAGTTTCCCCAGCACTCTCTGTGTTTGTTTCAGAGAATTTTGCATGCAGCTCTGGACTACTTACTAGAGATCAACTAGCAGCTAATCTGCCCATGACCTTGTCTGAGGGTTGAAGTGTTTCCAAGAGGGGAAATGGTAAGGAATAAATACAAAATCCAGCAAGAAAACAGACTGACCCGACTAACGGTGTGTGTCTGGTACCCTCACACCAGTGAAACAATGTTAAAGGAACTCAATTCTAGGTAATTCTACTGTGTCATAAGCTTTGTCCCATTTCTCCCCGACTCTCTATCTACGATGCTGGCTCATTTGTGGCCAGTCTCACAAAAAACTCTGTGTTCTTTGGATCGGTTCCTGGGATGAAGAGTCCATCCTATTCAGAGAGGCTGAGTAAATTGGTTCCATGTTAGTTCAAGAAGTAATCTCAGCGAAACGTGCAGGATTCTGAAGGGATCAACACTGAGAGATTTTCAGTCACTTGGAGACGGCAAGAACCACAGGTGCTGGAGTCAGAGTCAGTACAGTGTGGAGCTGGAGGAACACAGCAGGTCAGGCAGCATCAGAAGAGCAGGAAAGTTGACGTTTCAGGTCAGGACCCTTCTTCAGGTTGACTTTCCTGCTCCTCTGATGCTACCTGACCTGCTGTGTTCCTCCAGCTCCACACTGTATTAACACTGAGAGGTTGTTTCCCAGGGGCTGTTTAAGCTAGAACACAGGGACACTGGCTCAGAATCAGAGGCTGACCATTTAGGACAGAAATGAGGAGAAATTTCCTCAGTCAAAGGATTGAGAGTTCTGGGAAATCTGGGATGCACCTTTGTTAAGTATGTTTAAACCTGAGATTGCAAGTTCTGCAGAAGGGTCACTGGATCTGAAAACGTGGACTCTACTTTCTCTCTCCACACATGTTGCCAGACCTGCTGAGTTTCTCCAGCAATTTCTGTTTTTGTTTCTGATTTCCAGCATCCACAGTTCTTTGGGTTTTTTTTGCAAGATCTTTAGTTTAACAAAGGATCGAGAGGTATGTAGGGGGGGTGGGCAGAAGTTAAACCAAAGATCAGCCATGATTTGACTGGATGCCAGAGCCCATTTGAGGGGGTGTAAGGGCCGTTCTTGCTTCTATTTCTTGTGTTCTCATGTCACCTAAGTGACCATCTCCAACATGAGAATCTAGGCAGTGAAGATCAACTGGACATTCAACTGTGAAATGCTTCACAATGGAACCCAACTTTTAAGAGGCTGACATTCTGGCACTTATGGCAGGAACACCCAGAAGAAGCAGGGCTCCTGGCACATGTTACGTCTCTGCCCTAGTGTAGGCATGTGCCAGGAGGTGTGGCATCTGTGCTTTCTGCATGAAACCACCAGCATTGGGGTCGAGCAGGCAGTGATCTCTCAGTCTGAGCTATTCACTGTCTTAGCTGCTGGGGGACCGTGGGAACCCGTGATGCTTAAACCCACTTAGCAATTTCCACATCCATTGGCGAATATCCACAAACCAGCAATGTAAATTTCCGAAAGCAAAATCATCAAGCACCAACCAATTTCTCTTAACTTTTACTTTTTAAGATATAAATTTGATATATCCTTCTTTCCTCCAGATTCTCGAGTTGGGTAAGAATGGAGATCGTGTAAAAGCATCACAGGCTGAGGTAAATACTGCAAAATGTGTACAGACTGTGTTAATGCTGTAGTGTACATACCCTGCATGCTATTCCCAAGATTACCCCCAGATTATGCCTACACCATACTCCCTGCTAACAGGTATATTAGGTGTTACTCTGCAAGAGTAGAGTTATTCTCTTCTATCGTAATGTGTTCAGTTGTTTGTCATTTGCAAACTGAGTTACGCCCAGACAAACATCTACACTGCCCTCCTATAACACACTGATCATATTTCCTGCCATTGATGGACTGTATTTCTCACTGCAGTAATTGTAACGAGCCGGACCTCATAGAATATGAGCTCCCTGAGTGGGCCCGTTAATTTGATCCAATCAGGGAGCCCTGACTGACAGTTATAAATAGGAGTGTCAAGGGTTCCATTCGCTCTGAGAGCCGGGTCTGAGGGAGTTGGATCAGTGTCAAGGTCTCTCCGCATTTGTAAGTAAAGGGTGATTTGGTGATGGGGTATCAGCCTCTGTGGAGTTATTTCAGTGTGTTCTCCCAATAATGTGATCAAGATATCTGTGTCATCTGGCCTTTTGATTCATCATTGATGGCCACACCCTCAGTTGCTCGGGCCTCAATCTCTGGAATTCCCTCACCGCCTCTTTCCAAAACTCTCCCTGTCTTTCTTCCTTTAATGTGCTTATTCGGACCTCCCTTTCTGACCAAGCTTTTGGCTTTCTGCCCCAATATTCTCTGTGCGCTTCAGCACTTAATTTTGCTTAAAACACTCCTGTAAAGTGTGGTTGTGCTGAAGATGTTAGAAAAACTGAAAGAACTGTGGATGCCGATATTTTCTGAGCTACCGTCAGTTCTGAGGAAGGGTCACTGGACCAGAAATGTTAACTCTGATTTCTCTCCACAGGCGTTGCCAGACGTGCTGAGCTTTTCCGGCAATTCCTGTTTATGTTTCCGAAGACTTGACGTTGCTTTCTGTGTGGTTGCTGATGTGTAAACGGGCCTGTTGCAGTATTGTGGTGTTTGCATTTGGAGTTACTCTCCCACAATGCGTACGGTATAACTCTCCGAACTGCCTTGCAATCAGTGTGCTGTAACCTGCTGAGCAGCACAGGGTTTCTTTAACCAAGCTATGCCATTAACCTGCAACTTGACTCAGACATCGCTAACCCTTGCTCCTGCCTCTTCCACTCCCATTGTTTTCTGCACTATGCTTTATTCCCTGAGTTTGAGGAGCCTTTTCAAACCACAAGAAATGGGATTAATTCAGTTTTAAAAATTTGTTCGTGGGATGCAGACCTCACTGGTGAGGACAACATTTATTGCCCATCCCTGATGACCTGGAGAGTTAATGAAATGATGTGTGATTTAATGCAGTTATTGTAGCTCTCCTCCTTGTTATTCGTGGGGATACAATGTGTCCATTGTACAGATACAATCTGTACAATGGACACTTGCAGGAATGTGGCTGACAGGCTTATAAATAAATGAGAGGTATTGCATTTTGGTAGAACAAACCAGGGTAGGTCTTATAAAGCTGATTGTAGAGCCTTGGGGAGTGTTGTAGGACAGAGGGACCTAGGGGTGCAGATACATAGTTCTTTGAAGTTTGCATCACATACAAACAGGGTGGTTTAAAAAGGTGTTTGGCACGCTCACCTTCATTGCTCAGACCTTTGAGTATAGGAGTTGGGAAGTCATGTCGAAGTTGTACAGGACATTGGTGAGGCCACTTCTAGAATACTGTTTTCAGTTCTGGTCACCCAGTTATAGGAATGATATTATTAAGCTGGAGAGGGTTCGGACGAGATTTACCAGGATGTTGCCAGGTATGGAATGTTTGAGTTATAAAGAAAGGCTGGATAGGCAGGCACTTTTTTCACTGGAGTGTAGGAGGTTGAGAAGTGAACCTGATCGAAGTTTATAAAATAGTGAGGGGTATAGATAGAGTTAATGGGAGTTGTCTTTTCCCTAGGATGGGGATGTCAAGACTAGGGGACATATTTTTAATATCAGGCGAGAAAGACTTAAAAAAGACACAAGAGGCAATTTTTTTGTACAGAGGTTGGTTCATGTGTGGAATGAACATCCTGAGGAAGTGGTGCATGTGGGTACAATTACAACATTTGGATAATTTCATGAATAAGAAAGGTTGGGGGGATATGGGGCAGGAGCAGACAGGTGGGACGAGTTTAGTTTGGGATTATGTTTGGCATGGACTGGTTCAACTGTTTCCATGTTGTATGACGAGATCTCTCTCCATGAAAATGTTCACATATTTTGAATCCTACAACTCCCCAAGTCAATGAGACTGCTTGAATTGGTCATCTTGTGAAAGGAGACTGTGGCACTTGAGAAAGATGTAATGATGGTGTTCTCTGAAAATTGTGCACAGCAACAACAGTTGAAGGAGATTATGGAACGTAAAGCATGCACCGAATTCTTTGAGGATGAGAAGGATCTGGTATGGAAGCTAAGGTATGAAGTCCGTGAGCATTTCCCCGACGCCCTCGCTAAGCTGCTGTCTATAACCAAGTGGAATAAACACGAAGATGTTGCTCAGGTAAGAGACCAGGCTGTGTCCTTAACAGCATGAGGCTTCCTGATTGTGTAGACAGACAGGCTCTGGGCTTGGGGCTAGAATCTACGCAATACCTGTCCATGCGATACACCTGAGAAATGTTGTTATTTTGTTTTATTTTAAAGTTGCTTGGTCTTACTTTGCACCTTTGTGAAAATATTGAACTGGAGGGATTTTGTGCGTGTGTTTAATTGTGTGCCATTAATATCACAGACCTGATTCCAAACCGTTTCAGCAATGAGGTAGATAGACCCCAGCTCCTTCCTAGACAAGATGCCAGTCCAACATCATCAAAGACCCCTCTCACCCTCTCTCCCAACGTCTTCCGTCAGGCACAAGATATAAAAGCTTAAACACATGTACCAACAGGTTTAAGAACAGCATCTTCCCTGCTGTTATTACACTTCTAAATGGACCTCTCAAATTTCAGATTTGATGCTGATCTTGTGTTTGTGCACCTTCTCTACAGCCGTAATATTGTATTCGTCGCTCTGTTCAATCACTCTGATGCACTTTGTATGGTATGATCTGCCTGTGCTGCACACAAAACAAAACTTTTCACTGTACCTAGGTACATGTGACAATAATGAATCATTATCAAATCACATCTTGTTTAAGGGCAATGGCCTGACAGAAACGTTCAAGCTTAATTCCACCACGACTGTCCTATATCACCTGCACATTCTTCCCACTTAGAAACCTGCTGGCTCCATGTGGTATTTGGGATTTGCTGAGTTGCTTGGAAAATGGTTCCACATATTGCATTCTGCAGTTGTAGAGCCTTCCCTTCCATCTAGGATGAAAACAAGCCCAGGGATTCATGGTCCCTTCACCTTCTCTAAATTCAATGCATCACTGCGGAGCTATCTGTCCATTTGTGACTGTAATTCCATCAGGATTGGAACTGATGGGGTTTGATTAATATGAATACAGTGTCCTGGCAGTTATATCAGAAGTCAATCTGGAGATTTGTGAGCCAATGGCAAAATATTCTGCCGTAAAGTCTCCACTTCAAGGAAAGGATCTTAGCTCTTCGTGTCCAGCAGCAGTTTGTCTAAAGTGAGACACTGAAAGCATGTGGTATAACTAGCTGATAAATACTGCCTAATACTGCAAATTAAAAAGGATTGAGAAAAATAGGGTCTTGTCTTCAATAGGGACTAGTGTTACAATCCTATATGCTCATATTGTGCAGTTAGTACTTATTTTAAAAAAGTTTATGCCTGCCAAAGGTCTGCACGGGAAGGAATACAGACTTTGCTAACTAGATATTTTAGATACTTTCGAATCAATCTGATCAGAGGTGTTATTATAGGCTTCCAGAGCCAGTGGGACTTGATCTCAGGCCTTCTGTCTCTGAGGTAGGGACAATATCACATCACCATCAGAACCCAAATTAGATGTTGTATGCTCTTAACTGTTGAAAAGCAATTTATTCCCCCCCAGATGCAATGCATTTCGAAAGCAAGTGCAGGCACCTTACTTTCAGGGAATATGTTCAGGTCTAAATCACTGAACGGACAGAAGCCAAAGGCACCTTGCTGCCGGGAACGGGAGCCAGGTCCCCATGTCTAACAGCTGTAGGTGTGACAGACTCTGAGAGAGAACCTCGGGGAACTTATCTTGCACAACCGGGGAGCAAGTGGCCCCTAGTGACCAAGAGAACTCATCATCCACCTGCTTCCTGGGAAAGGTGGGGGTGCTGGGGTCCAAATTTCCTCAATATGGGAACGTCCAATAAGGGTGTATGTCACAGGGAAAGGCCTTTTACCTTCTGGGTTTCTACCCTGTCCTGCTCATTGAGGAGGGTAACACAGCTATCCATGGAGGATTGGCCACGAGTGGAGACAGTCCTCGATGAGAGGCACCTGGGATTTCATCGACAGATTCTTCATCCAGGTTCCTGGAAGGAGCAGGTGCAATGTGGCCTCAAACAGGAATCAGTGTTGATACTATGGCACTGTGTCTGATATCCCTACTGGTTTTCAGAACCGGAATTACACTCGATTCGGGAGAGCGATCTTGCCTCTTGGGCAGTGGGCCAGCAGTAATATACTTCAGACCTGTTCTCAGTGAAAGGAAGACGTCTGACTGATCCACAGATCATTTTTAATTTTTGGAACGAGGTCCATGTCCAGTCACTGCTCGATATCCACGGATTCACTATCCACAAATCCAACTGTTAGTGAGGTCCATCCCCCGCGCACCACCCCACTCCATCCTTTCTCTCGTTTTCACCAACCTCAGTGCGTGTGGGGATTGAATCCACTGCGTTGGTATCACTTTGCATCGCAAACCAGCTGCCCAGCCAAAGAACTGCTGGAAATCTGAATCTGAAACAGAAATAACTCGAGAAATTCAGCAGGTGTGGAGAGAGAAACAGGGTCAACATTTAGGGCAGAGTGACACTTTTTCACTACCGTTCGAGCAGACCTGCTGAATTTCTCCAGTAATTTCTGGCTTTGGTCCAGCCAACTGAGCTAACCAACTCTACTTCTTGAGGCTGTTCACTTTCCGATAGACTGAGAGAATCCTTCAGAGCCTCCTCAGGGGCCTCTCACTCAAATGGAGTGGGTTTTTGTGTGAGGACAAGTTGGACAGGTGAGACTTGTAACTGTTGTAGTTTACAACAGTAAGAGACAACATGGTGGAAGCACGTAAGATCCAGAGGGGGCTCGGCAGGTTTGGATGTGGAAAGGATGTTTACTCTCGTAGGAGAATGGAGAACTAGAGTTTTCCTGTTTAAAATCATAAGTAGCGTGGAGAGGGGGTATAGGTCTTTTCCCCAGGGTAGGGGAGTCCAAAACTAGAGGGTGTAGGTTTAAGGTGAGAGGGGAAAGATTTAAGAGGGACCTAAGGGGCAATTTTTTTCACGCAGAGGGTGGTGTATGTATGGAATGAGCTGCCGGAGGAAGTGGTGGAGGCTGGTACGATTACAACGTTTAACAGGCATCTGGATGGGTATGTGAAAAGGAAGGAATTAGAGGAATCTGGGCCAAATGCTGGCAAGTAGGACTTTAGATTTATTTAGGATATCTCGTTGGCATAGATGGGTTGGACCGAAGGGTCTTTTTCCGTGCTGTACATCTCTATGGCTGTATGACTCTTAAAAATCAGGGTTTGCCCATTTAGAATAGAGATGAGGAAACATTTTTTTTCCTCAGAGGTTTGGAACGCTTGTCCTGAAAAGGCAGTAGAAGCAGATTCCTGGAATATTTTTAATGCAGAGGTGGATAGAGTCTTGTTAAGCAAATGGGGTGAGAAGTTAATGGAATAGGGCGGGAATGTGGTGTTGAGTTTACAGTCAGATCAGTCATGATCTTATTGAGTGTAGGAGCAGCCAATGGCCAGATTTGTGTTCCTTTGTAAAGTAGCATGCCCTACCTCGGCAAACCTCCAGTGGTTAAGTGGAATTGAAATGGCACTGGGGTGGCATGAGGCCATTCATTGTGAATGCCCGATTGTTAGAGATACCTGCAGAGTTAGAGCCCCAGGCTGTGAACATTCGAGTAAAATGTGATCCAGAATAAACTAAAGTAAGCTGCAAAACTCTGAGGTGGGGGCGGATAAACATTTCACATCCTGGCTGAGGTACAAATCAGTTCCAAGAAAAGGATCAGTTATTTGCTGATATTTTCACTTCTAACCGTCCCAGGCATAATGTTCTCCCGGTCATGAGTTATATGCAGTCCTTCCTTGCTGCTCGCATAATGATGTGGATTATGCACTTGGCTGTTTTCCCAGAATGTGCTTTACAGAATGATGGGATTGATTGTTCTGTGATTTTAGAGTTTCTCCCCTCTACAGTCATCGCCTGGTGGTGCGTTAACTTACGTTTTGCTGGATAAATTGAACAGTGAGGAGATAACTGAGGTGTCAATATCAGAGGCCCAGACTTTTAGCTTGAGAGTAGCATTCTCACCCCTGACTGAGAGGTACAGGCAGAGAATTTCTGAGCCGGGAGGTTGGAATCTGATAAAACAATCTCCAGCCCAAAGCTGGAGTCACGCAAAAGGGTCTGCATCGTTGGATGATGTTAGTTCGAAGGAAAGGTTGGGGAACTTGGGGTTGTTTCTAGTGCCATGGAAAGCTGCGTTCTGCGAATCTTTCTCACCACTGCATGGACCTTGAAGATCCGTGCACGGCAACACCTTCTGAGTCCACAAATCCATCTGTTGCCACACTGACTGGTGCTCACAGAACCAATGGATGGCTGTGCCACTGTGTAACATAGGAACATACGAAATAGGAGCAGGAGTGGCCCATCTGGGCCCTTGAATCTGTTCTGCTATTCAATAAAATTGTGGCTGATCAGTTCCACTTACCCACCTGCTCACCTTAATTCCCTTACTGTTCAAAAATATACCTCTCTTTGCCTTAAAAACATTCAACGAGGTAGCCTCAACTGCGTCACTGGGCAGGAATTCCACAGATTCACAACCCTTTGGATGAAGAAGTTCCTCTTCAACTCAGTCCTAAATCTGTTCTCCCTTTGGGTGGCACGGTGGTTCAGTGGTTAGCACTGCTGCCTCACAGCACCAGGGACCCGGGTTTGAATCCACCCTCAGGCGACTGTCTGTGTGGAGTTTGCACATTCTCCCCATGTCTGAGTGGGTTTCCTCCCACAGCCTAAAGATGTGCGGGCGAAGTGGATTGGTCATGCTAAATAGCCCGTAGTGCTCAGGGATGTGTGGGTTATAGGGGGATGGGTCAGGGTGGGATGCTGCAAGGGTCAGTGTGGACTTGTTGGGCCGTAGGGCCTGTTTTCACACAGTAGGGATTCTATGATCTTATTTTGAGGCTATGCCCCCTCATTCTAGTTTCACCCGCCGGTGGAAACAACCCCCCTTCTTCTTTGTATCAGAGATAATAGGAACTGCAGATGCTGGAGAATCCGAGATAACAAGGTGTGGAGCTGGATGAACACAGCAGGCCAAGCAGCATCATAGGAGCAGGAAAGCTTGACGTTTCGGGCGTAGACCCTTCATCAGAAATGGGGGAGGGCAAGAGGGTTCTGAAATAAATAGGGAGAGAGGAGGGAGCAGATAGAAGATGGATAGAGGAGAAGATAGGTGGAGAGGCGTTGCAGTGGGAGAGAGATCCCCTGAGGTTGGTCCGGAGGGAGGTGGGTAACTTCTTCCGGGTAGGCATCCTTAGAAGAGGCTTTGCAGTGGGGTTAAAATTGTATCAGAGATAATAGGAACCGCAGATGCTGAAGAATCTGAGATAACAAGGTGTAGAACCAAGCTTTCCTGCTCCTATGATGCTGCTTGGCCTGCTGTGTTCATCCAGCTCTACACCTTGTTACCCCTGCTTCTTTGTTATCTATTGCCTTCATAATTTTACATGTTTCTATAAGATCCCCCATCATTCTTCCAAATTCCAATAAGTATAATCACAACCTACTCAATCTGTCCTCATAAGGAACATTGTTGAGAGACCCAATGGAATGGTCTAAAATGATGAGTGATCCAGAGAGGGAGGACAGGAAAGTCTAGTTTGCCTCCTTTACAGTGTTCAAAACCAGGGCACAGATTTACGCTCAGAAATGTAAAGGATGACTTTCACACAGAGAATGGTGGGGATTCAGAATACAATATGTGAAAGTGGGGTGGAGTCAGAAGTCCTCACAGCTTTTAAAAAGCACACAGAGATGAAGTTGAAACATAAGGAACAGGAGTAGACCATTCGGCCCTTCGAACCTGCTCCTCGTTCAGTCTGATCATGGCTGATCCTCTATCTCAATGCCATGGTCCTACTTTCTCTCCATATCCTGAGTTGCCTTTAATATCTATACGTGGAGCGATTCCAGACTAATGTCCTGGGCACAGGGGTTCAAACCCCATCATGCAATTAATGAAACAAAGTCTGGGATTAAAGCTAGCCTGAAACTGACCATATAACCATTATTGATTGTCATAAATGGTTCACTAGTGTCCTTTAGGGAAGGAAATCTACCATTCTTACCTGGCCTGGACTACATGTGACTCTAGCTCCTCGGTAATGTGATTGCTACATAGCTGCCCTCTGAAATGGTCTTATTCGAGGCCATTGAAGCTACTTAATTCAAGGGCAGTTAGGGATGGGCAACAAACATTACTCTTGTCAGTGACACCCATGTCCCTTGATCAAACAAAGCAAAAATTGGATGTGTAGGATTTTGTGCTGAGACCCCTTGCATTTTTAACTCATTCACTTGGATCTCTGACCTCACTTCCCTGTAGTTGTCAGTGGATACCGGTGAGGAGATGAAAGCTGAACTGGCTTGTTTTGTCTTGTTTTGTTTGCCTTGACTCAAAAGCTGAGACAGATTTTGGCATCGCATCTGCTGCAGCATTGACCATGCATTGAACCCGGATCTTGTGTCTTTCAGGCAGCACCACATGGCCTGTACTCTCAGAGCAGACAGAGAGAGGGGGCAGTGCACTCTAATTCCATGAGAGAGCAAGAAAAGTATGAGTCACTGAAACCGAACGCATATTTTGCGAGTTGGCTCACAACTTGCAAACCTTGATGGAAGCAACTAGATTCCTTTTAAATGACGGAGATAGCACTGTAAGAAACTGGAATTAATGAGCTTGGCACAATGACAATGGACACTCATTTAGAGAATTCTATTTTTTATCATCTACCAAATCAAAGGAAAGATTTGCATTTATAGTTTTTTTTTAAATCAGCCTGTTCGGAGAAGTTATGACACACCTCTGGAGGAGGTGGGACTTGAATGCAGGCCTCCTGGCCCAGAGATAGGGGCACTACCACTGCACCTCACGAGCCCTCAGATTTGCATTTATAAATTGGCTTTCATGATCTTCAGAGTGGGGCTTCGTAAAGTGAGGACAGGACCCACAGTGAGGTCACAAGCTGAAATGTTTCGTGAGCTTTAAGGCAGTAATGGCCAATCCCTTCCACTACTGTCACTAATCTTTCACACTCACACAAACTCACACTCATGCTCTCACACTCACACTCACTCACACAGACTCACACTCACACTCACTCACACACACACTCTCACACACACTCACACTCACCCACACTCATGCTCACTCTCACACTCACACACCCTCGCACACACATTACACCCTCTCACTCACACACAGTCACTCACACACACACACTCTCTCTCTGTCTCACTCACTCACACATTCAGTCACACACACACACTCTTTCTTTGTCGCATACACACTCACTCACACACACTCTCTCTCTGTCTCACTCACACACACTCACACTCACCCTCACCCACATTCATGCTCACTCTCATACTCACACACACATACACCCTCTCACACACACAGTCATTCACTCACACACACACGCACTCACCACCACACACGCACACACTCACACTCTGTCTCACTCACACACACACACACACACACACACTCAATCACATACACACTCTCTGTGTCGCTCTCTTACACACACACACACCCACACACATTTGCACTCACAAACACATACACACGCACACACTCACACTTGCACTCACACACACATGCGCACATTCACATACGCACCCACATGCACACCCCCACACCCACGCAGACAAGCCCCACACAGCCCACACATTCCGCACACTTTACACACACCCCACACCCCAAACCCTGACTGCACATTGAGAGGTTGTGACAACATTCAAGCGATGAGGTAGGGTCATGCTGGGAAAAGGTTGGGGAAGTGCTGCTCTAGCGATCTCAAAGCCACTGAATGACTTGTAAAGGATAGCGCCCGTCGTGCTGTAATGTTGTAAAGCAGCTGATCTGAGTACAGCGAGCTCTCACAAACTGCAACGTGATGATGACCAGATAATCTGCTTTCCATGTTGATGACTGAGGGGCGATTATTGCCAAGGACTGCTCCTCTGCAAAGCGATGCGCCTTGATCCTTTGTGTCCTCGAAAGAGAGAGAGAGAGAGACAGAGCAGGTGGGGCCTCAGATTAACATCTCGCCCCAGAGCCCAATACTGCAGCACCCAGCCAGCGCGGGCACTCGCGATTCCTGGGCTTAGCTCCTGGAGTGGGACCTAAACCCAGAATGTTCTGACTCAGAAGTGAGGGCTGACCCACTGGGCCACAGTTGACACTTAGTACCTCTGTGATGCATGACCACTGTTACAGATTGATATCTGGACCAGGGAAGTGGGAAAGATTAGATTGTCCATATTTTATCAGTTGGAAATAATACCATGTTACGACATTCACATTGTAAACAATTACTCTTTCACTGCTGTTAAAATTCAGCCTGTCATACATTCAAAAAATTAAGATCCAGAGGTTAAATAAGATCCAGAGGCTTTACATATTTACATTTAAATTTTACATATTTACAATTACATTTTTACATATTGCTATGGTTCTGCCTGAATTTACTTTTCGTGAAATTAATCTGAGAGCTGCAATACCTTTAATGAATCTCAATTTAATGCTGAATCTTAGTTTCCAAAATTTCTGGGCACTTGAGTAGCTCGGGGAGTTTATCCATCAAGCTGAAGGTGTGCAGACTCCATTACTGTTATCAATAATGAAAAGAATCGTCTGGTTCTCGCTCCTAGACAGACATAGTTATTGATCCGAATCTGACTCCAATGGCCTGAAATAGTCAGCAGCCATTAATAATCCAGTCAATGACAGGCAAATGTTAGAATTGATTTAAGGAATTTCTGATCAACCTGTTCGGACATATTTTGACATACCTCTGGAGCAGGTGGGACTTGAACCACTGGATGTAATGGGTGGCCATCGTGTGTGTATTGTGCAGTTTGTTTAGAGCATTTGGTAAAAAGGAAATGTGCTGCTAAAGCCTGGAGCTTTCTGTGGCCTGTTGAAGGTTACAAAGTGAAATAAAGGGAAAATTAATATTCATTCAGGTCGCCTCTGATTGTTAAAAATAATTTCTCAAAGGGCCCTATCATGTTGGTCAAACTGCAGGGTAAATTTTCCGTGTAAAGCATCGGGAGGTGGTGGTGGTGGGGGAGGGTTGCGCTGTGGGGTGGGGTGGGTGCAGGTGGGGGCAGGGAGTGGGTGGAGGGGTGGGCGGTAGTGGCAGGGAACAAGTTGAGGATGGGCCTGAGGTATAATTATAGTAAATTACAGTTATTACCTTTTCTCAGTTCTTTCAGCTAAAGGTATGTTGATCTCTAACACACTTGGGGCGTGGGTTTGAATCCCACTGTGGAAAGTAGGAGAGTTTGAATTGAATATATATCTGGGGTAAAAGGGCAACCTGATGATGATCATGACGCCAACGTCAATTGTTGTGAAAATCCATCTGGTTCACTAATGTCTTTTAACTTTAAAGTCCTTACCATCTTTACCTGGTCTGGCTTACATGTGACTCCAGATCCACAGCATTGTGGTTCACTCTTACCTCCCCTCTGGGCAATTAGGGATGAGCAATAGGGCCCAGTCAATGACGCTTACATGAATGAATTTAGAAATATTCTTACCCTCAGTATCTATGCATTTGTGTATATCCGTCTCCTGTCTCTTCCCTCATTACACTCTCTCTCTCTCTCTCTCTCTCTCTCTGGATGTTCTGTCCTTGTTTATGAAAGTGAATGAGCTGTGGCAGCTGAACTGATAGACATAAGCTCAGCTGTTTTGAAGCATACTTGACCCTAACATCTCTAGTGACCGTTGATGGAGGCCAGACAATGGAACTGTGCCCAACACAGCATCAACCGCAATTCGTTACACCTGTATTTTGAATCAGGATGGGATGAGCTTTCACTCAGTGGGATATCTGCCCAGGGTTGCATTTCCTGCTCTCTACCTCACTCTCACTCTATCTCTGTCTCTCAACAAAGCTCAAGTCAGAAACAATCAACCCTTTGCCTGTTGTTTGTGGGTCAGCCCTCACCATTTGAGGACAGACACTTGTTCTCACTGTGTATTTGAACACTAGATTGTCTCACAGGAACTGCTGCTGTGTACAAGGTGCATTTACTCATTTTCTCGTAGTGCAGGAGGTTATTGATAGCTGTTAGAAATGCAGGAGATGATTGGCACAGTTTGATGTGCAGTACAGTCCTCACTCTGTTGGATGGTGTGAGGATTGTTTATAGGAACTTCTGTAGTTTATTGGAGTGATTGGTCAGTGCTTTGATGCAGTACAATGTTGTCTATGTGTTGAAAGGAATGGAATTATAGCTGGATTTGGTCTTCTGTTTCCAGATGATCTATCTCCTGCAGTCATGGAAAGAGCTGCCCACACTAAACGCCCTGGAACTTCTGGACTATAGTTTCCCCAGTCGCTATGTCCGCTCACTGGCAATAAACTGTTTAAAAAAGCTGAGGTATGTAGCACTTGAGAAATACAGTGACGTCAACTGAATCCTCTGTGCATCTAGAAAGCGAACTCCATAAGGTCCAAGATAATTTTCTGGTCCGTTTTCTTTGAGAATCAGACTTTCTCATCAGTGTTGGGAGAATGTAACTGTGATGGTCTCTGATGGTTTGAAACTAGATTTGATATATTTGCTGTTGTCCCACAGTGAGGAAGAGCTATTACAGTATCTACTGCAATTAGTGCAAGTGCTGAAGTATGAGCCCTACCTGGATTCTGAACTAACCAAGTTCCTACTGGACAGAGCTTTGAGCAATAAAAAGATTGGACACTTCCTGTTCTGGCATCTCAGGTAAAGAACCCAGTATTATGTCCTAAAGACGTAGCAATTACAGCGACGAGGAATCGGCTTTTAAACTATACCAATCAGTCTGATGGTGATTCCTGTTTTGGCTATGCTTCAGGTCGGAAATGCATTTCCCAGCAGTATCACTGCGGTTTGGATTGATTCTGGAGTCATATTGCCGAGGGACAAACTACCACATGAAATCTTTGCTGAAACAGGTGAGTCAGGACATGGAGGTGAGTGGCAGCCTACGTGATGGGTTGTTCTTCGTTGGAGTGCGAGTCGCTGTATGAATGGGGCTTGCTGTTCCTGTTGGGTGCGGCTTACTGTTTGTTTACAATTCTTACTGACTAAGCTCCTGCGGTTTAACAGAAGTGCGTATTATACAGTATTCCAGCTCCTTACTGAATCAGTCTTCTGCTGTTTGGTCCTGCAGTGTGAAGCATTGAAGAAAATGAAGGCCCTAAATGACTTTGTAAAGTCCAGCTCCCAGAAGACAACGAAACCCAAAACTAAAGAAGCCATGCATCTGTTTATGAGACAAGACACTTACAAGGAAGCTCTTTCTAACCTCTACTCACCCCTGAACCCTAGCATCCTCCTCACAGAACTCTGGTATGTGGGCACCATTGGGTAGTTAGACAGGAGACAGCTGCCTGTCCTAGATATGGGTCTAATTTAAACGAAGTGGGCAATGGTGGGAAAGTTCAGGGTTTATAATGGACTGTATAGTATTCTCTGGATGATGTATTTTGATTTGTTCATGGGATGAGACATTGCTGGAACTTTATGTACCAGCTATTTACAATATCCTGGCAATAAAGGCACCACTGGTGAGCCTTTGAGATTTGGGATTAATCTTGTGATTTATTATTGATCTGTATTAGATTAATTGAGCACAAGGTTAGGGTAGTTTTGCTGTCTTGCTCTTGAGTTCGAGATGGCAAAATTCTCCAAGCTTTTACCCAGCAAAGCTCGCCCAAAGAGCAAGTAAACGGTGCCTAGGAGAGAACATAGGACATCCTTCCACATGGGCATTCGTCTCATCTACACCCAATATCGAGGTCGGGCCGGGGAATAGATATGTTGGACTGTGCTGGGTTCCTGTAGCACCATAAACTTTGGCCCTTTAGCTAAAAGAAAGTTTTTCTAAAACCTGTTTCACTGGATGTGGATGTCATTGGCTCAGCCAGCATTTATTGTCCGTCCCTAATTGGTGTGGGTCTGGAGTCACGTGACTGGGTAAGGACAGCAATTTCCTTCCTTAAAGGGCCAGAAAAATCAGGTGGGTTTCCTCCCTCAACGGTTAGACCCTGGATTTTAATGGAATTCGGATTCCACTATCTGCCATGGCAGGGTACGAACACAGGACTCCAGAATGTTACTGGGGTTTCTGGATTAATAGCCCAGTGTTAATACCAGTAGACCATCACCTCCCCAGGTAAGCTTTTAGTCCTGGAAGCAGAGTTTAAAGAATCCTGGGCAGTGACAGGGTTAGTAACCAACTCAACAGAGAGAAGGTTTCATTTGGGAAGATGTCTGGAGGCCAGACAGTAAATTTTGTGGGATAACCAGGTGTACAGCTGGATGAACACAGCAGGCCAAGCAGCATCAGAGGAGCAGGAAAGCTGACGTTTCGGGTCTAGACCCTAAATTTTGTGGTTTACTTTTGAAGCAGCGTTGCGAAGTTTGCTGGACACATTTCTCATGTCACTAACACATATCAGCTAAATCAGGGAGCTTTCTTCTCTTGGCTGTTTCAGGGTGGAGAAGTGCAAGTTTATGGATTCCAAAATGAAACCCCTGTGGATTGTTCACAGAAATCAACGATATGATGGGAATCCCATGGGCATTATTTTCAAGAATGGAGACGGTACGAAAATCTTTGTGCTCTATAATTTTATTCATGTTTCACGGTTGTGGAATTCATTATTGTGGTTATAGCCTACTCTTTTATTAAAGCTGGGCATATTCCACAATCCTAGCATTCTGCTCTAAGGCTATGTGGCTCAGAGATAAAGTTATAACTGCCTGTCCAAACGGCTGTCAGGCAGGAGCACTGGAAAACCTATACACGTATATATTAACCTGTGAAATCAGGTCATTAGGTCAGCTCATCATAGTCTTATCAGACCATGGGGCTGCTCTCTCATTTAGCCTGAGAGCCACCATGGGTCAGGCAAGGGGAGAAGTTGAGGTTAGGTTAGGATTGTTTTCATTAGAAAAAAGGAGATTGAGGGGGGACCTGATTGAGGTCTTCAAAATCATGAAGGGTATAGACAGGGTTGATAGAGATAAGCTTTTTCCCAGGGTGAGGGATTCAATAACGAGGGGTCACGCGTTCAAGGTGAGAGGAGAAAAGTTTAAGGGGGATACACGGGGAAAGTACTTTACACAGAGGATGGTAGGTGCCTGGAACGCGTTGCCAGCAGAGGTAGTAGAGGCAGGCACAGTAGATTCATTTAAGGTGCATCTGGACAGATGCATGAGTAGGTGGGGAGCAGAGGGATACAGATCCTTAGGAATTGGGCGATAGGTTTAGACAGTGGATTTGGATCGGCACAGGCTTGGAGGGCTGAAGGGCCTGTCCTGGGCTGTAAGTTTTCTTTGTTTTTTGTTCTTGAGATGGGGTAATCCTTCATGGTAACCTCAGCTGGTGTGGGGATTGAACTCATGCTGTCAACATCACTTTGTTTTGCAAGTCAACTGTCCAGTCAATTGAGCTGAACCAACCCCAAATCAAACCATATCAAATCATTAATAGAAGGTACGAAAGCAAAGTTGCTGGAAAAGCTCAGCTGGTCAGACAGCATCCGTGAAGGAGAAAACAGAGTTAACGTTTCGGGTCCAGTGACCCTTCCTCAGAACGACCCGGTTCTCATTCTGGTTTTCATTAATAGAAGGTATAAGGCACCAAGTTCTCTTAAACTGCTCTCTCTGTTTGGAGCACTGGAGAAGCTGTGTGTGTTTATGCTAACCTGTGAGGGTGTTCCAGTGGTTAGCACTGCTGCCTCACAGTGCCAGGGACCCGGGTTCAGTTCCAGCCTTTGGCGACTGTTTGTGTGGACTTTGTGTGTCCTTTCACCCTGTCTGTATGGGTTTCCTCCCACAGTCCAAAGTTGGGCAGGTTAGGTGGATCAGCCATGGGAAATGCAGGGATAGGATAGGGTAAGGGGGTGAGTCTGGGTGGGACGCTTTTTGGAGAATTGATGTGGACTTGCTGGGCCGAATGGCCTGTTGGGATTCTATGATTGAAATCAAGTTATTTATACAGTGTACTAGACCCCAAATGGCATCTGTGAGTGGACAATGAATCTAAAAGTCTGGATATTAAATACATAAGCATCGCCAAGTTAAAAAGAAATTAAAATCAAGAACAACCAGGGGGTTACACTTTCAGTCTGTCTGAGGTGGTGTCTGGGATGAAATGCTCTCGGTGGCAACATTTATGGTTAGTTCAGTTTTCCCTTGTGATGCCAGTCTGTGTGAGTCACTTGTGGCACTGCTACAGGGTTGAGTGAAGAAGAAAGCAGGCCCCTTGAGCTGAGATCATTGAGATTGTTCTGGACCAGGCCAGACCCCCATCAAGATATTTTAAGAAAGTAGCCTAGACCCTAACATTTTTTTATTTTAAAGGTAGACGTGAAGTGGGTGTTCCAGGTGTGTCAAACCACTCAGCTGTAAGCAAAACACAATTTATTTAAACACTCTACTTAAAACAGGAGCAAAATAAAACAGTATTTAGAAAAGCTTAACTATCGGAAAATTCAACCAAGTACTCATTACAGTGACTTAACCCTAACTGTTCCAATATAGTAACATCCCATAAACACCCCCCTAGGCAAAAAGGTAAATTCACAGATTCTTACAGGCGGGAGGGAACAACATCCAGAGAGATTTCAGCGAAGGTCTGTTAGGAATCATTTACTGCAGCTTGCAACCTTTCTGGTACTCATACATCTTGTCACTGCTGCAGCTAAAAATAAACTAGAAAGCCTGAACTGGTACAACTGGCTACTCCCCTTCTATTGTACAGCTGTTTTAAAAAGAAATTTAAAGGTCTCCTCTGATTGTTGACTTACAGTCTCAAATAGCCATTTCGCTACCTCTGCCTTGACAACCTCACTTCAAAAAAAAACCCAGGACCAAAAACTTTTTTAATGTGACAGCGTCGTCACAAGATCCGCAAAGCCCATGGTTTGACCTTATACCTCCATTCACCCTCCTGTACTGTCCCCAGTTCCCTTATTCCTGAAAAACCTGTCAACCGGAGTCTGAGTACACTCAACATCTGAGCATTTGCAGCTCTCTGGGTTTTAGAATTTCAATATTTGTCAGTATCCTTCTGGCTTTACCAAGTAGGAGCTTGGAAATTTCTTGTGCTGGGGGACAGGCTTTAAAAATAAGGGGCCTTCCATTTCAGAAGGAATCAAGGAGAAATCTGTTCTGTCAAAGGGTCAGGAGCCTGTGGAATTCTGTTTGCAGAGAGCAGTGGAGGTTGTGTCAGTTAATATTTTTTAAGACTGGGTTATATTTTTGATTGTTAAGGGAGTCAAAGGGTGATAGGAGGGCAGAGTCACAGCCGCAATTGGTGCAAATCTTGATTTGATTGTATGATGGTGTAGGCACAAGACAGTGGATTTGTGTGTTGGAATTGCAAATAGATGTCTCTAGCTTGTATTAAATTCAGTAACTTTGCCCACTTACAGATAGCTGCAGTCCACAGACATGAAAGCCAGTAAAAAAAAACAGTGATACTTGAAAATGAACAGACTGGTCATTATGGAGTTTCAGTTTGAGGTATACAAGTCAGATCGGTAGGTCTCATTCACCAGCTTTACTGATTTTTCCATCTGCGGAGAATGTCAGTTTCAAGGGATAGGACAGGTTAGCAGAGAAACAGGACAATTTGTTTTCATCAATGACCCGCTGCTAAACCTTGTTGGAAATTCCTGGTGTCCATTATTGTTGTGAAAGAAAATAATTTACTTGAACTTGTTTTCTTAACCATAGATCTACGGCAGGACATGCTGACTATTCAGATGATTCAGCTAATGGATGTTCTGTGGAAAAAGCAGGGCCTGGATTATAGGTAAGAAAACATTTCTAACCAACGCTGGTATTCTCTTTAAATTGCACATGATATTGACAGTTCCCAAATTGACCGCATTTGGAAGCAGGATTATAGAATCAAGCTAGCATAAACTGGTTAAGGAATGTGATAGTGTTGTGGTTCTTTGACTGGACCTAATAATCCAGAGATTTGAATTCAAATCCCACCAAAACAGTCAAGGAAATTCAAACAGAAATTGCTGGAGAAACTCAACAGGTCTGGCAGCATCTGTGAGAAGAAAGCAGAGTAAATAATATCAGGTCCAGTGACTCCTCCTCAGTTCTGGTCTTGCCAACAATGTCTACATCCAATAAATAAATTAATTTTAAAAATATGGTTGACGCATTTCCATTGAAAGACCTTGTTACAAACTAATACAACTCTTTAAAAGTTCAAGTGATCTGACTCTGACACTAGAAGTAAAATGTGAAAAACACTGACGTGATCAAGAAAGCAAAGACTTTTATTCTAAGTGCGGGTATTTACAGAATTTATAGAAATTTACACTTTGCAGTGTTTGTCGTTGTGGAGTTTGATGTTTTTTTTCACTCCCTTAATTGAGATGACACAGTCAGTTTCATTCCCTCTCACATCCACATGTGACAAAATGTGTCTACATCCCTGGCTGCAGTTAAATACCACTATCTCAGCATCTTTAAACACTTAAAATGGTACAACATTATGATGAGAGCACTAAGTACAGAGCAGCTTCTGTTGAAAATAAATTATAAGATCACAGATGTACCCATGATACAAACTGATCTCTCAGCAAAGCATTGACAATGTCCTGCATTTATATAAGCCTTTTTAAGGCAAGAAGAGGTGCTCCACAGAGGCACAAGGAACCAAACTGACGATAACTTGATAAGAAATCAGAAATGTCAGAACAAAAAATGCGGTGGTTTAAGAGTCACTCTGTATAAGTAATTTGCAATATCTATTTTACAATTTCACCAGGTTAGGGGAGTGAAAAGCTAGAGGAGCATAGGTTTAAGGCGAGAAGGGAAAGATTTAAAAAGGACCTAAAAGGCAACATTTTTCATGCAGAGGGTGGTGCATGTATGGAACGAGCTGCCAGAGGAAGTGGTGGAGGCTGGTACAATAGCAACATTTAAAAGGCTTCTGGATGGGTATATGAATAGAAAGGGGTTAGAGGAATATGGGGCAAATGCTGACAAATGGGACTAGATTAATTTATGATATCTGGTCCAAGTGGATGAGTTGGATTGGAGGGGTCTGTTTCTGTGTTGTACATCTCTATGACTCTAATTGCATTACAACAATAATTACATATAAAACCAGTTTTAAATTAGTGGATTTTTAATAATTCTTTAAATCCTAGATTTCTATAAATTGAAACTTCTAATGCATGGTGAAATATTCTTGGGTGTTCATCATTTGAACGTGAACCGAAAGACATCATTCTCGTGGGAATATTCATCTTGCTTGTGTTATAGCTGTAAATATCTTGATCTGGTGAGAATTGGGAGACTGTGGTGAGAAAGGGCATAAAAACGATTGCACAAATCTTCATTTTACAAGAGAACTCATTGCAGGATCACTGATTAATAAGGCAGAACTTTCTCCATACGTGAAGTAATGTGTGGGAGTGAAGAGGTATCTGAGAATACACATCATTGTGAAACAGTCTTTGTTTAAAGAGTGTGTCTGAGCAGCCTCAAAGGTGTTATTTGCAGTACGTTTAAAATACTTCAAAACACCCTGTTATTGGAAAATCTGAAGCATAACATCACTTACCATAAAATTCTCAAACTAACCCTTAAATTCTCAAGGTAACAGATGTCGACATGCAAAACCTACCGGCTCATAGGCAGAAATTGTTAGAACTATGTAGTACAAAATTGTTAAAGCTACTGCATTTGCTTCTGTATTTGATGAGCTGTTCTCTACCGACTGACACCATCACTAAGAGCTCAGCTCCACCCACCTCCCCCACTTCCATGAATAAACAATCATCCAACTCCATCCCTGCCTTAGCTTACCCGTTGAAACACTCATTCATGTCTCTGTTACCTCCAGACTTGAGTATTCCAACACTCTGCAGTCCAGACCTGAAACTTCCAATATCCACCAATCCAAGCTCTGTCAAAGCTGTGCTCTCCATATTGTATCAGAGATAATAGGTACTGCAGATGCTGGAGAATCCGAGATAACGAGGTGTGGGGCTGGATGAACACAGCAGGCCAAGCAGCATCATAGGAGCAGGAAAGCTTGATGTTTCGGGTTTCTGATGAAGGGTCTAGGCCCGAAACGTCAATCTTTCCTG
>JAHRHZ010000004.1:5421946-5434332 GCA_024137785.1 Ginglymostoma cirratum | reverse complement strand
CCCTTCCTCAGTTCTGAGGAAGGGTCACCGGACCCGAAACGTTAACTCTTTTGTTTTTCTTCATAGATGCTGCCAGGACAAACTGTGAGATATTGGGCAACTGGAAAGGCCTGATGCTGCTGGTGAGAATCTGGGCTGTGTGTGTAAACGCAGAGAGCTGGAGCACAGCGATGAGGCTGAGGGGTAAATCTCATTCATATCTCTAAGATTTGAAAGGGTAGACATAGAGCCAATGGTTTCACTTGTCGGGGAGCCCCAAGCTAGGGATTATAAGATAGTCAAATAGTTATTTGGTAGTACAGAACTGAATATTCCTGAAAAAAAAAACATGTTTTGTCTTGATTTTTTGCCTTCTACTCATTGGTTGTTTGGCAATTGGACACAGTTGTTAGAGGCGTTGCTATTGAGAATGCACATGTTCGAGGATTTTCATCCTGCCCTTGTAGTCTTGAGTGTGCAAAGAATTACTTTGCTGTCTCACAGCACCAGGGATACAAGTTCGATTCCACCCTCAAACAACTGTTTGTGTGGAGGTTGGACATTCTTCCTGTTTGCATGGATTTCCTCCGCGTGCTCTGGTTTCCTCCCACAGTCTGAGCATGTGCAGGTTAAGTAGATTGGACATGCTAAATTGTCTGGTGTGCGGGGATGTGTATGCTGGGGGGGTTAGCCATGAGAAATGGGGGGGTTACAGGGATAGGGTCAGGGATGTGCTGGGTCTGGGTAGGATGTTCTTTGGAGGGTCAGTACAGACTTCATGGGCCAAATGGCCTCTTTCTGCATTGTAGAGATTCTGAATTATTCTCAACGTTCCATCCACAGACAGGAATGTACCTTCTCAAAGATTCTCTCACTTTCTCTCTCTGTCCCTCTGTCCCTTCCTCCAATATTCCCCACCTATGTAGTGAAGCTGACAGCCTCTCCATCACCATGACCCACCAAACATAAACTTCTGCGTTAAACCCCTCAGCCATTACAAAGCAAGATGTCAGGATGGAGGCAGCAGCTATCGGTTGAATCACACAGCAGAAACAAAGTTTATGGTAGCAACGTAGCTGTGTTTTGGGAAATCTCCCTCAGTTTCCCTGATGTGACCAGCCTTCAATATTTAAGCAGAAATTGCAGGAATGAGGAAGACAAAGTTCCTCTTTAGAGATTTTAATTGTGGTTTCCTTTGACAAGGGGCATCAGTTTTCTTCGAAAACAGGAAGTGTTTTGAATTTCTTTAAATTAGATCAAAATCTTGAGCTGTGGAGCGTGTATAGCACTGTGAAGTTTGGAGAGTTAGGGGTCCCAACAGTGGATGTGCCACGTAGCCTGTACAATGCAACTTTTAAATGATCCACAACTTTCTCATTGTTAATTGCTTGGGAGCGCAGAACTTAAGCAATGCTGAAAAGAGATATGAAGTCAAAGGGCTGAAACCAACTTTAGAAACGTAACGACAATTTATGCAGCACGAGAAAAGAGAATGTTGATTGGTCAGCCTATGGTTGGGACAGAGATGCACAAAGAACTGTTCACTGCAAATCTTAGCTGATGAAATTCAGACCAGGCAAGCTAACTCTGATTGGTTAGGCTGTTGCCATGGGAATGTAGCAGACAATTGACAGTCAACCAATCTCTTTTCACGCTGTATAAATTGATGTTTGTTCTCTAAAGTTAATTTCTTGCATTTCAATCCAGATGAGAGTGGACAATAAACTCTGACTTTGTGTCTCCTTGTGCCAATGCTTTTTAATGTTCTTCAAAGCATTGAAGATGCCGTGAGGTCTCTGTCATAGTCCACTCAATATGCAGCTTCTCCCTAGTTTTATGTAAGGAGGTGCCACTTTTTCTGAAGTTTTGATTACTTCAACCCAGGACCTTTTTCTACATATTGGGACAGTTCATGCCATGAACAGGTCAGTACAGATGTGGAAGCAATATGCACACGTGAAACAGGTTAAAGCACACCCCAAAATCTCTGATTCATGTTTCCTTCCTTTTGTTTCAAACCAACTTTCATCTACCCCAGGGGGAGAAAACTGGCTTGAAAATGGAGTTTTGCAGTTAGACTCTGTTACGATTGTGCAGTCTATCAGCTTGATATTGCAATGCAATGACAAACAGGTGTGGAAATGGAATATGAGATAAACCTTAACAGTTTTCAACTAAAGTTGGGTTGGGGTGGAATGATAGGCCAGTTTTGTTTTGTTCACTTATAGCATGAGGTGTCGCTGGCTGGGCCAGCATTTATTGCCCATTCCTAATTGCCCTTAAGAAGGAGGTGATGAGCTGCCTTCTTGAGCCATTGCAGTCCTTGTGCTGTAGGTAGACCCACAGAGACCGCTAGCGAGGGAGTTCTAGGATTGTGACCCAGCGACAGTAAAGTAACAATGATATGTTTCCAAGTCGGAATTTTGAATGGCTTGGAAAGGAACTTGCAGGGTGTGTGGTTTCCATGTATTTGATGCCCTTGTTCTTCTAGTAGGTAGTGGCCACAGATATGGAAGGTGTTCTTTCAGGATCTTTAGTGAATTTCTGTGATGCATCTTGTACGTGGTACACACTGCTGCTACTGAGTGTCGGTGGTGGAGGGAGTGGATGTTTGTGGATGTGGTGCCAATCAAGCGGCTGCTTTGTCCTGGATGGTGTCAAGCTTCTCAAGAGTTGTTGGAGCTGTCCCCATCCAGGCATGTGGGGAGTATTCCATCACACTCCTGACCTGTGCCTTTTAGATGGTGGACAGGCTTTGGGGGAGTCAGGCAGTGAGTTACTTGCTGTAAGACTCCCAGCCTCTGGCCTGCTCTTGTAGCTGCTGTATCTAAATGGCTGGTCAAGTTGAATTTCTGGTCAATGGTAAATACCAGGATATTATTAGTGGGGGGAGGTGGGGTGAGGGGGAAGTTTAGTGAAGGTAATTGCCTCTTCCTAGTCCTTGAAGCATGTGTGTAGAATCTAGATGACGGTTACTGTGGATAATGTTGCAGCTAGTGTATCCTGATCTGTTATTATCTATGCTGTGTCGCATTCTGGTCTGGACATCATTCTTCTCGTTGTGACTAGTGGCGTGTGAAGCCCAAAACCTATGGTTACATCTGTTTCCACAGCTGGATTTTCTTGGGAATGGGTCAATTCTCTGTTATTGGAGGCTGTAGTTTTAGGGACGTCACTGTGCATCGAGCCTGTTTGACTGGGAGACTCTCCCAATCCTCCTGCCTATCCTCGATCCCGTCAGTTGGTTCATAGGCCTTGAAATCAACGTCCCTTCAGCAATCTTTCAAGTCCTGGAGTGGGATTTGAACCCAGAACTTCCTGCTCCAAGGCCAGGCTCCCTGTTATTTTCTAATCAGATGATTTATTACATACTTTAGCATCAGATGGGACGTGAACCCAGGCCTCCTGGTTCAGAGGTATGGACATTCCCACTGCGCTACAAGAGCCCTAGGGCCAGGATCCCCAACAAATGCCCCTCAAGAGTTCCACCTGATTATTATTCCATCATAATAGACAATCCCTTCAGGGAGCAACATGTCAGAGCAGTGACGATGTTAGCCCTGTACTTCACAATGTTAGCTTAATTGGCTAGATGGCTTGTTAACAATGCCAACAGCGTGGGTTCAGTTCCGGCACTGGCTGAGCTTACTGTGAAGGACTGTCATTCCTATATTAAGAAGCATATGGATGAGTAACTAAAATATCAGGGTAGGCTATGGACCAAGTGCGGGTAAATGGGGTTAGTGTAGTTTTCTGTAGAAGGGTCCCGAACCGAAATATCAGCTCTCCTGCTCCTCCGATGCTGCCTGGCCTGCTATATTCCTCCAGCTCCACACTGTATTATCTCTGACTCCAGCATCGGCGGTTCTTACCGTCTCTTAGTGTAGTTTAGGGTTTGTTGGTCGGCATAGACATGGTGGGCCTGTCGTTGTGTTGTGAACCTCTGTGATTCTAAGGTCAACAGTTGCTTTATGATATCCTTTCCAACTTACAAATTCTATTTCTTGTGTAAACATTTCAATATTAATAATGTAATAATTCAGCCCCAACATTAATGATTTGGTACTGACAATAGGGCATGACATTGTCCAAATTAGGCTTTATCTGTTTAAATAATTATTTCAAACAAGATTGGATGTGTTTTCTGAAGAAGGGTCTAGGCCCGAAACGTCAGCCTTCCTGCTCCTCTGATGCTGCCTGGCCTGCTGTGTTCATCCAGCTCTACGCCTTGTTAAATTATATTGGATGTGTTGGGTTTGTCTATGCTAAAGTTCTTGGCATTCAGCTGGATTTTTCCCTTCTGTTTCCATTCCCGCCCTGTTGGTGTCCTGAGAAGGTTCCGGAAGTGTTGCGAACAAGCCTACATGATTCTGAGGAAGCACTGCCCACTCTTCATTAACCTCTTTGCACTGATGCAGGCAGCTGGACTACCAGAGCTCAGCTGCTCTAAAGATATCCAGTATCTGAAGGTGAGCAAAGCCAATTAGACTCGGCTCAACTCCAACACAGAGATCGAGCGGTAGGTGGGCAGTGAGGTTGGGGGGGTGGGGGGGTGGGGGGAGGGCGGGGGCGCTGAAATATAATCGGGAAATCCTGAAGATGAGGTGCACGGGAAAACCTGCCTCAAACACAAGGTAAGGCACAGGCTGCTCCTTCGACATCAGCAATATCCCAGGCTGCACCCACTTTCAAATGGATGCAGGTACAGCTATAGCATTTAAAAGACATTTGGACAGGTCCATGAATAGGGAAGGTTTAGAGGGATATGGGCCAAACATAGGCAAGTGGCACGAGTTGAGTTTGGGAACATGGTCAGTGCGGACAAATAGGACCGAAGGGTCTGTTTCTGTGTGTAAGACTGTATGACCACTCCATGGGAACAGATTTGATGTCACCTTATAGGCCTATTTGGGTCACCTTATCTTGTGTGGGGAGGGAGTCACGTACTATCAGTTAGGAATCTAGTTCAAGTTGTTGCTGTCTTACTCTACGAAGTTAGTGCAGGGCCTGATTTAACAATACAGATAGTGAGAGTTTCAATCTCACTGATTGAGAGTTTGTAAGTGATGTTCTTGAAATCCAATTGCTGTGAAATATCTGTGAGTTTTCTAATTTTCCCATGGCCTCATTTTCTCCTTTCCAAGCCTGAGGCACTGGCTGGAACTGACAAACCACCTTCCGGTGGGCTGACTGGGATTTACAGGCCACTGTGAGATCCTGCCCCTTCCCTACCCCACACTCTCCCCTATCCCCGACCCCTCCCCGTCCCCACACTCTCCCGTATCCCCGACCCCTCCCCGCCCCCACACTTTCCTGCATCCCCTACCCCTCCCTGCCCCCACACTCTCCCGTATCCCCAACCCTTCCCACACCGCCTGTGACCTTCAGGTCCTGGGTGGGAGTCACTGCCTCACAGGAGAGGATGTTACCTTGTTTGATCTTGCTAATTTGAGGAATGGAGGCAGGAGGCAGAGTCCTTAATCTTGAAAGTACAGATTCTCCTCTGTGTTTTTAATGCCCTAGATCTGGCAGTTGGTTAGAGCTAATTTGGCTGCTTTGTGATGCAGGGTGATGCCAAAAGTGTGGGTTCAATTCTCACGTGAAGGACTGTCCTTCTGAACCTCTCCCGTTGTGCAGCAACCTTCAGGTTAAACCACCACAAGTCGTCTCTCTCTAATGAGAGAGTGGTCCAGTAGGATAACAAAGAATTTATCTTTTATCCTGATTGTCCTGTGAACAGTGGGTTACAGGAGAAGATTAGGGGCAGCTCAGTGGTTAGCGCTGCTGCCTCACAACGCCAGGGACCTGGGTTTGATTCCACCCTCGAGTGATTGTCTGTGTGGAGTTCTCCCTGCGTGAGTGTGTTGTTTCCTCCGGTTGCTCCTGTTTCCTCCCACAGTTCAAAGATGTGCAGGGTAGGTGGATTGGCCATGGGAAATTGCCTCACAGTGTCAAGGAATATGCAGAGTGAGTGGTAGGTGGGTTAGCCACAGGAAATGGATGGTTACAGGGATAGGGTAGGGGGTAGGTCTGGCTGAGATACTCTTTGGAGGGTCAGTGCAGACTCTGGCTGAATGGCCAGGGATTGTATGAAGCTCCCAGCCTACCATAGCTGAGTGCTTTGTGTTATCTACTGTGGTGGAGCCCACCATTGCCCTGTATATTGAATATGCTCATCACTGTCATTAATGCTGAGTTACTGACCTCCACCTTCTAACTGGGACTTTTGTTTCTCAGGATTCGTTAGCATTAGGAAAAACGGAAGATGAGGCGCTCAAACACTTCAAAATGAAATTCGACGAGGCACTGCGAGAAAGCTGGAAAACCAAAGTGAATTGGATGGCTCACAATGTAGCCAAAGACAATCGGTCATAGCTGAATCCTTCCCTCTCAAGCCTTTAGCCGACGGAACAAAAGTATGAGGTGGCTAAAGTGACTGATAACAACCTGTCAGCATACTGTAGCTACAAAGGAGCCCCTAAGTGATTGCCAAGCTTTCTCAACATTACATGACCGTTAAATGATGTTTACATGTGCCGTGTAACTACTTGCACTGTCTGCCACCACTTCCCTTCGATTCCAGGGTCTTGGCTACAGAACTGGCACTGAATATGCATTTTAATTACCCAGGTCCATGGGCCTCCTGCCCTCTCTCTCTCTCTCTATTGGCCTGCTGCACTCTCAAACACGTCCCGTAATTGTCTCAGTTTTAGTCTTTTTGTTTAGCTGTTCAGCAAGACTGTGGTGTGACCGTGATCTTGGAACAGGGAGAAGTGCAACTATAAGCTCAAGCAGGTCTTTGTTCAATGCCGATGCTATCTTACCCTTTGACAGCAACAGGTCAGCTCTCAACCAGGCTTCTCCCGGGCAACAAAGGGGCTGTCATGCACATCTGAACACCAAGCACCAATGTCTTCCTGTGCCCGGTCCTGGCTCACTTTGGACTGAAGCTAAGTATCTGTGCCCTCGCTCCCCACCTCCCTGGCTCTGATACAAGGCACTCTGCTTCTGTGAAGCACCCCAAAAAGCCCACGTCACCTTGAACATTCAAACTTCAATCAAAGAAGCATCTGAACAGTTCGGAACTGTTTGTTGGACCAGTCCTGGTCCTGATGGGCCATCGAGTTGCCTAGTGATGGAAGGAACAAAGCATCTGGTGCATTATTCCTGATCTTCGATGAAGAGTTGACTATTATGACCCCCATGTGAACTTTGAATCCAGCGTGATGGTGAACAAGAGGGGAGCTGACCAAGAGGGCTTGTTTTATCCAAAATAAGCCACACCTGCTCCTGAATCATTTTTATCACAAAAAACGGAAAATATGGTTATATTTATAAGTGATTCATATGACTGAAAGGTACTAATTTAATGCGTCGTATTGTTGATGGGTACTAAATCATTTGTATTGTAGATCAGTGGCCTCCTGTTTCTGGCCATTTACCAGAGAGCGGTACTGTAACGCACAAAGGGGAGGATGGAGGGAGGGACAATTTCTTTTCCACTTCTGCGAAGCCACATTTAACAGCAGGCCCCATCAATAACACCATTTCAGGGGAGCTGCTGATGAAGTCCTGTCAGTACAAAGTCTTTCCAAGGTTTGAAAACAGTAATTGCTTCAGAAGGGGAGGGGGTGGGCGGGGGGAAGGGAATGGGCAGGGATTTTACAGGAAGTGGCCAGGGTGTGGGGATTGTGGGACAGGTTGGGGAGGGAGTCACATTCACAATGTCAGCTACTTTGATGAACATCAGAGATTGTGTTGAAGAGACAATGAGAAACGGAAGGTCACCAGGTACCTGATGGATATTGGTGAGGGACCAATGCAAGATGACTTGTTCCAATGTCTATAGCCGAGGAGTTTTGGGATACTTTTCCAAAGATCAAAAAAAACCACTCTGGATATGGAATACTTTGATTCCAGATTTAGCCTTGGCTGTATCTTCCACCAAAGTAGCCTTGTGTTGGTCTCTCTTATTTGTTTAGATGAAAGGATAGGCTAATTGCACCTTGATAAAGTTAAATGTGCCTTTATTTGGCTTCTTATGCAAACTTATTTGTGTAAATCAAGCTTATTTAATATTTGCATATTTAAAAATACGTGAATTTTTTTTGATTTTCTGGCACATGTTGTGCAGCACAGAATCTTGAGCAATTGCTCTTAAAGGATTATGTTTACAAAATTAATACCCTGGGACGTCTGAAATGCTTTGTATAGACTAACTTTGTTCGAATTTTCTTTCCTGATTTTAAAAAAAAACTTTAGAATCTGGCACATTTGTGAAACAATGTTAATGTTGCGTGTCCAGCTGATATATACTCCCAGAGATAAGCAGCCAAGACACAATAAAGTCACTATAGTCTGACCAAACCACAGGGCTGCTCTCTCATTACAGAGAGACGACTGGTGGTGATTCTACCTGAGGGTCACCATGCCTTAGGTGAGGGGAGAAGTGGAGAAGGAGAGTCCTGCATGGTTACCTCAGCTGGTCGACCCCACACTGTTGGCTTCACTCTGTCTTGCAAGCCAACCTTGTAAGCCAACTGAGCTAACTGCTCCCCAATTTATTAGGTTGTTATTAACCTTTAATTGACACGTCCACAAACTCTCACTCAGAGATGCTAAAGCTGTGTTCCCCTCAAGTGGGCAGTATATGTTGCCATAGCGATTACCTCGTGTGCGAGCCTGAGGCCTAGGCAAGGTTTCCATGTTGGGCCTCAGTTCAGTGGAAGCTATAGCCTCCAAGCAGAGTCACAGAGTCGCTGTTCAAGGCCTCACTTGTTGAAATGGGGCTGTGACGTTGAGCCGAGTAGGTCAAGTCGTCGTGGGGGGACGGGTATTATCCAAACCTACAACCATTTCCATCCAGTAGTGGGGAAAAAAACAGTAAAAAAACCCAGTAATACTTGGAAATGAACGTACTGGAGCACTTTTCTGAGGTCTGGAAACATGTCGGACCAGTACTGCACCATTCTTTAGACCTACTGGTTTTTCCTTGTGGAAGGACAAGGGCAGCAGAAACATGGGAACAATGCCCCCTTCAAGCTCCCCTCTGACCCACTCACTATCCGGACTGGGAAATATATCGCTGTTCCTTCCATGTCATTGGGTCAAAATCCTGGAATTTTCTCCCTCAGGGCATTGTGGGTCTACCTACAGCACATGGGCTGCAGTGGTTCATGACGGCAGCTCACCGCCACCTTCTCAAGGGGGGAAACTAGGGATGGCCCATAAATGCTGGGCCCAGCCAGCAGCACGCACATCCTCCATCGAGAAGACAATTTAAAAATCAAACCTGAGGAGGAAGTGTGAAGCCAGCAGGGGTCTGGGGTCACTTAGTGACCCAGAGGCTGCCATTCGTCCAGCTGTAGCCTCAGAGCAATCTTAACACCCAGGCCCAGGTTGTACCTCTCTCTGGAGTCACTTCCAGCCAGCTCCTTACATAGAATATAAAACAGTACAGCACTGTTTAGGCCCTTCGGCCCACCATGTTGTGCTGACCTATTATCCTACTGAGATCAAACTACCCTGCATACCCTACATTTTACTGTCCTCCATGTGCCTATCCAAGAGCCGTTTAAAAGTCCCTAAAGTATCTGACAAATCTTTCTGGCACAGTTAGTTATATTTCCACAGGACTGTACAATGAGGCAGTTTTCAAGCTGAATTCCGCATTAAGGTCCTGCAGACAGCTGACTCCGACCTCCACCTTCCTTCCTGGGTGGCTGAAGTGTTCAGCATTTGACTGGTACCGGCTCCTCCTCTGCCAGCCCTGGCATACACCCAGCATGTGCCTGGCACGCCATTGAAGTTGCCAGGCCTCCCTCACTCCATCAGTGTGGGTCGTCAGGCCTTGCCTTTCCAAGGCACATCAGTTGCTCGCTCTCCAGATATTCACCTCCCAATTCCTCGGACAGTGATGTGCCTTACTCAGAGCCACGGTTGGCTTTTCACAGCTCACTTGTGGGCCTTGCTGTGTCTATGTGTTGCTCTGTGTTACTCACTCCCCAACTACAGCACTGCTTGACCAGCCACAATGTCTGCGGGTATCTCGGGAGCTTGTGGAGAACACCAACAGTGACTCCGGAAGATTATAGAGGTCTCCAGCAGAAGTAAAGGCCCTTCAGCCCATCTAGTCCGTGCATCTCAGAAACAACCACCCAACTATTCTCCTTCCATTTTCCAGCATGGGGGCCATAGCCTCGTACGTCTTGGCATTGCACATTGAAATACTTCCTTGATGTTTTGAGGGTTTTCCCCAATGTTATCGGGGTTTCTTCCTCTACTAGGCTCAAGGCAGCGAGTTGCAGATTCCCACATCTCCCCTGCCCCTTGCCTTAAATCTATTCCCCCTGGTCATTGATCCCTCCATCAAGGGGAAAGGTTTCTTCCTGTCCACCCTATCTATGCCCCTCATAATTTACACATCTCAGTGATGAACCCCACCCCCCGCCAAGTATCCTCTGCTCGAGGGAGAACACCTTCAGTCTGTCCACATTTAGGAGTGGTGTTAAATGAGTCAGCAGTTTTTGTGCTGGGTCACACATTGGACACTGGGTATGGCGTTCAGATCATTGCCCTCTTTATCTCCCAGGACCTCTCCAGGTAAATCATTGAGGCATCCCAAACCATGTGCCAATCTCACCCCATCTCGAGGTTTGAGAATTGTCACAGCCCCCTCAGTAAGCACGCAGTGTGGAGGACAGCTGTTAGAGCTCAGTCTGGCTGCCTCAGAGCTCGGACCCTGTCTCAGCTCCTGATCCCACCTTAGAACATAGAACAGTACAGCACAGTACAGGCCCTTCGGCCCACCATGTGCTGACCTATTATCCTACTAAGATCAATTTACCCTGCATACCCTACATTTTACTACTATCCATGTGCATATCCAAGAGTTGCTTAAACGTCCCGAATGTATCTGACTCCACTGCCACTGCCGGCAGCGCATTCCACACGCCCACCACTCTCTGTCTGAAGAACCTACCTCTGACATCTCTCCTATATCTTCCTCTAATCACCTTAAAATTATGCCCCCATGTAATAGTCATTTCCCCCTGGGAAAAAGTCTCTGGCTGTCCACTCTGTCTGTGCCTCTCATCATCTTGAGAAGTCCCGTTCTACATAGTGGGTGTCTTTCACAATCTACAGAACGTCAACGTGGTCCCTGTAACATTGTGAAGTTTCTCAATCAACAGGCCAGCTGGTGCCTGTTGTTGTGACCTGTGCATCCCTGCTTTGTATCAGAGCGTGTATCAGAAAGGGGTGAGGTACAGTGAACTGAGCAAATTTGTTCTCTCTCTCTGTCTGAGATAACACGGTGTAGAGCTGGATGAACACAGCAGCCCAAGCAGCATCAGAAGAGCAGGAAAGCTGACGTTTCGGGCCTAGACCCTTCAAGGGTCTCAACCGGAAACGTCAGCTTTCCTGCTCCTCTGAAGCTGCTTGGCCTGCTACGTTCATCCAGCTCTACACCGTGTTATCTCAGATTCTCCAGCATCAGCAGTTCCTACTATCTCTCTCTCTCTGTCTCTTTCTTTCTCTCTGTCTCTTTCCCTTTCTGTCTCTGTCTCTGTCTCTTGCTCTAACCTGCAGACCCTCCCCAAGAAGCCAGTGATGACAGCACACCATAGTATTCAAATGAATCAGGGCGATATGAGAAAGTCCTTTCTCACACAGTGAGAGTAGTCAGGGTCTGGAATGCTCCCCACTGCCTGGAAATGTGGTGGAGGCAGGGTCCATTGTGGCATTGGAGAGGGAACTGGATGGTTTTTTTTGATGGGAACAGAGTACAAGGGTATGGGGAACAAGCAGGAGATTGGCGCTGGGTAATGGTGCTCATTTGAAGGGCTGCTGCAAACACAATGGGCTAAATGGCCTCCTTCTGCACTGTAGCATATCAGTGTAAGATGGTCACCAAGCTATCAGATTGTGAACTCAAGAGAAGCTGTTTGACCTGGGGTGCAGTGAAAATATGGAACGCACTGCCATGGGGAGGGGCTGAGGTGAAATCAATAGATATAGTTAGGATAAGTAACAGAGAAAAAGGAAAATAAAGGGTCATGTTGCTGTTTAGATCAAGAATACATAGAAAGGAGCCTGACATATGTGATAGTTACAAACTGGTGGGGCTGAATGGCCTGTATATATTACATGATGTGAGAAACTGGGGATTTATAACAAATTCAATACACTGCCTGACTGCGGTGACAAAATATAGTGCCACCTCATAAACATTTCTACTGCAATGTAAAGCCTTCACAAGGCCTCTTAAAGCACCTGAGGTAACAAGGTGTAGAGCTGGATGAACACAGCAGGCCAAGCAGCATCAGAGGAGCAGGAAAGCTGACGTTTTGGGTCTGGACCCTTCTTCAGAAATGGGGATGGACAGTACAATACTGGTTTCATTCAAT
>JAHRHZ010000004.1:5408384-5421546 GCA_024137785.1 Ginglymostoma cirratum | reverse complement strand
TTCTGCTCCTCTGATGCTGCTTGGCCTGCTGTGTTCATCCAGCTCTACCTACACCTTGTTATCTCAGATTCTCCAGCATCTGCAGTTCCTACTGTCTTTTAAAGCACCGCAGGCTTTGCAAGCAGTTGCTGGTTGTTGTAACCTATTTAAATTATTAGCCCCACCAACAGACTTCGTGTTAACAGGTTTTTAGGAGTTTGATATCTTTGCAGGCGGCCAATGCAGGCAGCAAGAACTGAAAGAGACTGGTCACAGGTTCAAACGTTATCCTTGCCTGCCCTTCACAGTCACCAGTTCCCATCTCTGCCACCAAGTGGAGTCACCTCTGGGACAGACAGATAGAAATACACAGACCCGATTTTAACTCGGGTGGGACTGGGCTGGAAAACTGACTTGCAATGGGTGAGAAGATGTCCTAGTTTTACTGGGGCAGCCCATACTGTGCACTTTTTGAATGTGAATTGGAGCGGGGTGGGGATGAGAAAGCCTGTGAAATTTTAACCTCCCTCCTTTAAAGTCCCACCACATGGTCACAGTGCACACAGCACCCTTGTACCTAGCACCCCTCAACACCATAGAGTGACGCAGCGCAGAAGAGGCCTGTTGGCCCATTGAGTCTGTGCCAGCCAATCTACACTAATCTCACTTCCCAGCACTAGCCCCATGGCCTTGAAGCTTTAAGTGCTCATCCATGTACTTTTTAAAAGTTTGAGAGGTTTATGGCCCCTCATACATGCCCCCACCACCCCCTGGCTCACCAAGGCAGTCCTCACAAAGATTTTGCTGTCAACACCTTTGTCCCTCGACGACGACTTTTCAGTTCAACCTCCAACAACCCAGTGTTGAACATTTTCTGAGAAATGAAGGTGGGTAACCTCCTACCTGCCCCTTCCCCCTCCCTCCAGATTCCTGCCATTGGTCATTCAGGATGTCAATCAGCATGGAACCCCACTGTCACATGACTTTTCAATATGTGCCAGTTTTACCTTTAGGACAAGCTGTTCAATTTTATGAAGTTTGGGAGCGAGTGACATTATGACCACTTTCAGCTGAGATTCTCTCTGAGGAGAAACCAGCGTCTGAGGAAATAACTTCAAAAGGCTCTGATCAAGCGGTTACACGTAGAGTATTTCCCTCGTAGGGAAGAACTGACCGACAGGCCGTCAATCCAAGATAGCAAGCAAGAAGTCCAAGAGGGAATTCCAACGAAGTTTCTTTCCAGTTGGACAGACACAGAACAAGCTCCCCACAGGAGAAAACTCAACCTACTTTTAAGGAGAAAAGTAACAAGTGGTCAAGGGAGACAGGGTGACCACTGTCCCAGGGTTTTCTGGAACTTGGTCAGATGTCCCATATCCCCGGCGTGGTCTTTGTGGGATGTTATTTGTACCAGGTCCCTCCTGGTGAAGTGGGAGGAACAGGAGAGGAGTACTGGAGTAACTCAGTAGGTGAGGCAGCTCCCGCGGAGAGAGAAACAGAGTTAACGTTTGGAATCCGGGATGATCCATAAGTTCAGAGCTTCTTTGTGTCACTGCTTGATCTTTGGCGGTGCCTGTGCCCATCCAATCCAGAGTCCACACAGTGCACGCACTCACAGAGATGTGGCCATCTTGGAGCAGCTATGTAGCACACAACATAAATCTCCTCCACAAGAGAAGGTCTCTGAGGGGGTGAGAGGGTGGGCAATGGCAGCATTCAGGCCTAGCCCTTGGCAATGGGAGGTGTGGCCCCATCAGCCTGCCTGCACGCATACACCCCCACCCAATCCCAGTTCCATTCACATCCACATCCCCCTACTCTACCCACGATGATAGTGGGCTATTCAGTGACGATAGCTCCATTGAACGGGGAGATGGTTGGATTCTGGAGTTGGTCATCTCCTGGTATTTGTGTGACATGAATGTTACTTGCCACTTGTCAGCCCAAGCCTGCATATTGTCCAGATCTTATTGCATTTGAACATGGACTGCTTCAGTATCTGAGGAGTCACGAATGGTGCTGAACGTTGTGCAATCATCAGCAAACGTCCCCACTTCTGACCTTAAGATGGAGGGAAGGACATTGATGAAGCAGCTGAAGATGGTTGAGCCTAGGACACTACCCTGAGGAACTCCTACAGAGATGTCCTGGAGCTGAGATGACTGACCATTTACAACCACGACCATCTTCCGATGTGCCGGGTATGACTCCAGTAAGCGGAGATTTCCCTGAGTCCCATTGAGTCTAGCTTTTCTAGGTTTTTTTGATGCCATACTCAAGTACTGATTCGATGTCAAGAGCAGTCCCTTTCACATCATCTCTTGAGTCCACCTCTTTTGTCCATTTTCGGCCAAGGCTGTAATGAGTTCAGGAGCTGAGTGGCCCTGGCTGAACCCCAACTGGGCAGACTGTTCCTCAGTCAATGGTGGCACTGCCAAGCCAGCCTTGATGATTGAAGACCCCCACCACCCCTCCCCCGCCACCACCCAGACTATATTGTGTGCCCTTGCCACCCTCAGTGTTTCCTCCAACCCCAATCTCTCCCATCCTTGACACATTGTCAGGTAATTGGTGAGCAAACTGGCACAATGGAGTGTTCCTTTTCTTGTTGTCACAGACACAAAGTGTCCGCAGCAGAAAGGCCACAAGTGGCAGACCATCCTGACCTTAGGGCTGAGGGCTTCATCTACAGATCGCCACCACACCCTCTCCTCGACCCCCGACAAGATTCCATCAGAAACAGGCCGCAAAGGTAAACTCCTGGAGCTGAAACCCCCTCCCCGTGCCTCAGGCAAAGATAACAGCCACCGAGGCCTGAGATCTGTGGCGGAGGGAAAGGTTTCCAGGGGAGAGGCTGGACAATCTGAAGAAGGTGCTGGTGGAGGATGTCTCTTTCCGTGTGGAGCGCGGAGGAATGCTGCCGCCTGGGATCCCAGGCCCGCAAACGGGCCCTTCTTTGCAAGGGAAATGAGGATGGAAGTGAAAAGGGAAGCCTCATCGCTAACACCAGGCTAAAAGCCATCACCCCCATGACATTGTCCTCCCTGTTTAAGGGAGAGCTGCTTCTGGTGGCCCATCCTCAATTCAAGAACAAAGGCTTGTGCTGTCCCTCTGCTACATCGTCCACAACCATGACCACCACCACCACCACCACCACCCCCCCCAACACCGCCTCCCACCCCCCATCTGCCTGCACAGTGGGAAATTTGACAGGGATATCACAAGTGAATCTAACTCTGCCCTAATGCTACCCCCCCCCCCCCCCCACCATCACCCCCCCCCCTCACTAGGCACAGCCAGAGAGAATGATTCTCCCTCACAATTAGGGTTCACCATCTCAAAGCAGACACCAGCTGTTGGATGTCAAGAGTCTTTTGAAAATCTCTCCCGCCGAAGGCAGCAGAAGCAAGGGGAGGTGATGGCCTCGTGGTACTGTTGCTGGACTGTTAATCCAGGTAACATTCTGGGGACCCAGGTTCAAAGTCTGCTATGGTAGAATTTAAATTCAATAAAATATTGGAATTAAGAATCTAATGATGGCCATGAATCCATTGCCAATTGTCAGGAAAACCCATCTGGTTCACTAATGAGATAACACAGTGTGGGGCTGGATGAACACAGCAGGCCAAGCAGCATCATAGGAGCAGGAAAGCTTGACATTTTGGGCCTAGACCCTACTTCAGAAATGTTTCTGATGAAGGGTCTAGGCCCGAAACGTCAAGCTATGCTGCTTGGCCTGCTGTGTTCATCCAGCCCCACGCCGTGTTATCTCGGATTCTCCAGCATCTGCAGTACCTTTTATCTCTGGTTCACTAATGCCCTTTAGGGAAGGAAACTGCCATCCTTATCTGGTCTGGCCTACATGTGACTGCAGACCCACAGCAATGTGGGTGACTCTGAAAAATGCCCCCTGCAATTAAGGATGGGCAGTAAATGCTGCCTGGCCAATGATGCCCTCATCTTGTGAATGAGTTTAAAAAAAAAGCAGAGCCTCTGAGTAATTTATAGGGGCAGACATAGGTAGATTCTTGATAATCAGGGGGTTAAAGGTTATCAGGGATTGTGTGTGTGGAGGGGGGTGAATTGTTTTGAGGTGGGAATTTAAAGGAATCAGAGAAGCCTTGATCTTACTGAATGGCAGAGCAGGCCTGAGTGGCCTACGTTTGAGGAAGCAAGTCAGGCGGCACCCATAGAGAGAGAGAAAGCAAGCTAACATTGAAACATGGGCTTGTTCTCTCTCTCCTTGGCTGCTGCCCCACCCGCTGTGATCTTCAGCATCTTTTGTTTTCGGTTCAGGTTCCAGCATCTGCAGCAATCCGCTCCTACATTTGAGTAGCGCCTTGTTTGCATGTCAGGAGGAGCATGAAGAGGCTTCAGTGATTTTCATACTGTGGTTTCCAGCAAACGATCCAGCCCGCCTGGTCACCGAGATTCTGAAAGGTACCGAGAGGCTTGGATTCAGTGGACGTGGAGGAGGTGTTTCCACCAGTAGGAGAGATTAGGCCCGAGGGCACGGCCTCAGAGCGAAGGGAACAGACAAATTTCTTCAGCTAGAGGGTGGTTAATCTGCAGAACCCATTACCAAGTAGCATTGTGGAGGCCAAGTCACTGAGTGTATTTAAGACAGAGATAGATGCATTCTTGGTTGGTAAGGGGATCAAGGGTTACAGGGAGAAGGCAGGAGAATGGGGTTGAGAAACATATCAGCCATGACTGAATGGGGGAGCAGACTCCATGGGCCGAATGGCCTAATTCTGCTCCTATATTTTACGGTTGTAACTTTTTGGTGGAGGTGGTTTCAGGTTGGGGCCAAGAGAGAGGAAGGAGAAAATAAAAATCTAAGCTGATGGTGACTGTTTCTACACTGAGGTCAAGAGTAAGGAAGTTGTGTTCTCCGTTCACTCCCTTATTTTAGTTCGCAGGGTAAGTAGTAGATGGAAAGACTGCGGTCAATGCTGTCCAGTAGAGTAGCTGAGCTGGGCCCCATCTATAAATCATGTTTGTGCAGAATTTACAATCTGTTCTTTCTGAAAGCAAACTGAATACTTCATGAATTACAGCTCTGCTTCAAGTAACTTAATGCTTTCTGTAATTAAAACGGACAAGTTGTGAAATGAGAACACCTTCATTGTATTTAATGTATCATATGTGTAAAACACACCATGGTCTGTGAACAAGCTGCAGGCATTACCATTTTGTGTAAGTTCATCACCTTGTGAATGATGGAGCTATGTTCAGCCTTGACAGATTATAGATCTGCAGAAGTGAAATCATCGGGAGCCTGTTTGGAACTAGACCCAGGGGATGCAATATGCAATATTATTGAGAAGTGGATGTTCAGAATATCCCAGAGTGTTTGCAGAAATAATGTTGGAAATAAAAAGTCAAAATACCCTATTATGTACTTGTTTAATTACTGTGTTCATTCTTTTTAAAAAACTTGCATTTGTATGGCACCTTTCGTGACCTTACAATGTCCCAAAGCGCTTTGTAGCAAATGTACTTCTGGCCGTAATTTTTGAACACTGTTGTAGGCCACCCTGTCCCCTCACGCCTGATCCACCGATCAATAAGATATCAGCAAAGAAGTAGACGAAGCCACTCAGCCCATCGAGCCTGCTCTGCCATTCAATAGGATTATGGCTAATCTGATTTTAACCTCAACTCCACACTCCTGCAGAACTCCTGGTAGCCTTTTATCCTTTTAGTCATCAAGAATCTATCTACTTCTGCCTTAAAAATATTTAAAGGTCACAGCTGATGAGGGCACAGCACAGTGGCCCAGTGTTTAACGCTGCTGCCTCACAGTGCCAAGGGACCTGGGTTCGATTCTAGCCTCAGGTGACTGTGTGGAGTTTGCACATCCTCCCCGTGTCTGCGTAAGTTTCCCTCCAGGTGCTCTGGTTTCCTCCCACTGTCCAAAGATACACTGGTTGGCTGAATTGGCCAGGCTAAATTGCCTGTAGTGTTCAGGATGGGAAGTGCAGGTTTACAGGGTGGGATGAACTTTGGAAGGTCAGTGCAGACTCAATGGGTCGAATAGCCTGTCTCTGCACTGGAGGGATTTTCTGCACCAGGTTACATATGGTGGAAATCCAGCAATGCCCTCCTTTTGTACTGAGCCAATGGTTTTAATCCAGTGAATGTTACCTGGGGCAGGGCGGGGAGGTGTCCACAGTGCAATTAAGGCTTAAATGTTAGTGATAGGCATCACACGCATTGCAAATTGCAGTGTAAACAGATTCTATACGCAAATTAACCACATCCCTGCATGAGGAAAGTCTGACTGTGCTTGCAGTCTGACTGTACTTGACATCACAGGCAGAGAGTTTCCCCACATCAGGCTAAAATGATGTCAGACACGAGGAAGTGGTGGGCTATGGAAAATAAACAGTTGAGGATGCCAGGCCCAGTCACTCTCCAGGAGCCCAGGCACAAGGTCATTTTCCATTGTTCAAGATGAAACCTTTGTGTTCTCTTTGCTCTTTTTTTTGCCTTCATGATGTTCCCATCTGCGAGATCTTGTCCACTGGGACCCTGTGCCATTTTGTGTCAGCATTGTTAAACTGATTTGGGGATTAATACACTCACAAAACACACCGAACGCAAGAAGAGAGATAGAAAGCTGTCACACTGTGACCATCAATGCTGTGGAGAAGGAGAAATCACGAGAGAAAGATGGTGACAGCACAAAAATAAGGGGTTCGCTGCTTTATTCATACAGAAGGGCAGGTTAAGCAAGGGTATGGGGAGCTCAAACAGAATGAGCAGTGATAGATATCTTAAAACAACAACTTGCATTTATATAGCACCATGACACAGTGATTTGCACTGCTGTCTCACAGTGCCAGGGATGTAGGTTCGGTTCCAACCTCAGGTGACTGTCTGTGAGGAGTTTGCACATTCTCCCAGTGTCTGCATGGGTTTCCTGCGGGTGCTCCGGTTTCCTCCCACAGTCCAAAGATGTGCAGGTTAGGGTGGATTGGCCATGGCAAATGCAAGGTTACAGGGATAGGATAGAAGGGTGGGCCTGGGCACGATGCTGTTCAGAGGGCCAGTGCAAACTCGATGGGCAGAACAGCCTCTTTCTGCACTGTAGGGATTCTATGATTCTTTGTGAAAGTGGATATCAGACAAAATCTGAGATGGAAATACACAGGAAGATGTTAGGTCAGATGGCCAAAACATTTGTTCAGAAAGTAGCGGAAGAATCTTGGAGAGCAGGAGCACACATTGCTGAAGTTCACAGAACAGGTACGTAAGTTGCTTCACAATGACACTTTTTTGAGGATTTCAAGGAGAAGAAAAAGATACGGGGGCAAGTTTCAGAGTTACTGTCCTCACTGAACATGTTTAAGGAAAAAATAGATTTCCCGAGGTTAAAGGTGTCATAGAGACAGCAGGAGTATGGCTTTGAGACAGAGGATCGGCCATGAATGGAGGGTCAGGCTCAATGAGACAAACAGCCTACTTCGCTATTTTCTGTGTACTCGGGGAGAGATTGAAATCAGGGTTGAAGAAGGAGAGCAGGAATCTCGAATGACTGGAGGAGGAATACAATTAAAAGTTTGCAGATGATACAAAAATTGATCCATGTGGCTGACAGTGAGGAAGAAAGATGTCAAACTGCAGGAGGCTATTGATGAACTAAATAGATGGATGGGACAGTGGCCAATGCAATTTACTGTCAAGAAGTGGGGAGATGGTGGTGGAACAATGTTACTGAACTAGTAACCCACGGGTGCAGGCTCATTGCCTGAGAGCACAGGTTCAAATCTCACCAACTCAGTTATAGCGTCATAGAGTCCTATAGCACGGAGACAGACCCCTCAGCCCAAACTGGTCCATGCCGACCAAAATGTCCATCCAGGCTAAACCTAGTTTCCCTGCACTTGGCCCATATCCTTCTAAACCTTTCCCATCCATGTATTTGTCCAAATGCCTCTTAAATGTTGTTAATGTACCCGCCTCAACCACTTCCACTGACAGCTCATTCCATATGCATACACCCTCTGTGTAAAAAAGTTGCCCCTCAGGTCCCCATGTATTCTTTCCCCTCTTACCTTAAACTGATGCCCTCTAGTCCTCGATTCCCCAACCCTGGGAAAATGACTGAGTGCGTTCATCCTATCCATGCCTCTCATGATCTTATACACTTCTTTAAAAACCCCCTCAGTCTCCTACGCTCTAAAGAAAAAATTCCTAGCTTGTCCAACCTCTCCCTATAACTCAGTCCCTTGAGTCCTGGCAACATCCTTGTAAATTTCTTCCACACTCTTTCCAGTTTAATAACTTCCTTCCTATAGCAAGATGACCAAAACTGAACACAATACTCCAAGTTCAGCTTCTCCGACATTCCAAACAACAGCAACATAATTTCCCAACTTCTATACTCAGTGCCCTGACTGATGAAGGCCAGTGCGCCAAAAGCCTTCTTCATTGCCCTGTCTACCTGTGACTCCACTTCTACAGAACAGTGCACCTGAACTCCAAGGTCCCTCCGTCCCACTACACTCCTTAAGACCCTACTATTCATCATGAAACTCATACCTCGATTTGACTTTCCAAAATGCAACACCTCACACTTATCTATATTAAACTCCATTTGCCTTTTCTTGGCCCACTTCCCCAGCTGATCAAGATCCTGCTGCAATTTCTGATAACCTTCCTCACTGTCCACGATATCACCTATTTTAGTGCCATCCGCAAACTTACTAATCATGCCTTGTACATTCTCATCCAAATCATTGATATTGATAACAAGCAACAATGGGCCCAGCACTGACCCCTGAGGCACACCACTAGGTACATGCCTCCAGTCCAACAAGCATCCTTCCACTACTACTCTTTGCTTCCTACCATCAAGCTAATTGTGAATTCAATTTGCCAGCTCTCCCTGATTCCATGCAAACTAACCTTCCAGAGCAGCCTACCATGTGGAACTTTATCAAAGGCCTTACTGAAATCCATGTAGGCTATGTCTACTGCCCTGCCCTCAATCACCTTCCTGGTCACTTCATCGAAGAACTCTAACAGATTTGTGAGGCATGATCTCCCATGCATGAAGCCATCCAGACTATTCCTAATCATACCCTTGTCTCTCCAAATGCATGTTTATCTTATCCCTCAGAATCTTCTCAAGTAATTTACCCAACACAGATGTTAAGTTTACTGGTCTATAATTCCCAGGTTTTTCTTTGCAGACCTCCTTGAATAAGGGCACAACATTCACTACCCTCCAGTCCTCCAGGACCTCACCCATAGCTAACGATGATGAAAATATATCAGCCAGGACCTCCACAATTTCTTCTCTAGCCTCTTGCGGGTATTAGGATCTATCTGGTCAGGACTGGGAGATTTATGCACCTTCATACATTCTAATAATTCCAACACCTCCTCTACCGTGATATAGACAGTCCCCAAGATATCGCCACTAACTTCCCCAAGTTCCCAAGTCTTCATGTCTTTCTCCATGGTAAGCACAGAAGAGAAATATTCATTGAGGACCTCACCCATCTCCTGCAGTTCCACACATACATGTCCAATTTGGTCCCTGAGGGGTCCTCTTCTCTCTAGTTATTCTTTTTCTTTTAATATACTTAAAGAATCTCTTTGGATTCACCCCAATCTTCTCAGCCAAAGCTATCTCATGCCTCCTTTTCACCATCCTGATTTCCTTCTTCAATAAACTCCTGTACCCCCTATATACCTCCAGGGATTCCCTTGATTCCATCTGACTGCTCCTGAGCCATGCCTCCTTCTTTTTCTGGTCAAAGCCTCAATATCTTTTGTCATCTAAGGGTTCTTGTCATCTAGGGAACCAACCTTGAACCAACCAACCAACCTTCCAATCTTGCCTTTCGCTCTCATGGGAACATATAGACCTTGAACTCTAGCTATCACACTTTTAAAGGCCTCCCACTTGCCAGAGGTCGCTTTGCCCGCAAACTGCTCCAATCATCCCCTGCAAGCTCCTGTCTAATTCCATCAAAATCTGACTTGCCCCAATTCAGGACTTGAACCTATGGTCCAATTTTGTCCTTCTCCATAACTATTTTAAAATTAATACAACTATGGTCACTGGTCCCAAAGTGCTCCCCCACTGTCACCTGAGCCCTATTTCCCAAGAGTAGTCCCAAATAGGACCCTCCATAGACTGCTTGAGGAAACTTTCCTGAACACATGAAACAAATTCCACCCCATCTAAACCCTTAGTTATTTAAAATGCTCAAAATAAAAACTAGTCTCAGGAACCATGATTTTGAATCCATTATTTGTTGTAAAAATTCAACTGGTTTGCATATATGTTTCAGAAAAGGAAATTTGTCATCCTTCCCTGGTCTAGCCAGATGTGACTCCAGCCCCACAGCAGTGTGGTTGCTTCTTAGCTGCCCTCAAAAAAAATGGCTTACCAAACCATTCCGTCCGAGGAAAATTAGAGACAGGCAACAAATGTTGGCCTTGCCAATGACAGCCATATCCCAAGAAACAAGAGAAGAACAAGATAATTGGTGGAGGACAAATAGAAAGGGGATGAGAGGGCACAGAGGAGCTTGGCGCAACAGAAACATCTAGCAGTGCATGACCACTGATCCCTGAAGGTCGATAAGGAGCTTAAGAAATCACCAGGATAATTTCCAGGAAGTTGGTGTTCAAAGACTCAAAACTGAATACATGAATGTCACAGAGATAATAGGAACTGCAGATGCTGGAGAATCTGAGATAGCAAGGTGTGGAGCTGGATGAACACAGCAGGCCAAGCAGCATCATAGGAGCAGGAAAGCTTGACGTTTCGGGCCTAGACCCTTCATCAGAAAATGCTTACATGAATGTCACATTAATTTAGACCACTGGGCTTTTCAGCTCAAGGATTTGTGTTTGATTGTAACCCAAGTGGATAGATTGGAAGTCCTCTCCTGCTCATTTACAAGGATTTTTGATTCAATGGGAAATCAATGCACAAGCTGCTTCTTGTTTCTTGCTCATCTGTAAGGACAACTGCTACATCAATGGGCAGATTTGTTTCTCTACAGTAAAGTGTATTCTCCTATAGTTAGGTTAAAACACATTGTTGGAACGATGTCAAAGAATGAGACTCTGTATTTGGCCGAGTGTAATACTGACATTAGTTGACAAACTTGAAAAGGAGATCAGTCCCCAAACGAATTGAGCAAATATTCAAAATTCATTATCCATACAAGTTACAATACGTCTTGGAGAATTTATTTTTAAATTAGTACTCAACATTCTTTGAAACAAGTTGCAGTCTGATGTCAGAACATGTTCAAATCTTCTTGATTACCACTAGATGGAGACAAGACTGTTTGGCTAACCAGTTGCATTGCAGTCTCAATGGGCTCAGAGGTTCCATCTGAAGATAATAACTCTTAACATGTAAAGGATTCTCCTCCCCAACCTCTCCCCTCACCTGAAGCATGGTGACTCTCAGGTTAAACCTGAGAAAGCAGCCCTATTGTCCAGTAGGACTGTGGTGACTTCACCCTTATAAACAGGAGATTTTCCTCAGAGCTGATCTCCACATGGACTTTAACATGAAAGCAAGCAGGCACTTAACTAAACTAAACTAAACTGAACTAACTTATCTAAACCATGGAAAAATGAATTGTAGGGGGAAGGCATGGACTGAGTCAACGGCTTCATCTGCTGTACTGTTCTACGTGTGATTCTAAGTGATTTTACATAAGGCTGTGTTCTGAGTGTTTGTGTAACCGCTCACATTGTCCTACATGCAGAATTAAGTACATAGACGGTTTCAACAAATTACTGGAAATTACACCACAATAAGAGTGCATTCAGCTTATTCTAATGTGCTGGTCTTTCCTGTAACCCCAACCAAAAACCTTTGTGTTTGCCCTTTTCAAACATTTATCCCATTCCCTCCTAACTAATGATTGAGCCTTTGCCTCAATTTAGCCACTTGTATTATAAAATTCCTTGGTTCAGAAATGTTCCTTCTTCCTATGCCCTATATTTGAGTTTATTAAGTGAGAATCCTCACTCTGTCATCTTGTTCCACGTTGCTAGAAAAGTTGCTGGGTTTCACTTAACCTTTTGCAATTCTATGTGTTTGCACATTCTCCCTGTGTCTGCATGGGTTTCCTCTGGGTGCTCCGGTTTCCTCCCACAGTCCAAAGATGTGCAGGCTAGGTGAATTGGCCGTGCTAAATTGCCCATAGTATTCAGGGATGTGTAGATTAGGTGGGTTATATGGGGACGCGTCTGGGTGGGATGCTCTGAGGTTCAGTGTGGACTTGTTGGGCCGAAGGGCCTGTTTCCACACTGTAGGGATTCTATAATTCTGTTCCAAATGTTACTTCTCAATGTCACTGATGCTGTTGTTCCCAGCTCTGGTAGGAAATGACACAAGACCAAATTCCTCACCACTCCCCGTCTGACTGATCCTTCTCCAACTCTGCATACCCACACTGCTCAATGCTCAACTACTTTCAAAAAGGCAAGTGGGTCAACAAAGCCCTTTACAAAGCACTGAAGGAGAAACTCTTCTTTTTGGCAAAAGTGAGTCAAGAAGCATTCTAAAGTCATTGGGAAAGGAACCAGAGGTGACAAGAGGAGCATTTTAACTCTGAGGGATTGGGATCTTGAAAGCACAGCCTGAGAGTGTGATGGGGGCAGATTCGAAAAGGAATTTAATTATTTCGTGAACAGCAAGAATTGGACTGAGATTAGCTTCTAGAGAACCAATATTCAGTGCTGCTAACATTCTACAATATTAAGTTAAAGTGGAAACAACAGGGTTTGCGGGGAATGGAAGAGAATTGGGTAACTCTTTTGAAAATTCTTTTAGTTTGCTGCAACATTCCATTTTCCACAACTCTCCATCCAGTGGGGCAGAGGGAACGGACGTTGCGGACCATTTGTTCCCGGGGAACCGATTCACTCCGACACAGGAGTGCACCGATGCCGTTTCGTGATTGGCCAGTGAGCCGGAAGTTGGTCCGTCGCCAGGGGGATCCCCCAGTGCGGAGAGGTGAGTGAGGAGGGAGGGAGGTGATACTCGGGGGACCGGGTCAGCTCCAACCCCCACCCGATAATTGAAGTTATTTCTCCCACACGGAGGGAGACGGTTCTGATGCTCCACAGGAGATCTCAGTGAGACCCCCCCACCCTCTCCCACCCCCCCCACCCTCTCCCATCACCCACC
>JAHRHZ010000004.1:5374763-5388217 GCA_024137785.1 Ginglymostoma cirratum | reverse complement strand
TGTCATCTGAGGAATGGGAGGGGGAGTTGAAATGGTTCGCGACTGGGAGGTGCAGTTGTTTGTTGCGAACTGAGCGCAGGTGTTCTGCAAAGCGGTCCCCAAGCCTCCGCTTGGTTTCCCCGATGTAGAGGAAGCCACAACGGGTGCAGCGGATGCAGTATACCACATTGGCAGATGTGCAGGTGAACCTCTGCCTGATGTGGAATGTCTTCTTGGGGCCTGGGATTGAGGTGAGGGAGGAGGTGTGGGGGCAGGTGTAGCACTTCCTGCGGTTACAAGGAAAAGTGCCGGGTGTGGTGGGGCTGGAGGGGAGTGTGGCGCGGACAAGGGAGTCGCGGAGGGAGTGGTCCCTCCGGAAGGCAGATAAGGGTGGGGAGGGAAAGATGTCTTTGGTGGTGGGGTCTGACTGTAGATGGCGGAAGTGTCGGAGGATGATGCGTTGGATCCGGAGGTTGGTGGGGTGGTATGTGAGGACGAGGGGGATTCTTTTTTGATTATTGTTGCGGGGACGGGGCGTGAGGGATGTGTTCCGGGAAAGGGAGGGTTTAGAGGGATACAGGCCAAATGCTGGCAAATAGAATTAGACTTATCTAGGATATCTGGTCGGCTGGACGAGTTGGACCAAAGGGTCTGTTTCCATGCTGTACGCCTCAGTGAAGCTATAAGCGAGTGTAGCCGTGAAGCACACACCTGGGTTTGAATGCCCATCTAGAGTAGGCTTTTCAAACAAACAGGAGAAAGGTCTTAGATGGATTTAACTTAAAAAAATTGTGAAATTTGAAGTCAACCTGCTAATGGATTGAATATGAGTGAGTGCTCTATCCAATGAAAGATAGATGCTGTGTTTTCTTCAATCATCACACTATAGCACCCACAGCCAGTTGTTTGGCATATGATTTGAGATATCAAGATTAATTTCTACAAAAACTTATTTGGGATAATCCCTGTAAAGCTTACCAAAAGTAACATCTACACTCCAAAATAGACATACCACTATAACAGTCTCAGGCTTAGCATTAAAATTCAAGAATAACATGTACTCAGGTGACATTCACACACACGATGAAATGTGATCTATCTGATCCAGTCTTGAAAGACTGATGACATCAGACAGTGCATATCAATGTCCAGAATCTTTCTTGGCGATTGGCTGCCAGTTTCCATTTCTCTTGCCTCCTGTTTGAGTATCCTTTTGTAAACTAACCAGGACGGTTACAGTGGAGGATTGCCGGAAATGAAAAGCATAGCGTTGCGAAAGTTCCCTGGCTAGCATCCGCCATGAGAAATCAGTTCTGAAGAAGGGTCGCTGGACCTGAAATGTTGACTCTGCTTTCTCTCCGCAGGTTCTGCCTGACCTGTTGAGTTTCTCCAGCAATTTCTGCTTGCGCATCAGAAATCAGTATTTGGGAATGCGAACACCGGCACCTCCGCATCATAGCTACTGGTGACATCTCAATTTGTGGAAGCCACAGGTAAACACATGTGGAGATGGTCATGGAGCAGGAAAGGAGAGGATTAATATGATTGATTGATGATGTTATTTATTAACACGTGCACATGTGAATTCAAACCAGTGACCTTTTGGTTTTTATTCATGTGCATTTTATCAGTGGGGAGCAATTTGTTCCGTAAAGTATTTGTGGGTTAATTAGGGGTGAGAGTTCTTTTTAATTCATTCTGATTGGGCATCGCTGTTTATTGGTCATTTAGATGAGGTATTAGAATGTTGCCAATGCATAAAGCATTGTACTACAGGAAGAAAAGTCAGTATTGCAGCAAAATCTCACTGACATTGCTTATATTTATTTGCTTTATTTAACTGATTATTGATTTTAACATGAACTGAGGTGCAGTACCATCAGAGGTGCTGTCTTTCAGGTGACAAAGGCATGCTCCTGATCAGTAAGATGTTATAGGGAGATGACAGGAGGCTGGGATTTAGGGCAGCACGGTGGCTCAGTGGCTAGCACTGCTGCCTCACAGCACCAGGGATTCTGGTTTAATTCCACCCTCGGGTGACTGCCTGTGCGGAGTTTGCACATTCTCCCCGTGTCTGTGTGGATTTCCTCCGGGTGCTCCAGTTTCCTCCCACAGTCCAAAGATGTGCAGGTTAGGTGGATTGGCCATGCTAAATTGCCTGTAGTGTTCAGGGATGTGTAGCTTAGGTGGGTTATAGAGGGATGGGTCTGGGTGGGATGCTCCAAGGGTTGGTGTGGACTTGTTGGGCCAAAGGGCCTGTTTCCACACTGTAGGGGTTCTATGAAAAATATTTCAGCCATGATCAAATGGCAGAGAAGACTCAATTGGCCAAATAGCCTAATTCTGCTCCTGTACCTTATGGTCTTATGAGACTTTAAATTGAAGCTCCATTTGTGGGAAGAGATGGTTGCAACAAATACCTGATATGGCTGGATATTTTTTGGCTAAATATATCCTACCAATACTGCTAGTAAGGCATCTTTAATCAACTGTTTATATTTGTTATGATACACCTGTACGGCAGGTGGGACACTATCCAGACTGCCTAGCCCATAGGTAGGGACACTACTACTTTACCACAAGCATTACTCCCTTTTCACTGCCAACTACTTAGAGATCAAGGTAGGAGCAAATTACTGCAGATGCTGGAATCTGTACCGAAAGCAAAAAATGCTGGACATCCCAGCGGGTCAGACAGCATCCATGGAGAGAGAGCAAACTAGTCTAGATGATTTATCATCACCTAGAGATCAATCTCCAATCCTCCTTGTAACTCTAGTCTACAGAGCTTACTCATATTAAGTGGTGAAGAATTAACCACTAACACATCTCCAGTGGAATAGGCACGTACTTGAGTAACACCTAGGTGCCTTTATATTGCAATAAAGTAACAGTTACTTTAGCTTAAGACTGTTACATTAACTGTAGGTAATATCCATTGTACGCTTCTAAAAAGTACATGGCTATCCTAAGTTACGTGATTATTAATGGAAGAGGTAAGACAAACAGACTGGATAACTAGACCATCATGGAAGCCATCCTCCCATTCATGGACTCCATTTACACTTCTCGTTTCTGTGGAAAGGCTGCCAACATCATCAAAGACCTCTCCCACCCTGCTAATGCTCTCTTACAATCTCTTCCATCAAGCAGAAGCTTGAACACACGCCCCGGCAGGTTCAAGAACAGCTTCTTCCCTGCTGTTATTAGACTGATGAATGGACTCTCTATCTTCAAATAATGCTGATCTTGTTAATATTGATCTTGCCAAGCGCAACTCCTGTGCAGCGTAACCTGTATGGCTTACTCTGTCCAAGTTTGTTTTATACTCTATGATCTGTACATCCTTGCTTACAATTATCTGCCTATACTGCTCACAAACAAAGCTTTTTAATGTACTTAGGTACCATGTGACAATAAACCAAATCAATCAATCAACGACTAAAGGCAACTCGAACTGAATGTCTAATGGATTCTCTCCAACCAGGTCAGAAATCACACGACACCAGGTTATAGTTCAACAGGTTTATTTGAAAACACAAGCTTTCAGAGTCTGAAGAGATAAAAGGTACTGCAGATGCTGGAGAATGAAGGGTTTAGGCCCGAAACGTCAAGTTTTCCTGCTCCTATGATGCTGCTTGACCTGCTGTGTTCATCCAGCCCCACGCCTTGTTATCTTTCAGAGTCTGAAGATGGGTCCCGACCCGAAACATCAGCTTTCCTGTTCCTCTGATGCTGCCTGGCCTCCTGTGTTATCTCACACTGTGTTATCTCTTTCAGAATCTAGCTCCTTCCTCAGGTGTTAGTGAGAGAGATGGCATCAGACACAGAATTTACAAGCAAAAGATCAAATGGTCATAGAACTGATGCAAATGTATTAAACAAACCTAAGATAGCTGTTAAATCTTTAATCAGTTAGAGCATGTTTCGATTGATTAAAATGCAAATTCCAGAATTTCTTTCGGCTCACTGCCCAAGATAATTAAAGGTTTTGTCAGTATACCAGAGGTAACATCTCAGGTCAGACAACGTATTTTATGTGCGAGGCCTTGTTTAGAATCTGTTTGTGTCTTAACTTGGAGGTTTTATTTTCCAAAGTATGAATTTATAAAATGCCACATTGACTGTCCACCTCCACATCACGTCTCCACTCAGTTGAATATCCTCGTGATTGTCTGGATGCTTTGTTAATGAGATCGGAGATGGCTCCCATTCATCTCTTTCAAGGTAATTGTTCCTTTGAAGACTTTGCAGACAAGTCGTCTCCATTCAATGGGTTTGTAATCTAGAAGGTACAATGATGCAAATGTGCAGCCATCTTTGACTGTGATCCCAATACAGAGGAACACAGTTTTGTCTTTTTTCAAAGGAAAATCACTTAGGGTTCCAGCTACTAAGTTCAAAATCAGCTTTTTTGACATCAAGCACAATTTCACAAGAGAAGAAATAAACTAGAAATTTCTGCTCCCAGCTTCTGTTTAGTATGTTTAACACTTCAGTTTTGTCAAGTAAAATTAAAAGGTGCTGTCTGAATCTTGCATATGTGGTGACAATTAGTATTCAAAATTGGGGTGGGGGTGGATGTCTCAGGCATAACCTTTCTCACAACACTTCAAATAGCCCAGCATCGCTAAGCACTTAAGAAAGACTGCAATGTTGAACTTTTAATTCTGTTTCTTTATTTTTCTACTTTGTACCTAAGATTTTGTACCTAGGTACCTTTGTATCTAATATGATGCCAGGAATAGTGACCTGGTTCACTTTTCACTGTACTCATGTATCCCTGTACTTGAGTACGTGCGACAACAAACCTTGATTCTAATTCCATTGACTTTATCCTTGTGATTAAAACATAACAGGTGAATGACCATTTCCAAGGAATGACCAGCTCAAAGTAACTAAGAGATAGTAAGAACTGCTGATGCTGGAGTCTGTGATAACAAGGTGTGGAGCTGGATGAACACAGCAGGCCAGGCAGCATCAGAGGGGCAGGAAAGCTGATGTTTTGGGTCTGGACCCTTCTTCAGAAATGGGGGAGGAGAAAGGGACTCTGAAATTTTGAGGTAACAAGGTGTAGAGCTGGATGAACACAGCAGGCCAAGCAGCATCATAGGAGCAGGAAAGCTTGACGTTTCAGGCCTAGACCCTTCATCAGCATCTGCAGCACCTTTTATCTCTGAAATTTTGAAATGATTTTACTTTGGCCGTAGAATATAGTCAGTCATTATGTGATGATTGAAAGCTCACATCACTGACTAAAAGTGAAGTGGGAGTAATCGTTCCTGATAAAGTAGCCCTTCTTTCAGCTGGTTGATTTGAGAGTGGAAATTTAATTGGCCTCTGAATTCATCCCAGAAAGAAAAGCCATGTGAACTTTTCACTAATGTGTTTACTTACTCAGGTATTCACTAACTGATACTGACAATGGCCCCTTCCTCAGGTCAGTGGCTTTTCAAACAGTAGCAATATGCCAATTTTTAAAGTTTACTTTTGGGATACAGGCCTTGCTGACAATATCACACTGTTTTCCCATCCCTGATTACCATGGATGCTGGTGAATTTTCTCAAGCCACAGTAGTCTAATAACAAGGTTTTCATGTTGTTGCCAAATATGGAATTCCATGATCCTATTGATCCAGAGACATTGATGGAATCGTGACAATGAACAAATTAGGAAAATACGTGCATTGTAAGGAAGAACTTATTCGTGTGGTGTTTCCATTACATTGTGACTCCTGTTTATTTCAGTGTTAGAGGTCACAGGATATAGGAGTGCATTGTTTAGATGATTTGATTTGTTTTGATTATTGTTACATGTACCAAGTTACAGTGAAAAGTATTGTTTTGCGTGCTATCCAGGCAAATCATGTACCATGTTACAGCTCCAGAAAAGGTGCAAAGAAGGATCAACTTTCGTGCATGAGATGTCCGTTCATAAGTCTGTTAACAGTGTGGAAGAAGCTGTTCATAAATTTGTTGGGAGATAGTAAGAACTGCCGATGCTGGAGTCAAAGATAACACAGCGTTGAGCTGGAGGAACACAGCAGGCCAGGCAGCATCAGAGGAGCAGAAAAGTTGACTTTTTGGGTCGGCACCCTTTCCTGACCCAAAACATCAACTTTCCTGCTTCTCTGATGCTACCTGGCCTGATGTGTTTCTCCAGCTCCACACCTAAATTTGTTGGTACTTGCTTTCAAACTTTTGTATTTTCTGCCCAGTGGAAGAGGATGGAAGAGAGTATAATCAGGGTGGGAGGGGTCTCTGATTATATTGGCTGCTTTCCCGAGGCAGTGGGAAATGTATATGGAGTCAATGAGAGGAAGGCTGGTTTTTGTGATGGACTGGGCTGCGTTCACATCTCTCTGTAATTTCTTGTGGTCTTGGGCAGAACAGTTGCCATACCAGGCTGTGATGCATCCAGATAGGATGCTTTCTGTGGTGCATCTATAAAAATTGATACCAATCATTGTGGACGTGTTGAACTTTCTTACCTTCTGAGGAATTTGAGACATTGGTGTGCTTTCTTGACTGTAGGTGGTATGTACCAGAGCTACAGTATACCAATGGTTGAGAGAACAATTGCCAGTGTACTGTTCAAATAGACCGCTTTGTTGTGGACAGTACTGAGATTTTCGAGTGCTTTTATGGCTGATAGGAATGGTGATTATTAGATGATTCCTCCTAATCATCAAGAAGCTCTGACGTGGTTATGGGTGAATCATTCACTAACAGGTTTCCACTCTGCTGTTCACATAGCCCTCAACCCTTCCTCTCCCTCCCAGAACCACAATGGGGATTCTCTGGCTCTCACTTTCCATCCTACCAGTCTTTGTATCCAAAGGATCACTTCCTGCATTTCCAATAGGTTGCCATCACCAAACAAATCTTCACTCCCCTATCAGCATTCCAAAGGGACCTCTCCCTCCATGACGCCCTCATCCATTCCTGTATCACCACCAACAATTCATTTTCCTTTCATGCCACCTTCCCATGCAATCACAGGAAGTATAACACTCTTTTACCTCTGTCTGACTCAGTACCCAGACATTCCTTCCAGGGAAAGCCATGACTTACATGTATCTCTTCTAATCTAGTTGTTTGAATTCACAATGCGTCTCCTCTACACTGGGGAGACCAAATGCAGACTTGAAAGGCCACTTTGCAGACTCCCTCTGCACCTTCTGGTCACTTGCCATTTTAATACACCACTTTACTCTTATGGTCACATCTCGGTCTAGGTGTAGTGATCCAGTGATGCTGAAAATAACCCGGAGGAACAGAACACTATTTCCCAGTTAAGCCCTTGACAGCCTTCTGGACTCAACCTGGAGTTCAACAACTTCAGACCATGAACTCTGTCCCCCATTTTCTTCCACACCACATTCCTACCCACCCAACCCAGTGAACTTATTTTGTCTCCAGCTGAACTGATTTATATTCTGTTATTAACACTTTCTTTTGATCTATCTCACTTCTCTACAAACTCAGAAGTCACATGATACTAGATTGTAGTCCAACAGGTTTATTTGAAATCACTAGCTTTTTGAATGCTGCCTCTTTGTCAGGTGAAGTGATTTGGACTATAACCTGGTGTCATGTGACTTCTGACCTTGTCCACCCCATTCGAACACTAGCACCTCCACATCATTCTCTACAAACATTAGCACTCATTTTGCCTTTTATTCTGTGATACCTACCCCTGACTTTCCCTTCTGTTCTGCATGCTCCTTCCCACTTTTTGACAGGATAACACCCATCATTTTTCCACCTGTCTCTTCAGTTCTGGAGAGTCATCCTGGATTCAGAACATTAATTCTGTGTCTTTTTCTTCTGGTGCTGCTAGAAGTGATGATTTTCTCGAGCAATTTCTGTTTTTATTTCATTAAATCAACATCTGCAGTACTTTGCCTTTGTTTTATTGTAAGAGTTTTCCTGTTTCTCTTCTGAACATATGTTTGTAGTTTTATCCTTCTCCTTAACTTCAGTGAGTTAGTTCTTAATTGAAGCTATTGCCATCAATAGAGAATTGACAGATTTGTGCGTATTGTTTAAAAAGTAGGCAAAAGTTAGATGATATATTTGGGAGGTTTGCTGAGATTCCCACTTAATAGTTTGCAGTTGATGACACTAATAGGGTTTAACAATGAGGGCAGATTGCAACTCAATGTCTGTATACCTTTGAGTGAAGAAGGTTTAGGGATGATCTAACTCAGATTTTTAAGACGATAAAATGATTTTGTAGGAGAAATCAATGCCCCTGTCAGGAGTGTCCAGAATAAAATGACATAATATTAAAATTAGGGCCAAACCATTCAGGACTTAGTGGGATATGGGCCAAATGCAGGGAAGTAGGAATGGTTTAGCTTGGGAATCCTGGTTGGCATGGACAAGTTGGACCAAAAGGTCTGTTTCCATCCTGTATGACTCTAATCACAGTTTTACCAATGAAAGTTTTCATATTACGTACTATTTTTCATGATATTGACATTAATAATCTTACCTTGCATTCAAAAACATTTTAAGTTGGTGAGTTGCATCATCATTCAGTAGTTGTGAATTATGGATATTTCAGGCGACCCTCTCACTAAACCCAACGTTGCCCTTTTGCTACCACTAGTTGACGGTACGGCGCAAGCGTAGACCCGAAATGCCGGCTGCCGGCACCATGTCGTGAGAGCGCAAGCGCAGACTCCCCAGAAGGTGGGTCTTGGGTTAACAGACCGGAACAGGCACAGACTCCACGAGGCGGGATCTTGAATGACGGATGCGCATGCGCAAACGCCGGGAAACGAAGTCCTGAGCGACGGCCGCCCATAGAGTGCCGGTCCAGCGCAGGCGTAGACCCCACGAGAGGCGGGGCCTAGGGTGCCGGCCCGACGCAGGCGCAGATTCCCCGGGATGCCGGCCGCCGGCGGGGCCTCAGTCTACTCGGATTATCAGCTCGAAGAGGCCGCCCTGTGTGAGTGCCAGACCGGGAAGAAGAGGCACCTTCACAAGGGAGGGGGGAGGGTCGGCTGGACCGGGTAAGGAGCCGTTGTGTGTGTTGTTTGTTGAGGATGTGAGTGTCTGGTGAGAGGGTTGTTGTCTCTGGGCCGGACTCCGCTCCATGACCACGGCCAGAGCCACCGCTTTGTCTCCCCTGGAGCCTCGAGCCCTCACATTGAATTAATCTAAACATCATTAAAAACTCACAGAGAGTTTATACTAGCAGAAAAACCATTGCCCCTGCACCGAGACATTTCAGTCGAGTGTGTGATACAAAGGGTTTCCTGTGTGTGAAAGACTGCTGATGGGGAATAGGCTGAGAGACAGACTTACATTTCTGTAGCGCCTTTCACAACCTCAGGACATCCCAGAGTGCTGTAACGTCACTCTGCTAGTAATCAAGTGGTAACTGCAGGCCAGTGTTCATTGCATATAGTTTATAATCCCATCAAGGCGGAAGGTTGACATTTGAATTCAATCAGATCTGGAATAAATTGCTGCTGTAATGTTGACCGTGTGACAAATGTCAATTTTTGTAAACAAAAAATTTCCACCAGTTCACTAATGTCCCTTAGGAAAGGAAATCTGTTGTCCTTACTCGGTCTGGCCTACATGTGACTCCTGACCTACAGCAATGTGGTTGACTGAGATGCTCTCAGGGCATGTAGCCAGTGATACCCCATTGCATGAATGATTAAAAAGAAATACAATAAAATAATTTGTTTTGAAGTGTGGTCATCGTAATAATGCATGTACTGACTGATTCACGCACAACTTGCTGTCCAAGTGTGATAATGACCCAGGAAATCATTCCTTTTTTGCAATATTGATTGAAGGTTAAATATTTGGAAGAACCTTGGGGGTGACTCCCCTACTGCTCTTTGTTGAGATCTTTTATTTCTCTCTACGAGGGCAGGCGTGACTTTGGTTTAACATCACATCCGAAAGGCGGAACCTCCTGATAGAGTTGCACTCACTTGGTACTGTACTGGAATGTCAGCCTATGTTTTGGTGCTTAACTCTTGGTCTGAAATAAGTAATAAATTGTCTCTGTTTGGGAGGGAATTAGTTGATTGCTCTGTTCTATGTAAAGTTTTAGACGTTCTGCCTTTTGCAGTTTGAGGAAGGTGAAGGTGGTGGGAAAGAGTTTATTTGTGAAGTGTACTTTTAGGAAGCATTGGCAGTCACAGCACCACCTAGGCTGTCCTGCCTTCCACCCTACTCAGTATACAAAGTTAGAATCATTGTAGAATCCCTACAGTGGGTGCTCACCAAGTCTGCACCAACCCACCAGACAATATTCCCTCCAGACCCAGCCCCATCTGATGCCCATCACCCTACATTTACTATTGCTAACCAACCTAGTCTAAACGTCCCTGGTCATTATCAGGAAATTTAGCGTGGCCAATCCACCTAACCTGCACATCTTTGCACTGTGGGAAGAAACCAGAGAATGTGCAAACTCTGTCCAGACAGTTACCCAAGGCTGGAATCGAACCTGGCTTCCTAGTGATGTGAGATAGCCGTGCTAACCACTGAGCCACCGTGCCGGTCTTAGGTAGGTGGATGTCAGTTAAGATGATTAGTTCCAGGACAGTCTCTTCATGTGTAGATAGCCTGTATTTGTATTGAAATCTGTTGAGTATGTTGCATTTGAGTCCACTGAGTGCCTAACTAAACTAAGCAAATCAAATAGTCTCTGACATGTGTCCAAATAGAGCTGCAAGATCAATTATTCTGTTTTATTTTGAGGGATTAGCGAGAGAGGAATGTTGAAGTCCCGAGGAAAGCAAATCATCTTCAAACGGTGCCTTCAGATTCTTAATGTTCACCTGAAGCCCCAGAAAATCTGAATGATTTATTGTCACTTGTATTTTACAGTGGATAGTTCAGTAACATACAGTGAAAGCTTCGACTGTCACCACAATATGGTGCTATTTTGAATAGTCCGCCTGTGCTGGACCCACCATGGTAGGAGTTGCCACTGTTTAGGTGCCGCTGGGCCCACCTCACTGATGCCACTGAATCCCATTGCTAAACCCATATTTGCCCCACAACGAGAAGTGCCTTGCTTTGCTACTGCCACCGCCTTGTCAATAGCCAGGAGTCCCTGGCTCAACTGTTGTATTGATGACTTCAGGAGTCCTGGCTCCAGGCATAGTATTCTGCACCCGCTGCCTCGCCAACACTAGGAGTCCCCTCCCTGGGCCTACTGCACCCAGGAGCCCTGGCTCTGCTACCAGCCAAGCTGCCGCCATGCCAAGAGTCCTGCCCTGGCTGCTGCCCTCCGGGATGTCGTCACCATCTTGAAGAGTCTGCTGCTGCCACCTCTGAATGCTGGAGGAGCTTTGCCACTACTGCCAGCCCCAAGTGCCAGGAGGACGAGCTTGCGTCCGCTCCCGCAGCCACCTCCGAGTGCCAGGAAGCTGCTGCCACGCCAACCAACCCACCAAAGAGAAGAAAAACAAAACTGAAAGAGCAGAAGTAAAAAGAAAAAAAAAATGCAGATGGGAGTGGATGAGCCTTGGGTAAAAACGTTCACTTGGCCCTGCTAAAGTGTCTCATGTTCTGACAACTTCTGAAGAGTGTGCCTCAGCAACCCTCTCTTTGTCCTGTGTTGTGGTATCAACCCCACATCCTGTGGCCCTAAGATGTATCTGTTGAAATGTTAGGATGCAAGGGAGAGATTGTGGTGCTGTCACTGGGTAAGTGATGTAGAGGCTCAGGGTAACTATTTCGGAGAGATGTTTGGAAGCTTTTCTACACACGAAGGGGTCAAGGTTTAGAATTCCACCCAGTGGCAGACGATGCTGGATCATTTGTTCATTTTAAATCTGAGATGGATGAGTTTTTGTTATGCAAAGGTATTGCGAGATATGAACTGAAAGCAGGTATATGAAGTTAGGCCACAGATCAGCCATGATCTCATTGAATGGCAGAACAAGCTCAAGGGGCTGAATGGCCGACTCCTCATCCTATGTTCCTAATGGGGATGTGTTAAAACACATTATGGCAGCTGATGGAATTTAAATTCAATTAGTTAAATCTGGAATTGAGGCCAGTCTCAGTAATGGTAACCATAAGCAATCATTAATCATCATGTTCATGTTCTGTTTGACAAGATTCAATGAGTGGTGCGTCCTAGGCGTCAATGTTGGGGCAGGGATGGTTGCTAAATTTGCTGAAGACACAAAGGTAGGTAAGAAAGTATATTATGAGGAGGACATTAGGGAGCATCAAATGGATATGATGAGCATTCAAGAGTGCTTTAGAGAGAATGTAACAAAGAATAGGGAAAGGACAAGAGAATGTTGATTTGATCTATTATTGTCACATGCACTGAGATACAGTGAAAAGTATTGTTTTGCATGTTAACCGGCCAAATCATATCTTACATAAGTACATCACAGTAATAGAACTGAATGCAGAATGTAGTGTTATGGCAATGGGGAAGGTGCCGAGAAAGATCAACTCTAATATATGGGAGATGTATTCGTAAGTCTGATAACAGTGGGGAAGAAGGTGTTCTTAAATCTGTTGGTACAAAGTCACACTGTGCATGTGTCTGCACTAACTATCCAAATCAGTCAAATGACCATCGCATATGTAACACCGCCATTGTTCTGAGAAATCCGTTAAGTGAGTGAGCAAAGATTTGGTGATTGGAGTATAATGTGGAAAAATGTGATATGGTCCATCTTAACAGGAAGAATGAAAAATAAGCATATTAGCTAATTGTGAGAGATTGCAGAGATCTGAGATGCAAAGCGATCTGATACATAATTCACCAAAGGTTAAAATAGGTGTACAGTAAATAATTAGGACAGCTAATGCAATTTTTTAATCAAGGTGAATTGAATACTTCACAGGGATCAGTGTTGGATCCATTGTTGTTTGTCATTTATGTAAATGATTTGGATGAGAATTTAGGAAGCATGATGATATAGTGGACAGTGAAAAATATTACCTAAGGTTACAAAGGAATCTTGATCAATTGGGCCAATGAGCTAAGTAGTGGCAGATGAAGTTTACTTTGGATAAATGCGAGGAATTGCACTTTGATAAGTCAACAAGAGCAGAACTTATCCAATTAATGGTAGGGCCTTGAGGAGTGTTGTTGAACAGAGACACCTAGGGGTTCAGGTACATAATTCTTTGAAAGATGTGCCACAGGTAGACAGAGTTGTAAGCAAGGCATTTGGCACACTTGCCTTCATTGCGCAGACCATTGAGTACAGGGAGTTGGGACATCATGTTGTGGCTGTACAGGATTTTGATGAGGCCACTTTTGGAGAACTATGTACAGTTCTAGTAGCCCTGCTACAGGAAGGATATTATTAAATTGGAGAGATTTAAAAGATTTACCAGTAAGCTACTAGGACTAGAGATAGTAGGAACTGCAGATGCTGGAGAATCTGAGATAACAAAGTGTAGAGCTGGATGAACACAGCAGGCCAAGCAGCATCAGAGGAGCAGGAAAGCTGACGTTT
>JAHRHZ010000004.1:5251745-5374363 GCA_024137785.1 Ginglymostoma cirratum | reverse complement strand
CCCTTCTTCAGAAAATTCTGAATAAGGGTCTAGGCCCAAAACGTCAGCTTTCCTGCTCCTCTGATGCTGCTTGGCCTGCTGTGTTCATCCAGCTCTACACCTTGGGATCTCAGCTACTAGGACTGCATGGTTTGAGTAACAGGGAGAAGCTGGATAAATTGGGACTTTATTTCACTGAAGCGTAGGAGGTTGGGAGGTGACTTTATAGAGGTTTATAAAATCATGAGGGGCATAGATAAGATGAATAGCAAAGGTTTTTTTTCCCTAGGGAGGGAAGTTCGAAACTAGAGTATATTTTTAAGGTGAGAGGAGAAAGGTTGTTTTTAAAACTGAGGGGCAACTTTTTCCACTCAGTGATTCATATGAATGAACTGCCAGAGGAAGTGGTGAATGCAGGTACAGTGACGGCATTTAAAAGGCATTTGGACAGCCATGTGAGTAGGAAAGGCTTAAAGGGAATATGGGCCAAATGCAGGCAAAAGGGACTAGTTTAGTTTGGGAAATTTGGTCAGCATGGATGAGTTGGACCAAAGGGTATGTTTCTGTCCTGTACGACTGTATAGATACTAAAGTAGGGAAGTTATGCTTCAGTTATTGGTGAGACTACATCTGGAATACTGTGTACAATATTTGATCCCCTTATTTAATGAATGATATAAATATGTGAAGAGTAGTTCAGAGGAGGTTTTACTAGGCCAATACCTGGAGTGGGTGGGTTGTCTTATGATGAAAGGTTGGGCAGGCTAGGCTTGTAACTACTCGATTTTTACAAGAGAAATACGTGACTTGATTTAAACATATAAGATCCTGAGGGGTCTTAATTGGGTAGAGAGGATGGTTCCTCTTGTAGGAGAATCGACAACTAGGGGGTCATTCGGGTTTTTATTTATGACTATGGGGTCATCCATTTATGACATGAGAAATCTTTTCTCATGGAGAGTCATGAGTCTTTGAGTCTTCTTCATCAAAAGACAAAGTCTTTGAATACTTTTAAGGAATTGAAAGGCTCTTGGGGTCAGATGGGAATATAGAGTAATCATATCAACCACAATGTTATCGACTGGCAAAGCAGACTCGAGGGGCCAAGTGGCTGCCTACTGCTTATAATTCATGTGTTTGTATGTTCACATCTTTCAGGGAAGGAAATCTGTTATGCTTACCTGGTCAGGCCTCCATGTGGCTGCAGATACATAGCAACCTGGTTGATTCTTAATCGTTCTCTGAAATAGCCCAGCAAGCCACTCAGTTCCAGGACAATTAGGAATGGGCAGCACATAGTTGCCTTGAAAGTGATGCCATGTCTGATGAAAGATTGAGAAAAGGGATTCATAGGCCCGACACTTGCATGTCGCGAGCTAGTTATAAATTAGCAGTGATCAGTGCCTTTGAGTGGACAGCCTGCTTTCTCGAGGTTATAGTACTGTTGGTTGAAACAACTGAGGGATTGAATTATCATTAAGAACTGACATGCATAGAAGTATGAATGTTTGAAGCACTGTTCGAAGTGCTTTTAACTGGCTTGGAAGGCATTCAAAAATAACTACAAACAGGTGGCAGTGAACTTGAGTCTCCAGAATCCTTGTTGCTCTTGGGAGCAGTCGGTGACAATTCTTAGCAGGGTGACCAGGCTGATTTCCCAGAGTGATTCTAATATCACCAAATAGCTGCCCAGCAAATTGGGCCGACTGCTTCTGATGACAATCCACACCTTAAGCTGTTTTGTTTGGGTGACTAACGGAAGGCAAACAGCAATGATTCACTTTTAGGCAGCATTCAGAAAACATGGGAATATGCTGGACACAATCAGTGTGAACAAGGTAAGAAGTTATGGAAATTTTAAATAATTGTGCATTTAATATTGTGAACTAGATTTGAAAATAATGTTGCTACTATAGTGCTTTCTTATCAAGCTGATTAATTTTACATGAAACATATTTTATACCTCTGCAATTGCTATAATACTGATTTCACCACTAACACTCCTACAGGAAGAGATCAGACTGATAAATTGCACAATTTTTACTTGCAGAGCAATAGTTTACCAAAAGTGAGGAGTCATTTATTTTGTGAACACTCTTGCATTAACCACTTAATCTAAATGCTCATTATTTGCATGGAATTCTGCACAATGCTGTGTGTCTGGAGTGGGATGGCAAGAGAGTTCACAGTTATCTTCCTTGTCAACACTTCCAATCTTTTGATTTTTCTTAATGGAAATGGTTTTTAATAGATTTTGTGTTCCTACCTCTTAAAAAAGCTAACATTTTGCTGGGATATCATGTGCACTGATTTCCCAATTACAAACGGCCATTATCCTTGGTCAGCACGTATGCCTTAACAAGTGCCAGCTAGAATAAGTTGACCATTTGTACGCAGCAAAGTCCCAAAAAAAAAGACACATTGAGTGCTGTTTGCCCATATAAACAGTGCCCATATTTCCAAGGTAATTCATTGCCTCTTCAGTACTGTAAACTGTGCAAGGTGCTACATAAACTCCAATTCTATTTTTCTTCGCACGTACACCTTGATAAGAATGTTAGCAGAGATTGCAAGGATACTGGATCGTGCCCTCCCCAAATGTCTTGATTTGATAATGTTCAAGCTGAAAGTATTAATTGTGACTTCACATACACTCACAGGTACGGTGGTACTGTCCCCACTTCTAGGGCAGTAGGTTGTGCTCAAGTCCCTCATGTCTCAGAGGCCTGTCATAAAATGTCTGAGCAGATTGAGTGCACGTGTGTACAATGTATTATTAAACAATGTCTACTGCAAGCCTTTGAGAGTGTCAAGTTAACACTAGGCTATTGTCTAAAGTACATCATATAGATCTAAACTTTATGCTCCCATTAATTTGCTGTTTCTCATTACTTAATGATAGCATCCTATAGTGAAAGGTCAAAAGAGTGACTTGAATTCTAACATTACAATGACACAGTTGCATAGATGAACCACGTTAGGAAGAGTTTCAGCAACACTGGTCTGGGTAACAGCCTTGGCGAATTTAGCTGTTTCTGGTCAATTATTGAGTCCACAACAGTCACAGCAGTGGTCAAGTAGATTTGGTTATTTTTCCCATACTCGATGAAATAAATCCCACACTGGCTGAGTGGAGACTTACCTGCCTCTGTTGTCCTAAGAGGAGGAGATTAGGCCCACCTCCAAATCGCTGTCTTTGAGTTGGGTGAGTGTTGGCTTTCTGATCCTGCAGTCACACCTATTCCTGAAGGCCAGCACATGTTGGGACTTGAATCCTGGCAATACATTGCTTTTTTAATTTATTTTACAGAGGAGATCAACCATTCCCGATGCTGAAATTCATCGATGGAAACCTACAGTGCCACTAGTATATTTTAATCGCACAATGTGGGGACTTTTCAGTTTACTGTTACTTCATTCATTGCAAATGTTACAGTGATTGAATAAATTTTGTTTCAATTATATCTACATCAATCATGGGCTTGGTCACCATGTCACATATTAAGTCTCACTTCAAGCCCGAACCGTCAGCTTTCCTGCTCCTCTGATGCTGCTTGGCCTGCTGTGTTTATCCAGCTCTACACTTTGTTATCTCAGATTCTCCAGCATCTGCAGTTCCTACTATCGCTGTATTTGTCCCATATCTCTCCAAACCTTTCCTATTCATGTACTTATCCAAATGTCTTTTAAATGTTGTAGCTGTACCTGCTTCCATCACTTTCCTATGGCAGTTCATTCCTACACGACCCACTCCATGTGTAGAAAGGTTGCTCCTCATGTCCTGAGGCCCTCATCCATTTTCTTCAGGTGCAAGTAAAAAGTCCCTTGGCACTGTCTAGAAGAGAGCAGCAAAGTTATCCCTGGTACCTTGGCTTTATCCCTTAACAACATCCCTTAAGGTTTATCCCTTAACAACCATAACCTAAAACAGATTGTGATTAGTTCATATTGCTGTTTGTTGGAACATGCTGAACACAAACTTGTTGCTATTTTTCTACATTAACAAAAGTAACTAGGTTTAAAATCGGTTGTAACTGAATTAAGGGTAAGACACTTTGTGATGTCCTGAGGTCATGAAAGGTGATATGTGAATGCAAGTCTATTTTAAGGGGACACTCTAATACAGGTTATACTGTCAGCATTATTACCTGATCTAAGTGTAGAATATCATTCCCTCTAATTTGTTTTAGCAATCTGTATCTAATCCTGTATTGAAAGGCACAATGGTTATTCTAGTGCTGTCCATTGCAGCTCTTGCAGCTTTTGAGCCCAGGTAACTCCGTCTCAGTTAGGTTGCTGTTCATTAATGACAACTTCATTGTATTTGAATTTTATGGACCTGGGTGTATAGGTGTGGCTGTTGACTCATGGATAAGTTCTAGAACAATTTGTTGAGAAATGTGCAAATTACTGAGAACGTGAATCTAAATTTCGCACTTGCTCCTTCTGCACCACAGTGTGCAGTTGTGTGCATCTCAAAAGACCTAGAGGCTGGAGTCCTGTGCCCTAATGTGATAAGGTGAATTCATGTTTCCCATGTCACCATCCTCCAGTGTCACTGAATTAAATTGCTATTCTAAATGGAAGTGTCAGTGGTTTAAGACCACAACTGGCTTATTCTGTACCAGGAATGGAATTAATATTGCCCAAGTTTTCACTCTAAACCTTTATCCCTTTGACTCCTTTAATCAGTTGGATCAGTTAGCTCAGTTGGTTGGATGGCTGGTTTGCGATGCAGGTGTTGAGGATTCAATTCTCGCAATGGCTGAGGTTACCATGAAGGACCTGCCTTTTTGACTTGTCTTTGCCTGAGGTGTGGTGACCCTTAAGTTAAACACACAATCAGTGATGGATTTTGGTTAGCTCAGTTGGTTGGGCAGCTGGTTTGTGATGCAGAGTGATGTCAACAGCATGGGTTCAAATTCCCACACTGGCTGAGGTTACAAAGTAGGACTTTCCTTCTCAATCTCCCCTCTCGCCTGTGGCTTGGTGACCCTCAGGTTAAACTACCACTAGTCATCTCCCAATAAAGAGAACTGCCATATAGTCTGGTAGGACTATGGTGAGTTTACCTTTATTCTCTTAGCATGGAGTCTTTAACCCACCTAAAAATCAAAAGGGAGAGGGGAGGGTTGTTTCCCTCGTAATACCTTGAGGCAATTTTTAATATGGCATTGTTTCAGCCTGTTTGGGACCTGGGTCATTGAGCTCCAAAATTGGGTTCTCTGTGCTCAATATTATACTCAAATGAGGTTCACTTTCAATCTCGAAAGGTTTTCGGCCACCAGCCTATCAATGCCATTTGATTTTTATTAAGTGTTGCATTCTTTGCTGAGCCTTATTTTTCTGTTGCTACTAAAACATTTTCTTCAAATTATGACTGGTCTATTTGGAAAACTGTCCCTGTCTTTCAGAAGTTAGGCAGGGGGTCAGTGGGAGTGATTCAATATTTGAGGGAGAGATCTGGGAACATAGCAGTTTTCACAAAATGTCTCCCACACAGAGTTTTGGAAATTACTAATCTGTCCCACTGGAGTACCCTTTTTTTTGTGTGTGTGACTTCTCATAAATATTCAAAGCAAAAACCTTGAGTTTATTATGAATATGTGCCACAAGCGTTGTTTTAATGAATTATGCAAGACGCCTGAGTCAGGATGAGAAGAAATTATGTTGCTGAAAATTTCATGTGGAGGTCAGTGCTCTAATTCTTGCGGGCCCCACTTTTTTAAGAAAAATCTTCAAGTTCCAGTGCATTAATAAAATTTTAATATTGCAATTAGAATGAGATAATGAAGATGACAACTCGTGGTTATTAAAACATTATTTCTCTTGCCCTTACTAATATATTAAACCTGCTGCAACAGGATTTTCCAAAGTGCTTTAAAGCCAATGAAATACTTTTGAAGTGCAGCCACTACTGTGGCTTAAGAAACATGGCAGCCAATTTGTGCACAGTGAGATCCTGCAAGCAGCAGAGAGATAATGACCAAGTAAATCTGATCTAGGGATGTTGATGGGGGATAATTCTTGGTCTGAACACAAATCTGTATTTGAGTGTGTTCTTAAACATGCCAAAAATACTTTGAAGCATGATGAAGGCAATGAAGAAAATCAAACAACCACATCTTACAATTCTTCTCATGTAATTTTATTTTATTCCATGTCATTCAGGAGGAATTATGAATGAGGTAGCAGCCCAGTTATGGTGGGTACAGCTTTGAGTGCAGGACTATAGAGGGCAAGCATCGCAAGCCTCCTGAACCTAAAGAACGTTGAAGAATGAGACTCAGAAAATGGAATGGTAGGGTGTCTGTAGTTGTTAGTGCATAACGAATGTCGATACCGTCATAGTCTCCTAGCTGAAATTTTCCTGACTATTTAGATTATAGTGGTAAATCTCTAATTGTTTCCTTTAGTGTGAAGTGTCTGTTTAAATACATGTTAAAGACATGACAAATTTATAATGTAGTTACTTAGTATTCAGTTGTTGGTACAAAGTGCCATATGGCTGTGCTTCCTGTGCAGATCTATTAGTCATCTCTTTTTACACTTCCATCAGAAAAAGTGACAAATGCATTTTAAAAATTTAAAGAACCATAGGATATCAACAATTAGCTTGTTAAATGAAAATGAACACCCATAGATGAAGGAGGGACAAGTGCTTCAGCTATGTCATGTGGATTACAAATAGGAGCTATCCACTAATGTGGATAGTATTTGTTTTCAGCTGAGAGATGAAAGGTGACCTTTATTGCCATTGGCAATGTTGAATGAAGTATTTATGTGCATATAGGTTGTTCCTTCAGGAGGCTGTGCTGCAACTGTAAGTCCTGTTTTGGGGATAAGCCATAAATGACACGTAAATGTTGCCATGCTCCTCCGCATTTGAAAAAGAAACGTAGTATGCACATGTGGAGCTGAGATCCTACGAACAGTGGAAATTCGTACAAGTTGCATTATGGCGTGTAAGTTTGCTCCTCGGATTCTGCTGAAGTATGGTGGCTTGGAGTTGTTGGTTATTTCCACTTGAGCTCTCAAAACTGGTTCAAAATCCAGTAATGCTGTTTTTGTCCCTCTGAGCTATGATAGTCTGAATGGCTTGGTTGTAGATTTTTTAGTACGTGATGGGGTTGTTGATTATAAAACATGTTCCTCAAGAGGGCAGATGGTTGAGAATCTGTCATTGCTGACCTAATATTCCACCAAAAGTGGGGGTAGTAGGGCCTTCTCTTCCTCTTTTGTAAATAAAGGAGTGTATTGTATTCTGCACATGGCCTGTGATGAATCTGAGTTGGGGACTTCTTGATACTGCTTGCTGTTCAATGTTGAATTATTCCTTTCTCAACAATGGTATCCTTCATGCTGATGAGTTGCGAAGAATTGAGATAAAAATTGTAAGACAAGGCAGTGCAGATGCACAATGATTCACCAGCGATGGAGCATTGCTCTGAAAGCTTGTGATTTCAAATAAACCTGTTGGACTATAACCTGGTGTCGTGTAACTTCTGACTTCCTTAAATCACTGCAATCCATGTGGTGTTGAGGCACTCACAGTGCTGTTAAGAAAGGCATTCCATTTGGCAATATATTTCCAAGTCACGATGATTCATGACCTAGAGGGGAGCTTTCAAGGTGCTGGTGCTCCCGTGCCATAAGACCAGCAATGCCCTGTGACATGCTGTGAATGAATAGAACAAAAAAAATTGGCTGCTGGTAGAATAAGGCTCAGATGTGGTCGCCAATGATATGCTGGTACGCTGCCTTTTAATTTGAAGGTCCTATTCCTCTTTGACTAGTGCCATAAAATCTTTTAAGTCTTCCAGTGAGGCGGACAGGCCTTGCTGTAACAGCTGAAAAACGCCACTAATTTGATTTTTTAAAAATTCATTCTTGGGCCAACATTTATCGCCCATCCCTAGTTTCCATTGATAGGGTGGTAGTGAGCTGCCTTCTCAAAAGCAGTCAAGTGTGAAAAGCAAGACAGGAACCACAAAATCTCTAGCCTTTTTCCATTCATAGCTTTCGGGCTATAGACTTTCTGCAGTTGCACGGAGAGGGAGCATTTCTGGTTTCAGCAGATGTGTATAAAATATCCTGTTTTCACCCCGTCTGGCAGTGTGACACCTGACACGGCAGCTGCCTATGGGGCTGGGTGTTGATTGGGACATCTGCAAAATGTTCTTATAAATTGTGAGTGGTTCGGGGCAGCTTTGAGCTTTGAATCCAAAAGCACGTGCATTTACGCTCCCTTCCAAATCTTGGCTCCATTTCTTTGTAAAATATTGTAACATCAGATGTATTTTTGTCAACCTCCCTTGGTATTTCATTAAAACTTAGCACTAGTCTAAACCCCTCAGTTAAAAGCAGTCAACTTTATTTGTATGTTTCCTTGCATTTATTACTGATTTATTAAGCTTTTCGGTCGAAGCATTTAGAGATTTTGTGAGCGTGGTAACTTTGAGAGTTTTTGTGATGCCACTATAAATCTTGCTACTTTTTAGAGAATTATCAGATTAGCTTTCCATTGAAAATTTTTTTCCCTGTAAAGTTTCTTTTTGCCCCCAGCTGTATCTTTATATTCTCTCTCTAGTTGAAAACCACTGCTTCTGAACTACGCATTATGGAATGTGTGTGATCTCTAAACCACACTGATCCAATACCATGATCCACACACATTTCTTAATTTGCAGGTTGTTGCATCTCCTGCCGCTGAAATAGGTAGCCATTATAGACCCCCTCTGTCTTGATCCTCCAGAGTGGTGCCAATTGAGCTTGCAGCTGTTTGTCTTTCTAAGATAACCAGACATTTTAAAATGCAGTAAGATGCTGAAACATTGCCTTCATGATTCTTTTTCAACTCAAAGGCTGTACATTGTGAATTTTGTGGTGCGTTGTTAGAGTTTTACTTAATCAAACGGTAATTTTCTTTAGCTGTTTGTAACTAGATTCAAGGTCTTTATCACTGTAATGGAATGTGTTTGCGCATTTGCTGGATCTTGACTTGCTATTTCTACCCCATCCCATCCTCACTGCACCTGAATGTTTCTCCCTACCCCCTTGATCCTCTGGGATGATGAGCTTCAGCCGCGCTCTGTTACCAAGCTCAAGTGGAAAGTTGGATAGTGGGTGTCAGCATTCTATTTGGAGACGGGAAGTATCACAACCATGTCTCATCTGTTCAGCTTTTGATATCCATATGCTTTGCAGAAGAAAAGTATATAATGGTTTTATGCTAGGAGCAAAGGCTGATTTATTTCAACCCCCAACAATCATTTACTCTGAGTTAATTTTAGTGACTCAGTTGCCACTCAGTTAACTCAACACAAACTAGGAGTCAAGGCTGGACTGTGCAGTTATGTATGGCTCAGTGCTGTATTAAGCACGTGTTGCTTTTACTGACTAGAATGAATGCTGATGCTTTTGATGTTGCAAGATATTGTAGTTAGCTTTTGGTGGTACAAATCAAGAAATATACATGAAAGCGAAAGATAGTAACCGGGAAAGAGCACAGGTATAAGGTTAGTTAGATACCTCTTTTAAAAATATAAACTTAGGTGTAATGAGCAGAATGGGATTCTGTAATTCTATTCTGATTTGGAGGCGACTATTATCATTCTTTACACTGTAGATTTGCTTTAATTCTTCCTTTTTAAATCAAGCAACTTTTCAGATGGGATATCAATTCAAAACTACTCCATTTGTTCACATATATAAAATCCCATCCCACAGTACTACACAAAAGATTGATCTGCATTTTAACTTCCTGACGTTTAATTAAGAACATAAGAACTAGGAGCAGGAGTAGGCCATCTGGCCCCTCGAGCCTGCCCCGCCATTCAATAAGATCGTGGCTGATCTTTTTGAGACTCAGCTCCACTTACCATAACCCTTAATTCCTTTACTGTTCAAAAATTTATCTAGCCTTGCCTTAAAAACATTCAGCGAGGTAGCTTCAACCGCTTCACTGGGCAGGGAATTCCACAGATTCTCAGCCCTTTGGGTGAAGAAGTTCCTCCTGACCTCAGCCCTACATCTACGTCCCTTTATTTTGAGGCGATGCCCTCTAGTCCTAGTTTCACCTGCTAGTGGAAACAACCTCCCTGCCTGCACCTTATCTATTCCCTTCATAATCTTATATGTTTCTATAAGATCTCCCCTCATTCTTCTGAATTCCAACGTGTATAATCCCAGTCTACTCAGTCTCTCCTCATAATCCAACGCTCTCAACTCTGGAATCAACCGAGTGAATCTACTCTGTACCCCCTCCAGTGCTAGTATATCTCTTCTCAAGTAAGGAGACCAAAAATGCACACAGTACTCCAGGTGTGGCCTCACCAGGACCCTATACAGCTGCAGCATAGCCTCCCTGTTTTTAAACTCCATCCCTTTAGCAATGACAGACAAAATTCCATTTGCCTTTTTAATTACCTGCTGCACCTGCAATCCTACTTTTAGCGGTTCATGCACAAGGAAACCCAAGTCCCTCTGCACAGCAGCGTGCTGCAATCTTTTACCATTTAAAACATAGTCCATTTTGCTGTTATTCCTACCAGCATGGATGACCTCCCACTTATCAACATTGTACTCCATCTGCCAGACCTTTGCCCACTCACTTAGACTATCTATATCCCTCTGCAGACTTTCAGTGTCTTCTACATATTTTGCTCTACCACTCACCTTAGTGTCATCTGCAAATTTTGACACACCACACTTAGTCCCCAACTCCAAATCATCTATGTAAATTGTAAACAATTGCAGTCCCAACACTGATCCCTGAGGCACATCACTGGCCACTGGCCACTGGCCACTGACCGCCAATCAGAAAAATACCCATTTACCCCTACTGTTTGCTTTCTACTGGTCAACCAATCCTCTATCCATGCCAATACATTACCTGTAATACCGTGCAACTTTATCTTACGTAGCAGCCTTTGGTGTGGCACCTTGTCAAATGCCTTCTGGAAATCCAGATCCACCACATCCACAGGTTCCCCATTGTCCACCATGCGAGTAATGTCCTCAAAGAATTCCACCAAATTAGTTAAACATGACCTACCCTTCATGAACCCATGCTGGGTGTTCCCAATGGGACAATTTATATCCAGATGTCTCGCTATTTCTTCCTTAATGATAGATTCAAGCATTTTCCCCACTGCCGCAGTTAAGCTAACTGGCCTATAGTTACCTGCTTTTTGTCTACTTCCTTTTTTAAACAGTGGCATCACATTGGCTGTTTTCCAATCTGTGGGAATCACCCCAGAGTCCAGTGAATTTTGGTAAATAATTACTAGTGCATTTGCTATTTCCCCCATCACCTCTTTTAGTACCCTGGGATGCATTTCATCAGGGCCAGGAGACTTGTCTACCTTTCGCCCCATTAGCTTGCCCAGCACTGCCTCCTTAGTGATAATGATAGTTTCTAGGTCCTCACCTGCTATAACCTTCTTGCCATTAGTTTTCGGCACGTTATTTGTGTCTTCCACTGTGAAGACCGACACGAAATAACTGTTTAATGTCTTGGCTATTTCCTCATTCCCAGTTATTAAATTGGCCTTCTCATCCTCGAAAGGACCAATGTTTACCTTCGCCACTCTTTTACGATTTACATATTTATAGAAACTTTTGCTGCCTGTTTTTATATTCTGAGCTAGTTTACTCTCATAATCTATCTTACTTTTCTTTATAACTTTTTTTGTGGCTTTCTGTTGGCCTTTAAAGATTTCCCAGTCTGCTAGCTTCCCTCTACCCCTTGCTTTTTTGTATGTGTTTTTTTTCAATCTGATACTTTCCTTTATTTCCTTAAACATCTGTGGCAGGCTCTCTCTTTTCCTACAGTTCTTCCTTATCACTTAAAAGCAACTGTTCTTTTAAAAAATGCATTGCAACATACCTCTGGACCAGCGGGGTCTTGAACCTAGGTCTCTGGTTCAGACGTAGGGACTCTATCACTGAACCACTCTGCCAAGCCAGGCATGTTATTAGACACGTGTAGGACAGATGGGTCTTGAACCCAGGCCTCTTGGTTCAAAGGTAGGGGCACTACCACTCTGCAACAAGAGCCCTGCCCTCTGCCAACATTTTTTTCATAACCACTCTAGTGTAAATTCACCAGACGTATATATGTTTTAATTAACCTTTTCACTGATGCTATTATGCACCTCTGGAGCAGGTGGGAATTGAACTTGGGCCTGCTGGCTCAGAGTCAGGTACACTACCACTGCCGCACAAGCGCCCTCGGCCCTTTTGCCAGAAGCATTAGAATTAATGTAGAACACCTGCTGTTACCCCAGCTGAGATCAGTTAATTTTGGGTAATTGAATCAGGTGTATCCCTGGTTGTGTACGGCTCATTGTATTACAATGAATTTGCTGACTGATTCCTTAGAGAATGTCTTGTCATTGTGTGTTATTTGGGTTGGTTTAGAAAATGAATGAAAATATTGGTTGAGTTAAACTGTAAAGCTGACAATTTAAAATCCCTTTAATTTGACTGACGCCATTGGCCTCTTTATCACATAATGATCATTTAAAAAGGTTGTATTGTATTTTCAAGACAGAACATTTTAGCAAAATGTATTGCCTCGTGACTTGAATGTAATTTTAAAACCATTAGTCTGTTCTTTGCATTGTGACTCTGAATGATGGAAGAGTAATTGGAGATCTTTCTGTTTTTACCTTTGTGTTACAGCATCAAGAAAATGTGGTAACCTTATTTCAGTCATTAGTGCAGTTGTTTGAACTCAGCAGGATCTATTTTAATACAGTTACAACATGAAATCTGAGCTGAGGATGAGAAAAGAGTAGATTGTCCTGATCATTTCAGACGTGAAAATGCATTGTGAGTCTGCCTTGGCACCAGGTTCCCCCAGCTGAGATTTCTTTCTTTTATACTGACAGCTGACCAAGGAAGTCTTAAAGCAGACTGAAGCCAGAGCTGTGGCTGACACAAGTTCAGCTGTCTAATGTCTGAAGGTCTGCTGATCCTGTGCTTCTCTCTCGAATTTATTTCAAACTCTCTATTTGGTACCACAGTAAATTGATAGCAATTTGTAATTCTTGCAGACTTGAAATGAGAGTTGGAATGAAAATGGATTTGGTTTTCACATCTGATTTTTTGCATAGCATGTATAATCAGTAATTATATTAAATTTCTAAGTGCTGAAATTAAATCCAGATTTAACTTGTCTACAATTGAGCATACTAATCCATTGCCTGGTCTTTATACAGTTATTCCAGTAATTCTGTGGAGCGGCGAATGTAAAATAATCTAGGGTAAAAGTTTTAAGTATAAATGTGATACTGGATTTGGAATTGACTTGTGGGAACATATGCCTGTATGCAAATGTTTGTGTAAAATATGGAATGCATTTTGGCTCTTCTCAATGTTACCAGTCACCCCAAAAATTGACAATTCTATTGTGTGACATGGAGCAATATGTTGGGAAGAGTCCATGTTTGTTTGCTTTTTGTTATGGGTTTTGTAGACATTCAGTTACACAGTTGCTAAAATTGGGCTTTGAGTTTCTTGACTAGGAATGAGCAAAAATTGTTTTTTAATCATTGACTTGAGTCAGAGATTGTGGGTCTGAGTATGACTCCAGAGACTTGAGCACAACCGTCTAAGTTAAGAAATCAGTGGAAGACTGAGTGAATGTCAGACAGCTGGGGGTGCTATCTTTTGGATCCGGTGTTAAACCAAAGCAGAGTCTGCTGTCTTGGGTGGCATAGGGGCCCTCTTGTGGTGCAGTGGTAGCGTTCTCCTCCCTGGACTGGGAGGATCGAGTTCAAGTCCCACCTGCTCCAGAAGTGTGCAATAACATTTCTGAACAGGTGATTGGAAAATGAAGTAAAAGATCTATTTCAAAGAAAAACAAGGCTATTATTGGAGTCCTGGTCCAGATTCATCCCTCCATCAATAACATATCAAAACAGGTTATTTGATTGTTGGAGATCGCTGTAAGTGAATTGACTGCAGTGTTTCCTACACTTGAAAAGTAGGCGCATTTTTTAAGATGCATTGAAGTCATCTAAAGCGTTATACAAATGCAGGTTTTTCTTTATGGCTCTCTAGTGAATACATGGCTTACAAATGATGGTCAATTTTGGCAGGAATCTCAAACTGGCCTTCCCAATTAGTAACAAAAACAAAGTTGCTGGAAAAGCTCAGCTGGTCTGGCAGCATCTGTGAAGGAGAAAACAGAGTTAACGTTTCGGTTCAGGTGACCCTTCCTCAGAACTGATGGTGGCTGGGAAAACGTCAGTTTATATGCAGAAAATAGTGAGGTGGGTGGGGTAGGGAGTAAACGATAGTATACAGCCTGAAGAGAGAGAAAGACAGTTGGACAGACAAAGGAGTTGTTAACGATCAGGCTGGGAGGGTGAACAGTTGTTAATGGGGAGTGTTAGTGACTAACAACAGGGGGCTTGTAATGGCAGGCTGTGTGGTAACAAGGCCTGGTGTGTGGGGTGGGGCACTGGGACATGGGAGAGTTTAGGCCCTAAAATTATTGAACTCAATATTGAGTCCGGAGGGCTGTAGAGTCCCCAAGCGGAAAATGAGGTATTGTTCCTCCAGCTTGCGTTGGGCTTCACTGGAACACTGCAGCAAGCCAGAGACAGAGATGTGGGCCAGGGAGCAGGGTGGTGCATTGAAGTGGCAGGCAATAGGTAGTTCAGGACCTTTTTTGCGAGCAGAATGTAGATGTTCTGCAAAGCGGTCGCCAAGTCTACGCTTCGTTTCCCCAATGTAGAGGAGACCACATTGTGAGCAGCGAATGCAGTAGACTAGATTCTGGGAAGTGCAGGTGAAGTGTTGCTTCATCTGGAAGGTATGTTTGGGCCGTTGGATACTGGGGAGGAAGGAGGTAAATAGGCAGGTGTTGCACCTTCACCGGTTACAGGGTCAGGTGCCGTAGGGCTGTGGGGAGGTGTTTGGGTGAAGGAAGTGTGGACCAGGGTGTCCCGGAGGGAACGGTCCCTGCAGAAGGTAGACAAGGGTGGGGAGGGGAATATGTGTCTGGTGGTGGCATCTTGCTGCAAGTGGCAGAAATGACTTATGATCTTCCGGAGGCAGATGCTGGTGGGATGGTAGGTGAGGATAGGGGAACCCTATCGCTGCTGCAGGAGGGAAGAGAAGGGTGAGGGCAGGAGTGTGGGAGATGGGTCAGACCTGGTTGAGGGCCCTGTCGACAACGGAGCTGGGGAATCCTCGGTTGAGGAAGAAGGTGGACATTTTGGAGGCTCCCTTGTCAAAGTTGGCCTCATCTGAACATATGCGACGGAGACGGAGAAACTGAGAGAATGGGGTGGAGTCTTTACAGGAAGTGGGGTGTGAGGATGTATAGTCCAGTTAGCTGTGGGAGTCAGTGGGTTTGTAATGGATATTGGTGGCCAGTCTATCCCCAGAAATGGAAACAGAAATGTCGAGGAAGGGAAGGGAGGAGTCGGAGATGGACCAGGTGAAAGTGAGGGCAGGGTGGAAATTCGAAGCAAAATTGATGACGTTTTCCAATTCCAGACAAGAGAGGGAAGCAGCACCGATGATATCATCGATGTATTGGAGAAAGAGTTGTGGGTGGGGGCCGGAATAGGACTGGAACAAGGAATGTTCCACATACCCCACAAAGAGACAGGCATAACTAGGGCCCATGCAGGTACCCATGGCAACCCCTCTTACCTGAAGAAAATGAGAGGAGTTGAAAGAGCAGTTGTTGAGGGTGAGGACAAGCTCGGCCAAGCGGAGGAGGGTGGTGGTGGGTGGGGATGGTTCAGGTTTTTGCTCCCGGAAGAAGTGGAGAGCCCTAAGATCCTTTTAGTGGGGAACGGACGTGTAAAGAGATTGCACATCCATGGTATAGAGGTGGTGGCTGGAGCCGGTAAGCTGGAAGTTTTGAAACCGGCGTAATGCGTCAGATGAATCATGGATGTATGTGGGTAGGGATTGCACCAGGGTGGGGAGAAGACTGAGTCAAGGTGGGAAGAGATGAGTTCTGTGGGGCACGAGCAGGCTGATTAGTAATTGTTTTGTGACCTTCTGAAGAGAGGATTGGTCTTGATTATCGGTGAAATGATTAATTAGGTCACAACAGACTTGCGTGTCGAAAATAGCCATTTGGGCGAGACTGTAAGATACAGGACCAGAATTAGACCATTTGGCCCGTCGAATCTGATCCACCGTTTGATCATGGCTGATATGTTTCTCAACCCTATTCTCCTGCCTTCTCTTTGTATCCTCTGATCGTCTTACTAATCAAGAACCTATCTATCTCTGCCTTAAATACACTGTGACTCAGCCTGTACAGCCTTCTAAGGCCATGAGTTCCACAGATTCACCATTCCCTGGCTGAAAAAATTCCTCCTCATCTCAGTTCTAAAGGGTCGTCTCTTCACTCTGAGGCTGTGCCTTTGGGTCCTAGTCTCTTGTGCTGGTGGAAACACTATCTCCATGTCCACTCTATCCAGGCCTGTCAGTATTCTATAAGTTTCAATGAGATCCCTGCCATCCTTCTAAACTCCATCAAGCACAGACCCAGAGTCCTGAAACGTCCCTCATTTGATAAGCCCTGCGTCCGCAGGATCATTCTTGTAACCCTCCTCTGGCCATCTCCAAGGCCAGCACGTCCTTCCTTGAATATGGGGCCCAAAACTGCTCTCAAGACTCCAAATGCGATCTGACCAGAGCCTTTGCAGCCTCAGCAATACATCTCTGATCTTGCATTCTAGCCCTCTCAAAATGAATGCTAACATTGCCTTTGCCTTCCTAACTGCCAACTGAGCCTACACATTAATCTTTAGACAATAATGAACTAGGACTGTCAAGTCCTTCAGTGCTTCAGATTTCTGAAGTCTTTCCCTGTTCAGAAAATAGTCTACATCTCTATTCTTCCCACCAAAGTACATAACCTCGCACTTTCTCGTATCGTATTCCATCTGCCACCTCTTCACCCACTCTTCTAATCTGTCCAAGTCCTCTGCTGCCTCCTCAATACTACCAGTCCGTCCACCCGTCTTTGTGTCATTTGCAAACGTAGTAGCAATGCCCTCAATTCCTTCATCCAAATTGTAAATGTATAATGTGAATAAGGTTGTGGGCTTGCTCACCGAGCAACCAAACACACCGGCTCGGTGAGAAAATCTACAGCCTCATCCACAACCTGAACTACAAATCTTCTCAAAAACTTATAATGTGAATAGTTGTAGTCCCAAGACGGACCCCTGCAGAACTCCACTGGTCACTGACTGCCATCTTGGAAAAGACCGCATTATCCTCACTCTCTGCCTTCTTCCAGTCATCCATGCCAGTACCTTGCCCCATAACACCATGGGCTGTTATCTTATTTAACAGACTGCTGTGCAGCACCTTGTCAAAGGCCTTCTGGAGATCCAAATAGACTACATCCACTGTCTGTTGTCCAATGTGCTTGTTAACTTCCCAAAGAATTCTCACAGATTTGTCAGGCATAGCCTACCCTTGATGAAGGGAATCACGACGCCTGTTTGTGAAACTTTGCTGTAGAATGAGTCAGTTTTAGGGAGCAGGTGATAATATCTGCAGGAGAAAAGACAGAGAGGTGATTAATGGATATTTTGAAAACATGGACTGAAGTATTATGTTGAGTTGACAGCTTTTTCAAAAGAGGAAATAACTGCAGTTTATTTGTGTAACATTGGTTCTGATGAAGTTATTTGAAGAATGCAGGCTGCGTAATTATTTTTACATCTAAAGAGAACATGAAAAACCGAGTTTCCCAAAGTATGAATCAGGACCTCTTGTGGAGTAATGAGTTGAAAACTTTGGCTGCGGAAAGGCAGCCAACATCATCAAAAACCCATTGCACCCTGGTAATGACCTCCTACAACCTCTTCCATCAGGCAGAAGATACAGAAGCCTGAATGCATGCAGAAGCAGGTTCAGGAACAGCTGCTTTCCAGCCGTTATCAGCCAGTTGAATGGACTTTAGTCTCAAATAATATAACCTGTATGCCTCTCTCTTAAGTCTTTTTGATCTGTACGTCCTTTGCTTGATGTGATCTGCCTGTACCGCTCGTAAATGAAGCTTTTCACTGTATTTTGGTACACGTGACAATAAAAAATCAAAATCAAAATCAAATTAAAATCAGAAATCAAATTTCACCATCTGCCTATTGAACCCACGTCCCTTCGGCATTAGCCTTCCTTCTGTATTGCTAGTCCAGAGACATTACCGCTGCACCATCACAACCTGTTGGCTCTCTGCCTGTATTCTCGCCACTGTCATTTTGAAGGATTGCAACAATTCTCAATCAAAATGTGGGAGAAAATGTCTGGTAAACATTGAGTGTATGACAGGCAGTCGTCAACTTGGTTTGAAATTGATCCAATCCTGGTTTATTAGATTGTTTGAGAAGTTAACCAAGTTCATGTACAAGACCTGTTCAATATTTGAGGAGGCAGTGGTCCAGTGGGATTATGAGTAGACTGTAATTAATCCAAAAACTCAGTTAATGTTCTGAAGGACCTGAGTTCGAATCCTGCTGCAGCAGGTGTTGGAACTTGAATTCAATTAAAAATATCTGGAATTAAAAACCTACTGATGACCATGAAATCATTGTTTGTCATAAAAACCCATCTGCCTCATTAATGTCTTCAGGAAAGGAAATCTGCCATCCTCACCTGGTCTGGCCTACATGTAACTCCAGACCCACAGCAATGTGGTTGTTCGTTAACTGCCGTCTGGGAATGAATGTCTGCCTAGCCGGCGACATCCATGCCCACATGCTGTGAATGAATTTTAAAATTCAGTCAAATTCTGCTGAAAATACTCAGCAGATCCGGAAGCGTCTGTGCAAACAGAAATCATTAACATTTCAGGTCAATGTTCTGTTATCTGAATTAATTCAGCAAATGTAATTACTTGGATTTCAAGAATTTGTTTGGCAAAGCAGGGCTAGTAAGGAAGATTAAACCTCATGAATTAGCTGACAGGCTTTCCTAATGTATGAGCAATAGCAGAAGAATGCTGGTGACAATTGCTCCAAAAAGTTGCTAGTATTAAACTTATGAAAAGCATTCAACTGTAGAAAGAAGATTGATCATCCCTAGAAAGACTTGGTCCTCGTTATGTGGGTGGGCAGATGGATTTTAATGGAGATAATTGGGCAGCAATGTCTGTGGGTGAAGTAATAACATACAGATGTAACATAAGACAGGATTAGTTGGTAGACAGTGGAAAGAATTTAAACAATCATTCATCATACCATGAGAAAATATACAGTAACATGAAACAGTTATCAGCAAAACAGATTGGAGGTCTCTATCTTTCTTGAGCACACTGGATTACACATCTCTATAAATTTATAACAATGGATTTTGTACCAATTGAAGATGGTTCGTTCTGGAGTATTAGAAATAAACTGACAAATCCTTGAGGTATTATAAAAGAATAGACTTGAGTGACCAAGTCAACTTCCATTTGAGGCGAAAAAAAAATTGTGAAGTGACACGATGCAGCCCTTTGAAATAAAGAGAGGTGCAGATAAGATTGGAACCCTCAGCTGTTTATCTTGGGCCATGAACATAGAATTCAAGCAAGCAGTTTAAAATTCGAAAGCTTCAAGCAAATATGCAAAATGGATAATATGCTTTTTCCCACAAGATAATAGACTCTTTCATAAAGTAATTGCCATAAACTAAATTGAAATCTTTATGAGAGAAATGGATTTGATTGTTGAATAAAATGATATGGCAATAGAGATTTTCTGATTTTATAGGAAATGGAGGATGATACAATTAAATGTTCTATAATGTAGGGTTTAACAAGTTAGGATGAAGATAGAAGTCCATTGAAGAATGATCGTGTAGATTTTGAATGGAATAAATTGCTTTGCTTATTCCAGACATTGTGCCTTAAGCATTGGATTGGCCAAAGCCAGCCACTACCGTAGGCTGCATCACCTTTCTATGTCTCTGCTGCAGGCTTACCCTGATGTATTCCAACTCGCACTGAATTAATAATTCCTCCTCTTCTATAACACAGACCACCTACATTCTACCACAAGCCACACCCCCATCTCCTATCTACGAACATCATCCCGCCCCCTTGACCTGTCCGTCCTCCCTGGACTGACCTATCTCCTCCCTACCCCCCTACCTACACTCACCTTTACTGGCTCCATCCCCGCCTCTTCGACTTGTCTGCCTCCTCTCCACCTATCCTCTCCTCTATCCATCCTCTATCCACCTCCCCCTCTCTCCCTATTTATTTCAGAACCCTCTTCCCCTCCCCCATTCCTGATGAAGGGTTTAGGCCCGAAACGTCGAGTTTTCCTGCTCCTATGATGCTGCTTGACCTGCTGTGTTCATCCAGCCCCATGCTTGTTATCTTACATTCTACCACACTGTTTTCCACCTCCATTTTTGACACAACTCACCTGTCACTGAGACTTTTGTCAGTATCTTTGGAACAGCCAAGTCAGAAAGTAACAATGTTCTGCTAGCTGATCTGGCATCTGTACCATCCCTAAAAATCAACTCACCGTAAACTTTACTACCCTTGTTGTGTCCCATATTCAGTTTGTACTTGCTGTCACTGATCTGCCTTAGCTCCTGCTTCTCAAGGCAATCAAATTTCAAATCGTCATTCTTTTGTTGGAGTTAGGTCGTAGATCAGTGGTGCATCACACTTGAGCTAAATAGCATGTTCACCTGTTGCTAACCTTTTACAGTCCTAAGCTCATTTCAACAAACTGTTTTTCTGACTTTCTCTTTTTATCCATCCTTCACTTCCTTTACCCTGATATTTATGATGGTGCTTTCAACTCCATAGACCACAGGCTGTGGAATTTCTTCCTTTCCTTCCATGTCATTTAAAGCCATCTTTAAAACACAATGACTAAACATTTGACCCCTTAATGTCCCGTTACTTGGGCCAACATTTCATTTCTCTTTACATGCTTATCAGTTCATTTCTGTTAAAATTGCTGTGAAGACAATATTCAGGTATGGACAACCTCTCCGAATGTAGCGTTATGGAAAATATATTCAAGAGTTTGGTCAATTGATTGTTATCAAAGATCTGAAGTAAAATAATGAAAACTTGACCATTTTGTTGTCTGAATTGGGGTGAAGAACATGTATGTGGACTGTTTAGTCACATCAAGCCTGTTCCAATGCCATTCGATGAGTTCATAACTAATTTGTGATGTAACAGTTTGCGTCCATCTTAGCTCCCTTTAAAAGATTTTTTTAAAAATAAGTCTCTTAATCTTTTATTTAAAATTAATAGTTATCACCTGATAACCTGCCTCTTGAGGAAGAAAGTTCCAAACATCTACTACTCTTTGCATGCACAAGTATTTCCTAATTCCACTCCTGAAAGGAAAGATGCTGGAAATCTGACGTAGCAACATGAAGTGCTGAAAATACTCAGCCGATCAGCAGCTTCTGTGGAGAGAGAAGAACAATTATTGTAGGCCAATGAACTTGCACCCGACCAGCACAGCCGACGTCTTGACAGGCCTGTGTGTGTGGGGTGCAGAGGAGGGAAGGTAGTGTTGAAACTTTGGTTGAATCGCGGCTATGAGATGTTGTATTGTATGTTTATTTGACAGTCCCTGGCACGTAAATACATTTAAAAGACAACTATTCTGCAGCTTAGTACAACAGTTGATTTTATTTTGCATGTTAAGCATTCCTTCTGCCACTGCAACAGCATTTACCCTGATTTAGTCTGTTCTGACTGTATTTTGACAGTTGACTGGAGAACAGATGTCTTGTAATTGAAAAACAAAGCGTCCTTTTCTTTCACATTGCTGTAAATAGGTCATGATGAAGTAAGACATCCTTTCACAATTCAGAGCCAAGACATTTTGTGTAATAGCATGTGAGCAACTGAGAACAAAAACCAGGAAATGTATGTTGTTTTAATATAAACTCAGTTCTAGCTTGTTTTCCTCAAGAGTACTTTACAAGGCAATTACATTACCCGGTTTGTGTAAGTGCAGACCTGAATATTTTTTGCACTAGTGCCAACTGTATACAGCATTTCTGGTTACCCGAAACGATCTCTGGCACGAATCTTGAGACCACCTCCAGCAGGTGGGGATAACTGGAGCCAAGTGCAAATCTAAATTTAAACTCGGTTTTCATGTTAGCAGGAATAGACCATCTCGCGCTCTCTTAAAATATAGCTCTAATGCACAGACTTGCATTGTGCTAGATAGTGAGATATGTAGGAGCCAGTACAGTATTGTGCTGGAATTCTAACCCTATGTATGGTTATGTCTAAGACACGTCTAATTATACATGGGGGGATAGGGGTTGCAGGATGCTGTGAGGGGAATGCATTTCCCTTTATTCTGAAATCATTGTTGATATCCTCTTGTTTTCCACTAATGCTTGCTTCAGATCTCTAAAATGTCTGTTATGGGTTCTCTTCCCCCCCCCGCATGTACTGCCAGACGATCACCCACCCAACAGCAGCAGCACTTTCACATACAGTAAGTGGTAGTGCTTCCTGTCTCAGACTAGTGCCTGCAGCTTTACTGTTCTATCAAGAGTTAATTGCTTTCTCTTTCTGGCATCCCTTATTTTATAATGTTGGATAAGAACATCCCGAATGATGTGGCATCTTTGTCATTGTTTGACAAGTCCAGAGTAATTGAACAATGTGCGTTTCTTTTCTATTTTACCGTGTTCCATTGTTTTTTAAATGAGATGAAAAGCACTGATCACAAACTGTTGTTTAAAACAAACCCGTGTCAACTTAGGTGACTTTGTGCCGATCTTCTTGAATAGTTAATTTTGTCGTGTATACGCTAACTGTAGTCTTAACTCGGGGCATTGTTGTCAAGTTCTGCCTCATCTTTGAGAATGGATGGCAGCTTTGCTGCATCAAATATGCTAACTCCGTGCCCCATTAAATTAAAATGAATAATTTACTTGAAAGAATTAGCGCTGGGTTCACCAAGGAGATTTGTTTTGATTTCGGTTCTTGTGCTCCGCAGTGACACACGCGTAGCAGTAAAACAGCGAGCTTTGCATCGACTGAAGATGTTGCATTTCCCAGAATGGAGGTCTCCAGGACGGTTTTGTCACGTCACTGTGGTGCTGGCACTCATTTTGCACCAGCCAGAAACTGTGCAGTGATTTCTCTTGGTTCTCAGTTAAGCTGTACTCTCCGGCTGGGTGGTGGTGAGTGGGTTGGCGGTGGGGTGGGGGGAGGGGTGATAGATTCCTGTCAGTTGAGCGCACAGCAGCTCCAGTGAAGAAAAACCATGGATCCGTGCAGGTAAGCAGGATATATGGTGACAGACAGAAAAGGGCTGGGGAAAAATAGGAGTTCATGCAATTAATAATTTGCCACTATGCACAGTTCCTGTCTGCTTGTTCGCTTTTCCAGCAGAGTTTAAATTGATCAGTAGTACCTCAGCTGTTGAAACCAGCGCTGGTATAAAATTATGTGGTTGCCACAGCGTTCTTTTGTGCTGAGTAAATTTGTTCTTGCCAAGCACAGGATATAGATTGCTCAGGAGCAGAAACTGGCCCTTTTAAAGTGGCCTGTTTCTCTGAAATGAGAAGATTTTAAGCATGGCATTGCCACATTGAAGTGTAGACAATGATTTGAGATTTTAGATATTTAAAATGGGTAGATCAGCTCAACATTATCCATTCTTCACTGTTACATTTTTTTAAAAATTCCATTAAAGTACTCCCTTAGTGCAGATCCCCATCTTACAAACAAATCTTGTGTCCCATGGAAAGATCCAAACCAATTGAAACAAGCAAGTTTCCAAATGTGGGCTCCAGAGTTTTCTACATTTTGTTAAACAAGTGCTACATAATACACAAACTAGTAAACAGCTGTTTTTTGCAGAGTGGATCCTTGTGTGTGTCGCAGTGCTGTGTTCTTTCGAACTTGTCTCAGTTCCATTAACCTTGTGTCACAGCCTCAACCAAATTTTAAGCCCTCTGCTCACCTATCTTTTAATACCATTGAAATATATATGTTTGTAAAGTACAATCTCTGCAACTGGCATAAAGACAAATGTAATCAAGTCTGTCAAAGATTTAAACTCTTTAATGGGATTGCATCTTTGTAATTCCAGACTGGAGTACCAATTTTATAGCTACAATTGCATTAGATCAAATAGTGTGTAGAGAAGAAATTGCTGTGCCTTCAGAAGGAGCACATCAAGGGAACACAACTATGTTGTGACAGTTCTCCAAACCACAAGTTTTGATCATCAAATAAAAGATAATTCCAGGAAAGTAAATTGAAAGTTGAAAAGATTTCCCTCTCAGGGCATGTGAAAACCGTAGTGTTTAAAGCACAGTAGGTGTCTTCTTCATTGCACTGTATGCCCAAAACTCCAATGAGACAGGTGATATTGTTCACTCGAAATTTTAAAAACAATACCTTCTACTGCCAAAACTCACCTTTCTAACTGTCGAATATTCACATTTTCTAAGTATTTGAATTTAAGTGTTTCTGAAAAGACAGACACATTAGTGAACCTTTTGGTCTTACAGTTCAGACCAACCTTCGGTAAATTTAGAAAGGCATTATAGTTAGCATTGATATAGAAACATAGAAAATAGGTGCAGGAGTAGGCTATTCGGCCCTTTGAGCCTGTATCACCATTCAATGTGATCATGGATGATCATGCAATTTTAGTATCCCACTCCCACAAGTTCTTCGTACCCCTTGATCCCTTTAGGCACGAGGGCCACGTCCAGCACCCTCTTGAATACAATGAACAAGCTGGCTCCAACAACTTCCTGTGGGAGAGAATTCCACAGGTTCACAAAGAAGAAATTCTTCTTCATCTCAGTCCTGAGTAGCTTACCCCTTATTCTTAGATTGTGATCCCTAGTTCTGGACTTTCCCACCATCGGGAACATTGTTCCCGAATCTAGCCTCTCCAGTCCCATCAGGATTTTATATGTTTCCGTGAAATCCCCCACGCCCTTATTCTTCTAAATTCCAGCAAGTACAAGCCCAGTCGATCCAGTGTTTCCTTGTGTCAGTCCTGCCATCCCGGGAATCAGTCTGGTGAACCTTCGCTGGACTCCCTCAATAGCAAGAATGTCCTTCCTCAGACTAGGAGACCAAAACTGCACACAATAGTCAAGGTGCGGCTTCAACAAGGCCCAGTATAACGGCAGCAAGACATCCTTACTCCGATACTCAAATCCTCTCGCTATGAAGGCCAGCATGCCATTAGCTTTCCTCACTGCACCTGCACCTGCATGCCAACCTTCAGCGACTGTTCCACTGTGACACCCAGATCTCATTGCACCTTCCCTTTTCCTAAACTGACACCATGCAGATAATAATCTGCCTTCACGTTAACAAAGTGGATAACCTCTCATTTATCCACATTATATTGTATTTGCCCACTCAGCCAGTTTGTCCAAGTCACCCTGTAGCCACTTAGCATCATCATCACCAGCACACACTGCCACCCAGCCAAGTGACATCTGCAAATTTGAACATATTGCATTCAATTCCTTCATCCAAATCATTAACGTATGTTGTACACAGCTGAGGTCCCAGCTCTGACCCCTTTGACACCCAACTTGTCACTGTCTGCCACTCTGAAAAGGATCCATTTATTCCAACTCTCTGCTTCCTGTCTGCTAACCAGTTCTCTATCCACATCAATACATTACTTCCGATACCATGAGCTTTAATTTCCCTTACTGATCTCTTGTGTGGAACCTTTTATTTTTCAAAAACCTTTTGAATGTCCAGATACACAACATCTACTGCATCACCCTTATCCACTCTATTGTTCACATCCTCAAAAAATTCCAGAAGATTTGTCAAGCATTACCCTTTTAGTGAATCCATGCTGACTCAGACTGATTCTGTCACAACTTTCCAAATACTCAGTCATTACATCCTTAATAATTGACTCCAGCGTTTTCCCCACCACTGATGGCTGGTTAACCTGACTATAATTCCCCATTTTCTCACGCCCTCCTTTTTTTTAAAGGAGTGGGGTTACTTTAGCTACCCTCCAGTCCATTGGAGCTCTTCCAGAGTCTACACGATGCTGAAAATGATCACCAATGAATCTACTATTTCGAGGGCCACTTTCTTAAGTACTCTGGGATGCGGAGCATCAGGCCATGGTTTTAATCCCATCAGTTTCCCCAGTACCATTTCCTGACTAATAAGGATTTCCTTCAGTTCCTCTTTCATGCTTGACCCATTGTCTCCTAGTATTTTCTGAAGGTTATTTGTGTCCTTCTTATTGAAGACAGATCCTAAGTATTTGATCAACTAGTCTGCCACCTCTTTGACCATTATGAATTCGCTTGATTCTAATTGCAAGGGACTTTAATTTGTCTTCACCAGTCTTTTTCTCTTCACACATCTATATAGAAGCTTTTGCAGTCAATTTTTGTGCATTCCGCAAGCTTTTTCTGGCCAACTTATGTGCTTTCTGTTTGGCTTTTACACTGTCCCTGATTTCTCTTGTTTGCGATGGTTGACCCACCTTCCCTGTTTTACTCTTACGTCAGAGAGGGATATACAGTTGTAGAAGTTCATCCATGTGTTCCTTTAAATGTCTGCCATTGCCTATGCACCGTCAACCTCTTGAGCATCTTTGACCAGCTTATCCAAGCCAATGCATGCCTCATACCATCAGAGTGCGCTGAAGGGCCTGTTCCTATGCTGTACTGTTCTATGTCCTAGCTTCAAATTTTGGTAAATAGAGTGAGACCACCTTGAGTTTTGCTTGACTTAGGTTTTACTCTGGCCACAATAGATCTGTAATCAGCACAAAGCATTTTTAAAAAATTCCCTGTTAAACCCCAGGCAGCCTACCAGGTCACTACCTTGAGCTATTAGTGTTAATAATGAATTGGAAGATAATTTGATCATTCTGACAACAACTTGAATTTGTGTAGGACCTTTTTGTGTAGTGAAACATCCCAAGGAATTTTGTAGAAGCATTGTCAAGCAAACTTCGTAACACATGGGCATTTTGGAGGAGATTACCAAAAGCTTGGTCAAAGAGGCATGTTTTAAGGACCTTTAAAGGATTTTTGTTTGGATGTGAGCATCACTGGGAAGGCCAGTACTTGTTGTTTATCCCTTATTGTTGATGAACCGAGTGGCTTGTTAAAGCTGTTTTTGCAGAGTAGGTCCTTCTACAGTTGCAGTTCTGTGTCCTTTCGAATCTGTCTCAGTTAGTTGCAATAACCTTGGTTCTTCATGTCACCGCCTCAACTAAATTTCAGAGGACAGTTAAGAGTTATCGATTTTTCTGGAATCTGGAGACAGAGGTAGTCCACAGTGAGTAAGGATGGTAGCTTTCCTTCCTTAAAGGCCATTAGTAAACCAGATGGGTTATTTTGGCCACACGTGAGTTTTTTTTAAAAATTCTTATTAATTGAATGATAAATTGAACCCGTGCCTATAGGGCATTAGCCTGGGCTTCTGGTTTACTAGTCTTGTGACATTATTCCAAACTGTTGCCTCACCTATGTTTTGCTCACATTTCAGGAGTGGTTGGTTGGCAATCAGTTCAGGCATTTAAATTGATGCAGTCTGTTGGAGTACAGAGCTTGAGCGTAAAGTGGTACAGACCAGGCAATACAGTGTCATGAAAACTGTTGTTTTGAGCTGTCTAAAAGCAAGTGCGAGCTATCTAGTGCAATCATCGTAGGTCCCAAAAATGGTCATTTTCCAGGTTAAGAGGTGTGAGATGTGCCTTACATTTTCATTTCTAACCAAGCACACTTAGATACATTTAGCCTTTGTCAAGTTGTATCGTTGAAATTGTAACACCTGGCATCGCTGAATTATGATTTGAATTTTGATGAAATTACAGAAACACTAAGTTGGAACATAAAATGCATTTAAGGGGAATTTAAATTAACACATGAGAGAAAAAGGGGAAGGTGTTGTGGCTAAGTTGTGTTGAGGCTCATGTGGAATGTAAAATGCTGGCACAAAGCAAGTGACTGAACAGCCTGTTCTCTGCTGAAAATTCAATGTAATCCTCACAGATCATAGAGAATTTGCATTTGTTCTAGGTTCAATCCTTCGTGTGTGCTGCATTTGCTGTTTGCAGCTGGGGCAGTTGTAGTCGAAGCATCATAGCGCTTCAAATGGACTGGGCTACAGGAGAAATAACTCCGATGTGTGGTCCTATTACTTCTGCTGACATCGCACTAGAGGATTTTTTTGAGTGAGAGCAGACTCGACACAGTTGTGATATTTCCCCATTCTTAAGTGACTTGCTGATACTTCCTGCCTGTACTCTTTTATGAAGTTTGGCCACCAGGCTGAAATTTGAAAAGAGAGCTGGTACTTCATACAATGACCATTACCAAGAGGGGAATCTGTAACATTGTGTTTGCAAATTGCATGAGATCAGGGGAAAATTCAGCAGGTTGGGCAGCAGCTGTGGAGAGTAAAGAGTGTTAAGGTTTTGAGTCCTGTGACCCTTCAGGACTTGAAATGTTAAATCGGTTTTCTTTCCATGGAGGCTGCCAGCTTCTGAAGCAATTTTCGTTCTTGTTTGCTTCATATCTCCAGCACCTGCAGTTGTTTGTTTTATGGAATAAAATGATCACATGTATATAGCACCATACCCAGTTTCTAGTTGTTTTGAGATAGGAGCTGAAGAAGGCCATTAAGTCTGCTCTGCCATTCAGTGAGATCCAGGGTGATCTGATCAATTCCACTTTCCTGTCTTTTCCCTATAATCTTTGATTCCCTTACTGATTTTTTTTTAAAAAACTGTCTTTGAATATGCTTAACCCAGAATTGACAACCCTCTGTGGTGAAGAACTCTGCAGATTCACTACCCTCCGAGAGAAGAAATTCCTCCTCATCTCGTCCTTTAATGTGTGACCCTTTACTCTAAGATCACTCTGGTCCTAGACTCTTCCACAAGGGGAAGCAACCTTTTCACATTACCATGTGAAGTCACCTAACATCTTGTATATTTCATTAAGGTCATGTTATACTTCTACATTCTAACCAATAGACCTAATCTACTCAACCTCTCCTCACGTAACAGTCCCTCCGTACTTGGTATCAGTCTAGTAAACCTTCCCTGGGCTGCCTGTAATGCCAGTATATGTTTCCTTGGATAAGGGACCCACACTGTTCACAGTATTTCAGTTGTGGTCTGACTAGTGCCTTGTATGGTTTTAGCAAAACAACCCTAATTTTGTATTTTTCTATTCCCTTTGAAGTAAAGGCTGATATTCCATTTGCCTTCCCGATTACCCATTGGATGCTAGATAACAAGGTGTGGAGCTGGATGAACACAGCAGGCCAAGCAGCATCATAGGAGCAGAAAAGCTTGACATTTCGGGGATTTCTGATGAAGGGTCGAGGCCCGAAACGTCAAGCTTTCTTGCTCCTATGATGCTGCTTGGCCTGCTGTGTTCATCCAGCTCCACACCGTGTTATCTCGGATTCTCCAGCATCTGCAGTACCTATTATCTCTGATACCCACTGGACGCTGGTGTTTTTTGATTCATGGACCAGGACTCCCAAATGCTTCTGTTCCATTGCTTTCTGCAGTTTTTTTAATCCAATTAAACGTTCAGCTCCTCTGTTCTTTATGCCAAAGGGTATAAGCTCACGTTTTCCTCTCATTATATTACGTCTGCCAAGTTTTTGCCCACTTGCTTAACCTGTGTATATCCCTCTGCAGCCTTTGTGTAATCCTCACCACTTGTCTTCTCACCTATTTTTGTGCCATCCATAATTTGGCTATAGTATGTTCACTTTACTCACCCAAGTCATGTAAGTAATTGTGGCCATTTTAAAGTGCCTTACAGCCAATGAAGTACATTTTGAAATGTTGTCATTGTTGTAAAGTTAGAACTGTGGCAGCCAATTTGCATACAGCAAACAGTTATGAACAAATGTGTGATAATGACCAGTTAATCTCCTTTTATTCATGGTGTTTGAGTGGTAAATATTTACTAGGGCAATGTGTGTGAATTGCATTTGAAATTGGAATGCCTTAATGTGGGAACATTAATTTAGAGGAAAACTTTTATACATTAGTCCTTTTTTTTAAATGAAGTGTTGAATCAACTTATACACTTGCCACTTTATATTCTGAAATTCTGGTACATGTAAATTGCCTGAGTTTTTACTGTAGAGTCAGGGATGTACAGCACAGAAACAGACCCTTTGGTCCAACTCGTCCATGCCAACCAGATATCCTAAATAAATCTAGTCCCATTTGCCAGCATTTGGCCCATATCCATCTAAACCCTTCCTATTCATATATCCATCCAGATGCCTTGTAAATGTTGTAATTGTACCAGCCTCCACCAATTCCTCTGGCAGCTCGTTCCATTTATACTCCACACTCTGTGGAAAAAGTTGCCCCTTAGGTCCCTTTTAAATATTTCCCCTCTCACCTTCAACCTCTGCCCTCTAGTTTTGGATTCCCCCACCCTGAGAAAAGACTTGTCAATTTACCTTATCCACGCCCCTCTTGGTTTTATAAACCTCTATAAGATCACCCCTTAGCCTCTGATGCTTCAGGGAAAATAGCCCCAGCCTATTCACCCTCTCCTGGCAGCTCAAACCCTCCAAACCTGACAACATCTTTATAAATCTTTTGATTTATGGCCATTACACATTTTTTAAAATGTTCTCAAGGAGATCCATTGTCCAGCTGAAAATTTTTGGCACAAGTTATAAAAATAATGAAGCCTCTTGCCCCAGGCGGTAATTTTATACCTTGCCAATATCTGCTGAGTGTCAGCGGTCTGTTAGCAGTAGAGCTGATTGGGCAAGGTATTCAAACCTGCCTGCTGTCGGTTTAAGATGGTCAGTCTTGAAGCTGAAGGTTTCTGCATGATGTATGACACTTGAACACATCAGATCTGACAAATGAGTTTGTAACTTGGCAGGCAACTTGCAACCAGAATTCCACCTCTGCCAAAGGTGGAAACATCTCCTTGCATGTCCTTTTTTTTTTACTGTATACAACCTCCTAAAAATCTCTAAAACAATGGGTTTGGGTTGTGGTATTCCATGTCATTTCACCTGCGACACCTGATGCAATCTTGAACAATAGGTTAGAATTTGAAGCCCAAATTGTAGCAATAACATGAATATTCAAAGTGTAACTGTTCGTTTATTCTAACTTATTTTTTACAATGCTCAATGTCTTCCCTGCTTGCCCCAAAAGAAAATCTTGCACAGTAACTTTTGCTCAGATTCTGTGTAAGCCAATGTCCCTTTGTTACCTTAACCATAAGCACGGTGGCTCAGTGGTTAGCACTGCTGGCTCACAGCGCCAGGGATCCAGGTTCAGTTCCACCCTTGGGTGACTGTCTGTGTGGAGTTTGTGCATTCTCCCCGTGTCTGCGTGGGTTTCCTCCACGTGCTCTGGTTTCCTTCCACAGTCCAAAGATGTGCAGGCTAGGTGGATTGGCCATGAAAAATTGCCCATAGTGTTGCGGGATGTGTAGATTGGGTGGGTTATAAGGGGATGGGTCAGGGTCGGATGCACTGAGAGTTGGTGTGGACTTGTTGGGCTGAAGGGCCTGTTTCCACACTGTAGGGATTCTGTGATTTAATGGTTACTGTCTGGGATCAACGACATCAAAATTTCATTATAGTGTATTTTGCCTATGTAGGCAGATGCTGATTTCCAGCAGAGGTCACTGCATAGTGATTTGGAGTAGGAATGCTGACTAATTTTTTCTCCCTCCCCATGGATGCACAGGCTAATTATTGTGTCTGATTGCTGTTCCAGCTCAAACAGGAATTAAACTGTTGCCCACTGTTGTTCTGCAGTACAGTGTTTGATCAGGTGGATGATTTTGCCCACTAGATCTCCACTCCTCATGTGAATTTGTCGGCAATGGAAAACTGCCTGTACTGTGCACTAATTTGTGCTTCTCATTTTAAAACCGGAGCTGTTGGTGCAGACTGACAGTAGAAATGTGCAGATTCATACTGGTCCAATGTAGATTTAGGACTCTGTTAGGAAGTGCTTTATGCAAAAAGTACTTAACAATTGGAATGGACTCTTGGGTGAAATAGCGGTGGCAAAAAACTTGGATTCATTTTGGAAACAATTGAATAAACAATTGAAAGGGTGGATGAGCTTGGGTTGGTGTATGAGCCTGAGTTTATCCAGACTTTCTTCATAACCAGTGTCTGGTTTTATTAACAATGGACATGAACACCAGGCCTTTCAGTTCGTTTTTGAATCAATTCCAGGGATTAAATATCTCCCACATGTCCCAGTAGCCAATCTGCTGCAGTATTCAAGATGCTGTCCAAATCAAACTTTGTAAAGCTCCTCTCATTTATACTCTATTGATTTAGAGTCATACAGTCCAACTAGTCCATACTGACCAGGCTTCCCAAACTAAACTAGTCCAATTTGCCTGTGGACTTCAGTTTCGGTATGCTTCCATTGACTGCTCCACAGTTACGGGTGTAATTCTTATATTCTTAGCTAATTCAACATGATGTATTGCCCTCTTTGTGGTTATTTCCTTCTCCTGAACATCCCACCTGTTTAATTCAGAGATTAAAAAAGAAACATTCTGTCCATAAGTATAACCCTGAGCTTCAGTTGCCTGCCATTTCAATACATCAGCATGTTCCCATACCATTTGGTTTGATTATTGTCACATGTACTGACCTACAGTGAAAAGTATTGTACTCCTTCTAACCAGACAAATCACACCTTGCATAAGTACATCAGGGTAATAGAGCAGAATGCAGAATATGGTGTTAAAACTACAGAGAAGACGCAGAGAAAGATCGACTCCAGTATATGAGAGGTCTGTTCATAAGTCTGATAACAGCAGGGAAGAAGCTATTCTTAAATTTGCTGGTGCATGTTTGCAAACTTTTGTATGTCCTACCTGATGGAGGTGGGTGGAAGAGAGTATAACTGGGGTGGGAGGTGTATTTGATTATGTCAGCAGCTTTCCTGAGGCAGCGGGAAGTATAGACAGAGTCAATGGATAGAAGATAATGCTAGACCCGTTGAGGTCTCCAGCAATTTCTGTTTCCCTTTGCTTTAAGAAAGAAAGACCAGCTTCCATTTATATAGTGTTTATTACTGATGTCCAAAAGTCCTAAATGTGAAGAATTTTTGAAGTGTAATCACTGTTAAAATAAGGAAATACAAGTCAGTTCGTGCAAGATCCAACTCTATGGACCACATATATTTTATTTGAAATCTAAATTGAGAAATGGAAGTTTGAACTGTTTTGCAGAGAATGAACCAGTTTTTTTTTATAACTCTAAGCAGAAATGGAACTGTGCGGTGTTCACCCATTGGCCACGTGAGCATGCAACTTTTGAAAAGGTGCATTTGATACTTTTATGAGATTAGCTGACATTAGGTGCTTTTGGGTTGGAAGGTGGAATTGCCCGTCAGTAGTTTTTGGATTGGTTTTAAGCAGTCATTTGTCACAGAGCTGAGAAGTGAGCAGTAGCACTCAGACCTCAAAAGCCTACTGGCAAGCCACATCTCATTTTCCACCTCTGAATGGAAGAAAACCAGTGCTAAAAAAATCTGAAATGAAAAATCTCTTCTACCTCAAACAAAACCTAGGTCCAACTGATTATCTATTGCTGTCAACCGTGCCAATCCTCAATTCAATGATATTATACCCGAGAAAAATCAATAACAACTGAGGAAGTCACCTTATTTCCCTCAGAGATGGTAAGAACTGCCGATGCTGGAGTCAGAGATAACACTGTGTGTATCTGGAGGAACACAGCAGGGCTGAAGAAGGGTCCCAACCCGAAACGCCAACTTTCCTACTCCTCTGATGCACCCTGGCTTGCTGTGTTCCTCCAGCCCCACACTGTTACCTTATTTCCCTTTGTGGTTTGGACTCATGATCCACATACTTTATTTCCTTTTTGCCTATATTTTCTGATCTCCGTACTTCTGCCAAACTGTCAGTCTTGTTTGACCCATTTGTGAGCAAGTGTGTGTGTGTTTGGATTTAAAGACGGTATTGTTTCAGATTATGACGACTCGTGGGGTTTGATTTCTAGTGTCCCCTTCCCACCTGGTTTGTGACACCACAAACAGCAATGTGGTGATGACCAGGTAATTTGATTCAGGAATATTATTTATTCATGATAAATACTGGAAAGTATTTTGTTGGGAAGTAAATACTGGTCTTTGCTGGAATAGTACTGTGGGTTCTCTATAAACGCCTGAGGGGCAGACTGGGCTTCAGTTCACTGTCTCTTCTGAAACAGTGTTGTTCTGATTAATGTAACATTACCTCACGCTGCACTGGAGTGTCAGCCTATATTCCAGTCTCTGGCCCATTTTGACTCAGTGGAGTGCACTTTCCACTGAGCCAGGGCAAACACTTGCAAATTTGGGGATTGACCCTTGGGTTTTATATCTACAAGAGATTTAGTGCTTTAGTATCAAAATACTTTCATTTCCTATTCAAAGGGGTCTTTTTCATGTTTTCTACAGCGAAACAACTTTTAAATTTTGGTTAAAGAAAATATATAGTTCCTTGAAAGTGGAGTTGCAGCTAGACAGGATAGTGAAGAAAATGTTTGGTACACTCACCTTTATTGGTCAGTGCCTTGAGTATAGGAGTTGGGATGTCACGTTGCAGCTGAGCAGCACATTGGTTAGGCCACTTTGGAATACTATGTTCAGTTCTGGTCTCCCTGCTATAGGAAAGATGTTGTGAAACTTGAAAGGGATCAGAGAAGATTTACAAAGATGCGGCCAGTGTTGGAGGGTATTTTAGCTACATGGAGAGGCTGAATAGGCTGGGGATATTTTCCCTGGAGTGTCAGAGGCTGAGGGGTGACCTTAAAGAAGTTTATAAAATCAAGAGGGGCATGGATAGGGTGAATAGCCAAGGTCTTTTGCCCAGGGTAGGAGAGTCCAAAACTAGAGGGCATAAGATTAAGGTGAGAGGGGAAAGATTTAAAAGGTACCTAAGGGGCAACATTTTCATGTAGAGGGTGGTGCATATATGGAATGAGCTGCCAGAGACAGTATTAGAGGCTGGTACAATTATAGCATTTTAAAAGGCATCTGGATAGGTATATAAATAGGAAGGGTTGAGAGGGATATGGGCCGGATTGGACTAGATTAATTTTGGGGATCTGGCTGGCATGGACGAGTTGGACAGAAGTATCTGTTTTCATGCTGCGCATCTCTATGACTCTATGACACTGTGACATCCTGAAGGAAGAAAAGGCTTGAAACTATGGTACTTAAAGAACATGTTTTTCTTCTCGTTAAGTGATAACAGTGTGACTGGAGCTGAGCAGATGAACCGTGAAGGTGCCCACGAGAAGAGTCCTGAGGAGATGTACATCCAGCAGAAAGTGCGTGTGCTGCTGATGTTGAGGAAGATGGGATCAAATGTGAGTGATGAACCCCAACTGTGAATCCAGTCTTTAATATTTAATAAAACTTTGTTAATAGAATTAGAGGATGGCACACTGTGGACGGAGGCTATTTAACCATTCATATCTGTGCTAGCTGTTTGGCAGAGCTATTGACAGCTTGTATATATGTAGTAGCTTTAATGAAATGAACCATCCCAAGGTGGTTCACAGCAGCATTATAACAAGCATAACACTGAGCCACTTAATAGATATTAGGCTGATTTTGAGCAATGTCTTGAGGAAGAATTACAAGCTAGAAAGATGAAAAGATGTAGGGAAGCATTTTGGAGATTGGGGCCTTGGCATCTGAAGGCATGACATGGCATGGTATGGCAGATAAAATTAAGGATGCATGTGGGACCAAAGTTAGCAAATTGAAGAAATCTTGAGGTGGGGAGGAGCTGGATGAGATGGCATGGCCATGATTTGTAAATGAAAATTTTCAAATTAAGTAACTGGACTTTGGTGCCTGTGACATCATAGGTAGCAGAGTTTTAATTGACTTGTAGCTTATGGAGGGTAGAATATGATCAGTCAGCCAGCAGCAGGTTGGAGTAGTTGAGCTTGGAAGTAAGGAAAGCATGAATAAAGGATTCAGCAGTGGATGAACTGAGGTGGGTGAAGTCAGATGAAGTTACAGAACTGGAAATAGTTGATAGCGCATATATGAGTTGGAAGCTCAACTTGAGATCAAGAGTGACACCATGGTTGTGATCAGGCTGGTTTAATCTGAGTGTCACCAGGGAGAGGGCTGAATCTGTAATTAGAGAATGGAGTTTGGAGCAGGGACTTGAAACAATGACTTCAGTCTTTCCAGTATTTAATCGGAGGCAATTTCAGTTTATCAAGTATTGGATTAGGGATGAGTAGTCTAATGATATAGCACTGACCTGCATTCACTTCTCTTTCATCCACAGCTCTGTACACATAATGTTCTCTTCTCCATAAATCTGTTCGGACGGAGGAGACCAGGGTCTCACTTTCCACTTTGTGTGGTCTTAATTTTTTTCTTCATTCACAGGATGTAGGCATCGCTGGCAAGGTCAATATTTATTGCCTTTCGAAGGTGGTGGTGAGTTGCCACCTTGAATCACTGCAGTCCATAGATGTAGTTACACCCACAACGTAGTTAGAGAATTCCAGAATTTTGATGCAGTGACACTGAAGGGTTGCTGACTATTTCCAACTCAGGATAGTATGTAGCTTAGATGGGAACCTGCAGATGGTGATGGTCCCACCTATCTGCTGCTTTTGTCCCTCTAGGTGGCAGAGATTGTGGGTTTAGAAAGTACTGTGTAAGGACTCTTGGTGAGCTATTGCGAAGCAAATTGTAGACGAATATTTACTGCTGTCATCACCTCAATGATGGGGGCAATAACTGTTGAAAGCTGGAATGTCAATCAAATGAGCCGCTTTGTCCTGGATGGTGTCAAGCTCTTGAGTGTTATTGGAGATGATCTCCTCCAATGAAGAGGAGATTACTCCATCACACTCCTGACTTGGTGCCTTGGAGATGGTGGACAGGCTTGGGGAATCAGGAGGTGAGTTATTTGTCACAGAAGTCAACCTCTGACCTGCCCTTGCAAACACAGGAATTGTAACCCACACCCACACCCCTCCAGCTGATGTTAATGTCATAGTTCAGCAATGGTAATGCTATTGAATATCAAGAGCCGATGATTGAATTCCCTGATGTTGGAGATGGTCATCGCCTGGCAGTTGTGTAGCCCAGAAGTTACTTGCCACTTATCAACCTTAGCTTGAATGTTGTCCAGGTCTTGCTGTATCTGGAGATGTAAGCTTCAGTCTCTGAGGAATTATAATTGACGCTGAACGTTATGCAATTATTAACAATCATCTTCACATCTAACCTTCTGATGGGAGAAAAATCATTGATGAAGCAGCTGAAGATGGTTGAATCGAAGACATTCCCCCGAGGAACTCCTGCAGAGATGCCTGTGGTTAAGGTGATTGACCTGCAACAGCCATGACCATTGTACTTTGACTGCAGCGAAGTTCCCCACTGATTCCCATTGATCCCAGTTTTGCTAAGCTCCATGATTCCATACTAAGTCAAATGCTATCTTGTTGCCGAGTGCAATCACCCTTACTTCCCTCTTGAGTTCAGATTTTTTTGTCCATGCTTGGACCAATTTATACTCTAGAAATATGTTTAGAGGTATGGGTGTTAAATAAACGTTTGTTAATAAAACCATAGGGATGGCACAACACAGAAGATTACTATTCAATCATTCTGTAACTAATTCTATCTTCAGATATAAATGCTTAAGAACTGGCAGTTGGCGAAGTCAGAAATTCAGTCTCTGTTACTAGCAGCTAGCTGTATTCAGGCGACACTAACATTTGTTAAGTATCTAATTCATAATTAAAAATATCAAAACACAGGGAGCTAGGAATTTCAGCCAGCTCTGTGAAGTGTTATTAAAATGTATGCTTAAGTGAGATCCCATAAAACTAACTTTAATCTTTCCTTTGTGTGCTTTTTGAGATAGAAATAGAAGTCACTCAAGCAACAACTTGTCTGGTATTAAAGCCCTTCAGGGTTTATGGTACTCCAGAGAGAAATGCATTTGATATAGTCATACAGCAAAACATTATTCTTGAGTTAAAACCAGATCTTAAATGGTAAGTCAATAAATGTGGATTTTATTGTACTCGTGAGAGCTAGCCACTGCTCTTTAGTTATTCTTTACCCCTTGTTTCTGAAATGAAGTTTGAATTCAACAGGGCAAACTCACCAGACTGTCCATGTGGCTCTGAAAGTGCAGTGCATGTGAGTCTCCAGTTAACTGTATTTTCTGGTGGTCTTGACTAGGGTTCAAAATAATTTCTTTTCGGATGCAGAAGAGTTTTTTAATGGCTTTCAGCAGCTTCTAGAAGCTGCGTGCATCCATTGTGCGCAAGTGCCAGCTGTTTTGTCCAGGATAATGTCAAGCCTCTTGAGTGTTGTTGGCGCTGCAGCCATCCAGGCAGGACAGTATTCTAGCTCACTCCCAACTTTGTTCCTTGTAGAAGGAGGATAAGCTTTGGGGAATCAGGAGGCAGGTTATTCACCGCTGAATTCCCAACCTCTGCCCTGATCTTGCAGTCGCAGTATTGACTTAGAAATATATCGCTGTTCCATCAATGTCATCCAGTCAACATGCGGGAACTCCCTCCTGAATGGTAATCTGGGTCTATCCACAGCGCATGGACTGCAGTTGTTAAAAAAAGCAGCTCATCACCACCTTCTCAAGGGCATCTAGAGTTGAGCAATAAATGCTGGCCAGTCAGCAATGATATAACCCTTCAGAAACCCATTTTAAACTCCCCACCTTTTCATTAGATGTGTCCAGCAAAATGAAAATTGAAATTCATGATTTCCAAATATCTTGTCTTTCTATTTTATAACTGTGAACCATTTCTAATTGACTTGTAGTTGCTGTAAATTTGCAGTGCATCTGCGAAGGAGCTTCCTTTGCATCTCTTGTCTGTGCCCTGGTTAAGGCAACTTTTTTTTCTGACCAGGAGCTTCTGTAATATTGTCTAAAGATGTGTACCCAATAATAATGCAGCGTTACAAAAGAGGTTGCAAAATGTGCAAAAGAATGAGGAAGGGCATCATCTGAGCTCTCAGAAAACAGCAGATGGCTGTCAATCTTTGCAGAATTGCATGTTAACTTTAAGACAGTAGCCCCTCTTTAAAGTAAACTTAATACCTACTTTTGTTTTAAACGTTTTCTCTTCATTATCTCATTTTGTTTTAAAGCTTTGACTCCTAGTTAGAATATGATTCACTCAAACCCTCCAGTTGTTCATCAAAATGGGTGTTCTTCATGCAGTAGCCTAGACTGTGGATTATTTGACTCAGGGTGCTGTTTATGATTTTCATTTGAAGATGGCACTGATATCTGTTTAGTTTAGCAACAGTCTCTGCTAAACCGTGAGCAGAGGCTCAGGATTAAATCATTTGTATAAAAGAAAGTCATAGATGTACTCAGGAATGAAAACACTCCTATTTGTATTCATTAGCTGTAGGTCAGCCCTGCTATTTTAAGAAATGTCTTATTTCATTTGCCATTTCTGTATAAATCTAAAGATTTATTTGCATTCCAAAGATATGGAACATTTCAGTTCAAAGTTTCTGAACATAGAAAGAGCTCTCAAGTATTTGAGTCTTTTTGATGCACCAGGAACATTGGGGTGAGAGCAAGGGAGCTTCCAGCATATTAGGGAGAATGAAGACCTTGTCAAATGATGTTTTCTAACTATGCAAACTGTCCTTGAAAATAGCCACTTAACTATTGAATCAAGTCAAAAATAAGTCTGGATTAGGTAGAAACTATTGCTTTAATATCTTTTAGCTTTAAACAAAGAACTGTGAATTTTGTCCATATTCTGGCCTTTGACCTCTTAGTGTCAGAAAAGGTGAGTTGTATTCACAGGAACATGGTGCGCAAACTGATCAATTTAGTTATAAAAGGTTTCAAAGCCTGATTGTAGATATTTTAACCTAAACACAAGATCACCAGAATAACGCATTGCAGTGTTTCAGGCATTGACATGACATCACTATTGAGTTGTTCCTGAGGTGATGACAGATAACTCCCATCTTATGCCAACTTTGCAGGGTCAATTGCAGGAGAGCAGAGAGTTCTGCTTGATATCAGTTCTGAGTCCTGTTTAGCGGAGTCCTGATTTGTTGTCTCTTGGGAATATGCTTTCTAGAGACCAGCTGCCTGTCCACGAGGAGTGCTAACACTCTACAGTTACCCTAGAGCTTTTGAAACTCCTGGCCACTGCTGTGATCAGTGTGGAAGAAAACTCGATGGCAATTTTGTTTGGGTATTAGTTTATTAGTTAGAAAAGTACTGAAGAGGTGGGAGGCCATGTACATTCATTCAACCATTCAACCCAGAGTTGGCAGATGTTCTCTGTCAGGAAATGGCTGAGTCCAAGGAGGCGTTGTAGCTTGCCTAATTGCAGCAAATTTGAAGAGCAGAATTGGTGGGTTACCATGATTTGAAGGAAGCACTCTCAACGAAAGCTTCATATGATATCCAAAGCATAAAGAATTAATTTGGTACAGCATCTTTTAATCTGACATACCACAGCAAGATTAGTGTAGTTGAAATTATTTACAGGTGTGTGTATCATTTTCAAAGAAATGGCACTTCCTGCACCCGTTGTGTCTTGCGGAGCCATTGTTCCCCAAGTACTGAATCAACTTTGTCTTCCCGGGGTGACTATTCTTCAGACAAGAGCCAAAGCAGGGTGGATCACAGTAAAGCCCAATTGCATCCTGATTATGTGTGCGCGAACATCCCTGTGTAGCTCATTACTATCCAGTGACCTTGGTTGATTTCCTTCCCAATCCTCCCCTTGCTCAGAGTCAGCAGTGAGAGAGAGTTCCAATTGGTCTGCTCAGACCACAATGTAGATTTTCAACCTTGGAAGATGTGTGTTCAACAACTCACTTATTTCGCCCCTTTGGATTTTGTTTTTAGCATGTTGCAGTGCTGCATTTTTGCTGTTGTAAAATGAAATTGAATACAACTCAGCTAGGATGCACCACAACACACATGCTTGCAGCAGCAGCAGTGTTGTATAGTGTACTACAACAGTTATCATAGCCCGTGCCATAAGTCTCTTCTGAATTCTGAATTGTGCTGTTTTCCGGCAGGGTATTGCAGACTAAAGTTATATTTCCTGTGTTGGTTTTCCTGCTATTGCTACAGCACAGTGAAACTATTCAAAAAAAATTAACCCCTTTGATGCAAGGGTTTGGAACATGCTATCCAAAGCAAGCCTGACTAAGCAAATCTTGGCAGGCTTGTATCGATTCTGAAGAGAAAATGGTATGCTTCCCAGGGGGAGAGAGCTTAAATAATTGAAGCCATACAGGAACAAAGAACAAAGAACAAAGAACAAAGAAAACTTACAGCCCAGGAACAGGCCCTTCGGCCCTCCAAGCCTGTGCCGATCCAAATCCACTGTCTAAACCTATCGCCCAATTCCTAAGGATCTGTATCCCTCTGCTCCCCACCTACTCATGCATCTGTCCAGACGCACCTTAAATGAATCTACCGTGCCTGCCTCTACTACCTCTGCTGGCAACGCGTTCCAGGCACCTACCACCCTCTGTGTAAAGTACTTTCCGCGTGTATCCCCCTTAAACTTTTCTCCTCTCACCTTGAACGCGTGACCCTTCGTTATTGAATCCCTCGCCCTGGGAAAAAGCTTATCTCTATCAACCCTGTCTATACCCTTCATGATTTTGAAGACCTCAATCAGGTCCCCCCTCAATCTCCTTTTTTCTAATGGAAACAATCCTAACCTACTCAACCTCTCTTCATAGCTAGCACCTTCCATACCAGGCAACATCCTCGTAAACCTTCTCTGTACCTTCTCTGTACCCTCTCCAAAGCTTCCACATCCTTTTGGTAATGTGGCGACCAGAACTGTACACAGTATTCTAAATGTGGCCGAACCAAAGTCTTGTACAATTTTAACATGACCTGCCAGCTCTTATACTCAATACCCCGTCCGATGAAGGCAAGCATACCATATGCCTTCTTGACCACTCTATCCGCCTGTGCAGCCACTTTCAGGGTACAATGGACCTGAACTCCCAGATCTCTCTGCTCATCAACTTTTCCCAAGGCTCTTCCATTTACAGTATAGTTTGCTGTAGAATTAGACCTCCCAAAATGCATCACCTCACACTTGCCCGGATTGAACTCCATCTGCCACTTCTCCGCCCAACTCTCCAGTCTATCTATATTCTCCTGTATTCTTTGACAATCCCCAACGCTTTCTGCTACTCCCCCAATCTTCGTGTCATCTGCAAACTTACTGATCAGACCACTTATGCCTTCTTCCAGATCATTTATGTATATCACAAACAACAGTGGCCCCAGCACTGATCCCTGTGGAACACCACTGGTCACCTTTCTCCATTTCGAGAAACTTCCTTCAACTACTACTCTCTGTCTCCTGTTGCTCAACCAGTTCTTTATCCACCTAGCTAGAACACCTTGTACGCCATGTGACTTCACTTTCTCCATTAGTTTACGATGGGGAACCTTATCAAACGCCTTACTAAAGTCCATGTAGATGACATCTACAGCCCTTCCTTCATCTATCAACTTGGTCACTTCCTCAAAGAACTCTATTAAGTTAGTAAGGCATGATCTCCCCTGCACAAAACCATGTTGCCTATCACTGATAAGCCCATACTTTTCCAAATATAAATAGATTCTATCCCTCAGTACCTTCTCCAGCAACTTTCCCACCACTGACGTCAGGCTTACTGGTCTGTAGTTACCTGGTATATCCCTACTACCCTTCTTGTACAGGGGGACAACATTAGCAACTCTCCAGTCCTCCGGCACTTCACCTGTGTTTAAGGATGCTACAAAGATATCTGTCAGGGCCCCAGCTATTTCCTCTCTCGCCTCCCTCAGCATCCTGGGATAGATCCAATCCGGTCCTGGGGATTTGTCCACCTTAATATCCTTTAGCCTACCCAACACATCTTCCCTCCTTATGTCAACGTGATCCAGAGTAAACAAACTTCTATCTCTAATCTCAACATTCATCATGTCCCTCTCCTCAGTGAACACTGATACAAAGTAATCATTGAGAATCTCACCCATTTTCTCAGGTTCGACTCAAAACCTTCCTTCCTTATCCTTTAGTGGACCAACCCTTTCTCTAGTTACCCTCCTGCTTCTTATATATGAATAAAAGGCCTTGGGATTCTCCTTAATTCTGTTGGCTAAAGTTATTTCATGACCCCTTTTAGCCTGCTTGATTCCTCGTTTAAGATTGGTCCTACTCTCCCGATATTCCTCCAAGGACCGTTCTGTTCTTAGCTGCCTGGACCTTATGTACGCTTCCCTTTTCTTCTTGGCTAGTCGCACGATTTCTCCTGTCATCCACGGTTCACGAATCTTTCCTTTCCTATCCCTTGTTTTCAAAGGGACATGCCTATCCTGCACTATCTTCAACCTATCTTTGAAAGCCTCCCACATATCAAATGTGGACTTCCCTTCAAATAGCTGTCCCCAATCCACATTTCCCAGCTCCTGCCGAATTTTGATATAATTGGCCTTGGCCCAGTTTAGTATTCTTCCCTTAGGACCACTCTCATCTTTGTCTACGAGTATTCTAAAACTTACAGAATTATGGTCACTATTCCCAAAGAAATCCCCCACTGCAACTTCTACCACCTGGCCTGGCTCATTCCCCAACACTAGGTCCAATATGGCCCCTTCCCTAGTTGGACTATTGACATACTGCTCTAGAAAACCCTCCTGGATGCTCCTTACAAATTCTGCCCCATCCAGACCTCTGACACTAAGTGTATCCCAGTCAATGTTGGGAAAATTAAAATCTCCCATCACCACCACCCTGTTACCTCTACATCTTTCCATAATCTGTTGACCTATTTGTTCTTCTACCTCACGCTCACTGTTGGGAGGCCTGTAGTACAGCGCCAACAATGTAACTGCACCCTTCTTATTTCTCAGCTCTACCCATAATGCCTCACTGCTCAAGCCCTCCATAGTGCCCTCCTTTAGCACAGCCGTGATATCATCCCTGACCAGCAATGCAACTCCTCCCACCCTTTTACTTCCCTCCCTGTCCTGTCTGAAGCATCTATATCCTGGGACATTTAGTTGCCAATCATCCCCTTCCTTCAACCAAGTCTCTGTGATCGCAATAACGTCATACTCCCAGGCACTAATCCAAGACCTAAGTTCGTCTGCCTTACCCACTATACTCCTTGCATTAAAGTATATGCACTTCAGACCACCAGTTCCTTTGCGTTCATCTGCTCTCTGCCTACTCTTCCCCTTGGTAATGCTAACTTCATGATCCTTACAGTCTCCAGTTTCCACCTCACTGTCTACTAGTCTTCTCTGGTTCCCAGACCCCTGCCACATTAGTTTAAACCCTCCCCAACAGCCCTAGCAAAACTCCCCCTAGGACACTAGTTCCAGTCTGGTTCAGGTGTAGACCATCCAATTTGTAATAGTCCCACCTTCCCCAGAACCAGTCCCAGTGTCCCACAAATCTGAACCCCTCCCTCCTACACCATCCCTCAAGCCACGTGTTCATCCTGCCTATTCTTTCATTTCTACCCTGGCTAGCACGCGGCACTGGTAGCATCCCTGAGATCACTACCTTTGAGGTCCTCCTCTTTAACTTCTCTCCTAGCTCCCTGAATTCTGCTTTCAGGACCTCATCTCGTTTTTTACCTATATCATTGGTGCCTATATGCACCACAACAACTGGCTGTTCACCCTCCAATTTCAGAATGCTCTGTAGCCGATTGGTGACATCCCTGACCCGAGCACCTGGGAGGCAAAATACCATCCGGGAGTCCCGTTTTCGGCCACAGAACCCGAGGTGCTACACGTGTAGCATCTCCCTCCCACCCTCCTCCTCTAACCAGAAGAAAAAGACTCTGCAAGGTAAGGGTTTTTTTTTTTAAAATATATTTAAGTGCATTGTTTGGTATTAGTTAGTTGAGTCAGAGCTAAGGCTTACAATGGCAGGGGACCTTAGACCTGTGGCATGTGCTTCTTGCTTGATGTGGGAGATCAGGGACGTGACTGATGTCCCTGACTGTTACACTTGCAGGAAGTGTGTCCAGCTGCAGCTCTTGTTGGACCGCATGACGGCTCTGGAGTTGCGGGTGGACTCACTGTGGAGCATCCGCGATGCTGAGAAGGTCGTGGATAGCACGTTTAGTGAATTGGTCACACCGCAGATTAGGATTGCTGAGGGAGATAGTGAATGGGTGACCAAAAGACAGAGAAAGAGCAGGAAGGCAGTGCAGGTGTCCTGAACAATTAATTAACCAACCTAATGTATACCTATTAACAGTTTTGGGTGAAACAAAACGGGTGCTGGAAATCTGAAACAAAAACAGAAATTACTGGAGAAACATACCAGATCTGGCAGCGATCTGTGGATACAAAGAGTTAACATTCCAAGTTCATTGATCTTTCCTCGGGACTCTGAGTTTTGGGTATTTGTTACATGGTGATCCATAGTTAATTGGGATAAAAGAGGAATTGATTTGTTTTCTTGGATGGGTTCATAGTGTATTTCTAACTGAGTAAGACCATTGCAGTCTACCTCCCTAACTGTAATGTCTAGGAAATATTATGTATTGTCATATTTCTCTCCCTTTTATTACATCGTTTGCCTGTAGCTGCTTAACTGTTGTAACTTTGCTGATTCAATCCATGATCTCGGCAGTCCATAGATATGTTGGCTAACTTCTGCGCAAACTGGTTAAAACAGAACTTTTTTTTAATCACCCTGCCTGTGTTTGTTCTGTAGCAGAATCAGTGACCATGTTAATGATGTTAGTCTTTATCCCAGTCAACAGTTATTCTGAAATTCTGCTTGCCATTGCCCTTCACCATTGACCCTGCTGCAATTGATCATGTTAGCAGAAGGGCACCTAATAGATATGTGGCCCCTGAGTGCCCATCTCTCTAAGGATGTCCACTTCCCCAATGCTGCTGGAGGTACTTTACCACAAGCAAGGGTGACACCCAGACCGTTTCTCTGCTCGAGGCCTGATCCTCACCAGTGGGACCAAATTGCTGCAATTGGAAGGGTGTCACATCTTGCCTCGCTGTGTGTGCAGGCATCTAGTGATGCCAAGTTAGTGAAAGATCAGGACTGACGCAATCCCTGGTGCATGAGGTCTCAACTCTTGCCCTCTGCCCCGTTGGTCTCAGTGGCTTTCGACAGGGAACTGTCTGTAGGCTGAGCCTAGTATCTGGTTATCTGTCATGTTACAGATCTTTATGTTGGACTCACACCCATGCAACTTCAGTGAATCAGAAGAGCCAAGCAGTTTTGGTTCCATTCATGTTTGTTTTATCTGTGCCCCTTTGTGCCTTGAACATTTCAATGAGATTACTTGGCATTTCTCTACAGTGGATCTTTCTAAACAACTGAAGTGAAATTATTAAAATTAATTTAATCCACAAGCACGGTAAGTTAATAAAAAAGATTTGTAAATTTTCAGCTTTTTTTAAGAGCAAAGTCAGCCCAGAAACACACTGCTCATGTTTTCAGACAAATAGTGAAACATTTTAGGGGGCATACATTGAGATGCTGTCAGCCTAGGGCAGTGTAGCAGTCCTTGGAAAAATGCTGCCTGTTGACCAATAACAATTCCTTGTTGCCCTAATCATAGTTTCAGTTCATTGAGATATTTAAAGTGAAGGATAATCAGCTATGTCAAGTACTGAGGGATTGCTATCCAAGAAATAGAACAGTAGCATGAGGCATCACCTTAACGAGAGTTGAAGATGATTTTTTGCATTTCCTGCTGCAGCTTTGGCTGTGTGCACCCCAAATAAGTTCAACTGACTGTTGACCTAGGTAAACAGTATGTCTTTTTCCAGTGTTTTCTGTCTATTTTGGTGTGAATGTTTATGTCAAAATTCTTTCCAACTTGGCATGCTCCCCCTTTACCTAAAGATGATGGTGCAAACTAGGTTGACGGTGTTTGTTGGTGGTTTCTTGATTACAAGGTCATTTTTGTCATCTAGTTCTGTCATTTTTATGTCAATACAGAGCCTTTTGAAAGAACTTAAACTTACTGCTTAAGAAGATCATATTTAAATGGAACTTTACTATCACAATACTGCTCATCAACATAAGAAAGTAAAACAAGATCTTTATTTTAACAGCTCACTCCAAGTGAAGAGGCATTTCTTCGAACCTATGCAGGGGTAGTGAACAGCCAGCTTAGCCAACTTCCACAGCACCCGATTGATCAGGGTAAGTGAAAGATCGTTCAAGAGTGTGGAAGCAAGCACAGAAAATGCTGGCGAAACTCAGCAGATCTGGCACCATCTGTGGAGAGAGAAACAGAGTTAACATTTCAGGTCTGTTATGACTCTTCTGTTCTGAACTTTTCTGAAGAGGTGTCATATTGGACTCAAAACGTTAACTCTGCTTCTCTCTCTACAGATGCTGTCAGACTCGCTACTGAATTTCTCCAGCATTTTCTGTGTTTTGTTTCAGATTTCCTGCGGTGAATGGGATCAAGCGTTATGGGGTGAAAGCAGGATTAGGCTATTGAGTTGGACGATCAGCCGTGATTGTGAAAAATGGCAGGGCAGGCTCAAAGGTCTGAATGGCCTCCTCCTGCTCCTATCTTCTATGTTTCCAGCATCCACAGTATTTTCCTGTTATGAGTGTGTGCATTCGAGGCCGATTGTTTTACTTCTTAATATTCAGTATTTATGTTGATGTACAGATTTATTTTGTCAGAACCAGGCCTGATGCAGGATTAATCTTGAGTTGCATGTGGTACATCAAGTACTGAATTTTAGCAAGTAGAGGTCGCTTTATTTACCTAGCTCACTGAGGGCTTCTAATGGCTAGAGCTGAATATTGCAGAATTTTAATACGAATTAATTACCTTGCATGATTGTAGAGAAAGAACCTGAATATTGTAACTCTTTATGGACCTGGAACAGCGGGGGAGACCTGTTATTCCATTCCCTACCTAAATAAGAACACCTTGGGATTCGACACCTTGCCCCTATTCCTCACAGAGTAGAAATGCAAGGCTCCTCACATGCACTTGCTGCTCCTTCTCTCAGCTAGTCTATAGGGTAAAATACTGATTGTAGTGACCATACAACATCTGGAATTCTGCTTTACTGCTTGACAGAGGGTACTGTATGATGTTATTTCTAATGATTCGTTCCTTGACTTTTGTATGCTTTTGTACGTTTGCCTAAAAAATATCGGTCCTGAGTTTCCAATTCTTTACAATTAAGTCCTGCATCTGATCAGGAAAAGCTGCTGAACGTCTCCTCTGCATCTGTGGTTAAACTTTTCCCATATGGATTAAATGCTCTGCTGCTTTAATCGTGCATTTCAGTTTTTCAATTGATGTAGGATTTGTATGTTATGAGACAGCATTAGACGTTCATTTACAGTTGTAATCCACCAAAAATGCAAGTTGTCCAGACCTTAATCTGAGGACAATATTTATATCGCACCTTTGACAGAATGCGGTGTTTAACATGAGTGTTATTTTAAAAGATTTCAAATACAAGGAAATAAGTACAACAGATGTCCTGAAGCCTCGTCGAAGTTTTAGGTTTTGAAAAGAGTCTTTATAGATTAAAATAAATTAGATCAATTTTAGAATACAGAGCTGTAAATGTGTGTCAAGGTTCCACTCCTAAATACTGTTCAAGAAAATGACTCGTTGACTTATTGGCTCCTCGTCAAGTGATGTATTGATTTTAAAAAATTTTTATCCTTGTTTCCAAAGCTGTCCATGGCCACAGTCTAATCTCCTCCAGCTGCGTAAGGTATCTGCGCTCATCTAAACTTGGTCTCTTCAATGTCGCCAGATTTTAATTGATCCACCATGTTGATAATGTCTTGAGTTACCCAGGCTCTAACCTCTGCATTTCTGTGCTTTATTCTGTCTGTTTCTCTACCTCATCTCCTTCCTTTAAGGTACTTCCTAAAACCCATACTTTTGACTGAGCTTTTGGCCATCTCATGTGGCTGTATGTCAGGTTTATAATGCTGCCATGAAGCAGCTTGATATCTATGGTTATGTTCAAGGTGCTGTATAAATACAGGTTGTTGAGAGGGGGCAATCTCTGTTGTCCTGGTCTATCCAAATGGGTGGGATGCCATTGTGAGAGTAAGCTGACAGTAGCACTTGAGGGAAGAGTGGATATTTTTGCTTGTGGAGTTAGCTCATTATTACATGGAAATTCTCCCTGAGGCATTAATGTAACTTATTGGATCTCCATAGAATGCTAGCTGATTTGAAATGTGGGTGTAAAAAATTCAAAACTGATTTAATCCTCCCTTCATGCCAAGAATTGGAGATGAATTAGTGATGTGTGCAGAGATGGGATGGATAGAAATGTGCTTTAATTTTAAAATCATTTTAAATTAATTGTTAACATTTACTTTATTTTTCTAAATTGCAACTCTTCTCAATAAAAGACTGCATTAAAGAAAAGAGATTGGAGATTCCCCAAGGAGCCTTGTGAGATGACTCATGGATAATTACATTTTTAAAACTCATTTTCAGGATGTGGATGGTGCTGGGAAGACTGCTGTTTATTGCCCCTCCCCAGTTGCCACATGTCGTGGTTTAATACACCAGTGACTTGTTGTTAGGCTGCTTCAGAGGGCACTTAAGAGTCATTCACGTTAGTCTGGGACTGTAGCTATATTTGCATCAAGCAGTACACAAATGACAAATTTCCTTCCCTAAGGAACATCAGTGAACTAGATTGTTCTAAAAGCCAATCTCCCAGCCACTTTTGCTGATACTGGCTTTTATTTCCATATTTCTTAACTGAATTTTGATTCTTAAACTGAGACTAGAGTTTGAATGCTCACTCTCTGGATTATTAATCAAGACTTTTTGGGTTTCTCTTCTAACAACGCTGACCTACTGTTGTCTGCCAGAGACAAACTGGGTCATTATTGGCTTTACCAGACTCCCATCCTAATGTGTGCCCTCAGAATAAGTATTAAATAGCTTCCTGTAATCAGTTTGTACCCATTTGAGCCTGTGCATATGACTGTTTATTAATTGGGACACTCCTCCATCTTTAAATGTGACATACCCTCAGATACAGGAACTGGGCATTACTGCTATTGCTGTCCGTTGTGCCTCGGATGCCTCTCGTGGTGAAGATCAAGAGTTCTCTCTGGTTATTGTGCCCAAGATCTTAGTACACTAGCTGGTCATATGACGAAGATGTTAAATTATTACCAATGCAAATCATTTTCGGCTTGGGGACCTTGCAGCCTTCAGAACTCAACATCGAGTTCAATAACTTTAGAACTTGAACACCATCCTCTATGGCCTTTATCCACCCCTAGACCCCCAGCCCTGAAATGACATGGGCCGTTTTCAGCACAGCCAACCTGTTTTCGTCTATTTGTGATCCCCAGTATTGGCTTTTCTTTCTCCTTGGCTTACGATTATCTATCCCTTTGGCTGCCTACTGTCTTTCTCTCGGCCAAGCTTTTCCTCGTTTTTAACAACTCATTTAACTCTTCTCACTTCCTTCAGATGAGAGGTGTGGCCATGCGTACTCGCGCAGGCCCCATTTATGCCTATGCCTTTATGCTGTTCTTGGAATATTCCTTGTTCCAGTCCTACTCTGGCCCCTGCCCACCATTCTTTCTTCAGTACGTGGATTACATTATCAGTGCTGCTTCTCTCTCATGTCAGAATTGGAAAAAATTATCAATTTTCCTTTGATTTTCACTCTGCTTTCATTTCCACCTGTTCTATTTGACTTCTCCATTCCCTTCTCGACATCTCTGTTTCCATTTCTGGGGCTAGGCTGGCCACTGACATCCACTACAAACCCACCGACTCCCAAAGTTACCTGGACAATACATCCTCACACCCTGCTTCCTGTAAGGTCTCCATCTCATTCTCCCAGTTTCTCCATTTCCATTGCATCTGTTCTGATGATGCCACCTTCAGTGGGGGTGGGGGTGCGCCTCAGAAATGTTCACCCTTTTCCTCATTCGAGGATTCCCCACTACTGTAGTTGGTAGGGCTTTAGCCTTGTTTGACCCATCTCCCACACTGCTGCACTTACCTCTTCTCTTCCCTCCCACACATTGATAGGGTCCCCGTGGTCTTCACTTACCACTTCACCAGTATTCACTTCCAAAGGATCATAAGCTGCCATTTCCAGCTCCTTTGGTGGGATGCCACCACCAGACATGTATTTCCCTCCACTCCCTTGTAAGCCTTCCAAAGTGACTGTTCCCACCGGGACACTCTGGTCCACACCTCCTCCGTTCCCAACACCACCTCCATTCCCAGCACCACCCCACACTCCAAGGCACCTTCCCATGCAGTTGTAGAAGTGTAACACCAGCCTTTTTACTTCCTCCCCGCTCTTTATCCAAAGCCCTAGCCATGCCTTCCAGATGTAAGTGATTTACCTGCACTTCACTCAATCTGGTCTACTGTATTCACTGCTCACAATGCGAACTGCTCTCCATTGGGGAGATGAAATGTAGACTGGGTGACCACTTTGTGGAACACCTACATTCTGTGCACAAAAATGACCCTGAGTTTCTGGTTGCCTGCCACCTCTACAAATCGCCATGTTCAGGGCGGTACGGTGACTCAGTGGTTAGCACTGTAGCCTCACAGCACCAGGGACCCGGGTTCGATTCCAGCCTCAGGTGACTGTCTGTGCAGAGTTTGCACATTCTCCCCTTGTCTGCGTGGATTTCCTCTGGGTGCTCCGGTTTCCTCCCGCAGTCCAAAGATGTGCAGGCTAGGTGGATTGGCCATGCTAAATTGCCCATAGTGTTCAGGGGTGTGTGGGTTATAGGGGGATGGCTCTGGGTGGGATGCTCCAAGGGTCGGTGTGGACTTGTTGGGCTGAAGGGCCTGTTCCCACACTGTAGGGATTCTAATTCTAATTCTCTGGCCAACAACTCTGATTCAGGTTTGCTGCAAGGCTCCAGCGAAGCTCAGCACAACCTTTAAGAACAGCATCTCATTTTCCATCTGGGGTCTCTGATGACTTTAGGATTTGATAACAAGTTCATAACTTTGAGGTCCAAGCACCACCTTCCATATCTTTCCCCACCCCCACACCCCAGGCCTTGTCATCACATGGCTGTTTTCACCACAGCCAACCCATTTTCACCCACTAATGACCCCCTTTTCTTTCTCCCTAACTCACCGTCATCCATTGCTTTACCCAACTCGTGTCATGTCTCTCTGGGCTCTATCTCCGCCTTTCACTCCACAGATTCTGCCAGACCTGCTAAAATTCTCCCACAATTTCTGTTTTTGTTTCAACTGTACCTGTATTTGTATATGTTGGAGGAAAGTAACTAACTAGTGTCAGAGAGACAAAGGACTGTGTTAGAAAATCTCAAGAGCCAAAATGGTTGCAGGAATGTTTTTGCAATGTGTAAAGACATTTTAATATAATGAAGCACTTGTGTATTCTTCCTGTTCTTTTTGTAGCCAAAGCGTTTATGGTGTTTGACATCGGTGTTCCCAGTCTGTCTGCTTTTGTTTGTGGTCTGTTTACACCTTGGGACGTTTCCCTATGTTAAAGGTGTTCTATAACTTAAGTTTGTAGCTGATATTTTTCACTTGAGTATATTATTAAATAATTTTGATTCAATGACAAATAGATTTAAGTAGTTCTGCTCTTAAAAATCAAATGCAGTCTTCCGCCAATTTTGTTTGCTGGTGATTAAGGATAATTCTTGAAATTGTGTGTTTAACTGTTGGGAGAAGAGTGAAATGATAGTTACAGGAGGGTAATGTCAAACCTCAGGATATGAAGTAGTGGCCGATGAGAGTCATTATTGATAGCTCCACGTTAAAATGAAAAGGATTTCAGTCATTGATGATGTGAATATTTGCCTGAATGTTTTCAATGAAAAAACATTAAAATGCAAGGCCCAGGTGTCACTTAGATATTTCAGTTGACCTGTTCAGAAACGCTCTAACACATCTCTGGAAGAGGTGAGTCTTGAACGCGGGCATTCTAGCCCAGAAGTGGGGATAATACCACTGTACCGCAAGAGCCCTTTCTCATGTAAGTTGTATTCTTATCAAAGGAGGAATTTGTAGACATTTTTAATCAACCTGTTCAGAGATGTTAACACAAGTTCTAGAGCTGGTGGGACTTGAACCTGAGTCATGTGGCTTGGAGGTAGGGACACTTCCACTGTGTCACAAGAGACCTTCGATATTTCTAATCAGCCAGTTCAGATACATTATGACACACATCTGGAACAAATAGGACTTGAACCCAAGAAAAAGCAAAGATCTTTGGATGCTGGAAATCTGAAGCAAAAATAGAAATTTCTTGAGAAACTGAGCAGGTCTGGCAGCACCTATTCAGAGAAGGCAGAGTAAATGTTTCCAGTCCAGTGACCCTTCTTCTGAGGAAGGGTCCTGAAACGTTAACTCAGCTTTCTCTCCACAGCTGCTGCCAGACTGGAACCCAGGCCTCCCAGCTCAGATATAAGGACACTACCAGTACACTTCAAGAACCCTTAGAGTTATTTTTTAATGAACCTACTCAGAGATGTGATTAGATGCTTCTGGAGCAGTTGGGAATTAAACCCTGGTCTTGCTAACTCTGAGATAGGCACACTATCACGGTGCTATAAGACCCTATTTTTTTAATTTTAACCTATTTTTCTAATCAACATATTCAGAGATATTATTACATATGTCTGGAGTAGGTGAGACTTGAACCTGGGCCTCTCAGTTCAGGGATAAGGACACTACTACTGCACCACAAGAGCCTTTAAAGTGTTACCACCTAAAGTGTGAATTGCAGAATATGTCTTTAATCAACCTGTTCAAGTGTGTTGTGACACGCGCCTAGAGTAGGTGAGACATGAACCCAGACTTCTGGCCCCGATTGGATTTTGCAAGCAGTTAATGAGTGTTCACTTCTTACATTGACATGCCTGATGCTTGGTATGACCAGGGGATAGATCGTGACTAAGGGTGTTCTCTGATTACTTTATAGGAAAATGTACAACAGGGAATGTTACTCCTTTGTACAGCTGGTCCACGCTTGTGATCTGTGTTAGCTGGACAGACCATGGGAGTGTTGAAGTTAATCTCAGTATTGCTAGAGTGAAAAGGAGAAAACTCAGCATGTCTTCCAGGTTCTGTTTGCAATTCAGTAAAGTCTGCTGAAATTTGAGTGAGGCAGGAGCAGGCTCATTTATGATATCCATCTCTACAACGAATGAGCTTGATGACATTTTCTGTCAAGCATCACCCATGAAGAATGAGCAGTCAGGTGAGGTAAGATAATGTAAAGCACTGCCTATGAAACTGTGCCTCAGCATGAATCTGTAACTCGAGGTAAAAGAGGCTGAAAGAAGAGTACTGAGGAAAAATTGCATTTCGTTTTCATTCATCTTTTGTAGGTTTTATTTAGTTTGTACATTCTTCCGAGTTGATTCCATCATTCCAAATCAAAAAGTGTGATTACCTGAGAACTGGATGTACCTAATGTTCAAATGACCTCTGCTCGACTTTAAGAAAATTAATCCAGTTACCCTAGCAACAAATTGTTGTCCCCTTCAGGTTGTCAGAAATGCTCAGACAGTAAACCAGAAATTCACATTCACATTGACAATGCCCTTTTTGTGTGTTAAAGTGGTGATAACATTCCAAGCCTACTTATCCTGGGTTCAGTACAGTACATTTTGTGCTCCATGTCAGCAATTTTTTTATGCAGAACTTGCAGGCACATTTTGGCATTGTATCCAAAAGTATTTTGATTAGAATGGATTGTTCTCTCCCGTAGCAGTGCAAATAGATCCTTGCTTCTAATTCTGTTGTTATTACTGTGTAGAGAATACTCGGGTAGGGGAAATAAAAAAGAGAAAACAGGTATGATTATCAAAATCTATTTCCTTAAAAATCAGTCACCATGTCCTTTCTTTCAAATTTGCACCCCCACCTCAATACACACAAACCCTGTGATCTGGCAGATAACTGGACCAAGGTCTCTGTTCCGGAACCATGCAGACCTGAGAGAGGGAGGGGGTGGGTCCCTTTTTCTTCATATCCTAGCTAGTACAACAGCTGAATTGCTGCAATTGTATTCAAGATCTCTCGGTTAGAAGGGATAATCATCTGTAGGTCTAGTCCTTGATTATTTATCCAGTGACCTTGACTGTAAAATGCACGAGAACAGGTGTCAGATGAGAAGGCCATCAAGTTTGGCCGCATTGTGGAATGGTGAGAAATTTTATGGAATTAATTATCTGGGATGGAGTAAATGAGCAGTTAGAAAAATGTAAGCTGATTAATGTGGTTTCCTATCTAACCAGTCTAATTAAATTTTCAGTAGGGGGAGTAAGAAGCGAATCAGTGGATGTCACACACTGTTATAATTGTTCCAGTGCATTAATGCATTTTTAAAGATGATACGTGGGTAAAGAGCCGTAGCTACGATGGAGGCGGTATTTTTGGGGCACCTGGCAATGGCTGATTTCAGGCACAATCTAATTGAATAAACTAACAAAGGAGGCTGACAGGATTGATAGAAAATATTGGTTACTCTGTAGATGGGAGATTAGAAAAATTGACTGTCATCTCAGAGGCCAGTTTCAAAAATTCCCAGAAAAACTTCATGTGCATTCCATATTCCTGCAACACTGCAAGAAGCCCCAAAACACAGGATCAAACTCAAAGGGGATATTACTCCGGCAGTAGGTTTTGTTGCGGTATACAAGAGACAAGAAATTGTTCCAAAGTCAACAAATGGTGAAGAGCAATTCACTTGGTATCTGCCTCTAAAACATACTGATCTGGCATTTAGATTATGTGATGGAGCAATATGTTATATCCATTATCTAAGGGTACAGGGAGAAAGTGGGAACAGGATACTGAGTTGGATGATCAGCCATATCCATATTGAATGGTAGAGTAGTTTGGAAGGGCTGAGTGGCCGCCGCCTCCTATTTTCTGTGTTTCTCTGTTAAGAAAAATTGCAGTGTGCCTGCTTTGGTACCTGCTTTTAGCAACTGTGTGCTCTATTTTGAGTTTACTGTCACCTTTAGAGGTACTATACCATTATCAGCAAATTATGAATAAAAAGCAGTGATTAAAATCCAGTGAAGTTCCACCTACACATGGTGTGTTCAGATTATTCATAAATTCTTTATACAGCAAACTGCAAAAACTGTTGTTTGCCATCTGCTGTTTTCCCCTTGTTCCCAGTTTCACACATACTCTATGATCATAACACTAATTTGCTGTTGTAGAACAATTCCATAATTGTGGCAAGTCAACTTTGCCATTTACAAACCTAGTTATCTTTCACATAAACGCCCCTTGTTTGCAGTAAGGTTGCACTCGGTTTGTGAAAAAGGATCATGGCGCTAAGCTCGAAAAATATCACCAGCTGAATCAAAAATCAGAATCACAACAATTGATATCTTTGGGGCTTTCTTAATTTAGTGCAAGTTAGCATGCAAAACTACTGAACTGAGTGAATGAGCTAAGTTTAAATCAAAAAATTGGATTCTTTACACTTGTTGCCATTACTGTCAGTATAGGATTTTTGGGAGAAAGAATACTCCTTTCTGAGGTGTTCCCCTGCTTTACATTAATATCAGCACTTGGCTTATGTCAGTGTTAAAACATTGGACATGTCTCTCTAAGTCTACCAGTGGTGGTGCTGAAGTACTTCCTCTGGTCAGGGGTACAGTTAATTTTTTTTTAAATTAACCTATTTTTCAAATCAACCTGTTCAGAGATGTTATTACACCCCTCTGGAACAGATGGGACTTGAACCTGGGTGTCTCAATGCAGGGGTAGGTACCCTACCACTGTGCCACCAGAGGGCCATAAATTACAATGTGACATCATCAGGGCAGTTCCATTCTAAGTGTTGTTGCTGGAATTTATATTTGGAAATGTTGACAAAGTAAATCTAGAATTCAGAGTTTTAATGCATACGTAGACATTTTACTGGGCAATTAGCCGCATGCTGACCTTGTCTGAGTGCCAACAGTATTTAAACTCTGTGATCACTATACAATTAGTCGATGCTGCGATAATACTGAAAGCTATTGCTATAATCCTGTGAGAAATTAGTGGATTAGTGAAGCTTCTCCGGTAGCATTTAAGGTAATCAGCAGGGTGGATTTATTCCAAAGTGCTGGGCGGGTTATGTTGTGTGTATGGCTGATATCTGCATGGAAGAATAAATATTGAAGTTTGTCAAGTATTTGATCAGCAGAATGAAGGGAGAATGGTGACGATGGAAAGTGGAGTTTGAGATCTAGTGACTAGAGTTAGAGATTGAATGTAGAACCTGCTACCAAACCTATGATTGAATATATTAATTTCAATAGACAATAGACAATAGGTGCAGGAGTAGGCCATTCGGCCCTTCGAGCCAGCACCACCATTCATTATGAACATGGCTGATCATCCACATCAGTATCCTGTTCCTGCCTTATCCCCATAACTCTTGATTCCATTATCTATAAGAGCTCTCTCCATCTCTTTCTTGAAAGTATCCAGAGACTTGGCCTCCATTGCCTTCTGGGGCAGAGCATTCCATATATCCACCACTCTCTGGGTGAAGAAGTTTTTCCTCGACTCTGTTCTAAATGGCCTACCCCTTATTTTTATATATTTCCATATATGTTCTGCCTATCAAGTTTCATCTGACGTATTATTAACATGATTACAGTTTTCTTCTGGCAATGAGTTGACTTGGTGCACCACCTAGATTTCTTTTGAAGAGTCTTTATTTCTTTTTATTCTTTTATGGGATGTGTGCGTCACTGATTGCCCGTGAATTGTGAGGCTGCTTTAGAGGACGGATAAGAGTCCATCATAATTCTCTGAGTCTGGAGCCACATGTAGGCCAGGCCTTATAAGGATGGCAGATTTCTGACCCTCTTAAGGAAAGTGAACCAGATGGGCATTTGCAACAATCAATGATAATTTCATGGTTGTGATTATTGAGATTTGATTTATTGTGTTTAAATTCTACCAGCTATTGTGGTGAGATTCAAACCCATGTCCCCACAGTAGTAACCTGAGCCTCTGGATTACTAGTCCACTCGATCACTGCACAACCATCTCCCCGTAGTTAAATTGTAGTCTAAACTATCATACTGTTGCATATGGATATATCTCTGAGATATGGAGAGGCAGTGAACTGGGATCATTCTAGATGCTGTACTTATCTTTGAAATTCTCTGTCCTCCATGCCATGGCGTATCTGCGGATTCAGATTTAAATGCAAGAATGATTGTCATGTGTAAAAATGCCTATATTTTTGTATTGCTGGTTCATATTTTTATATTATTATTCATATTTTTGGCTTTATTCGAATGTGTATTGAATCATCATTGTCAGCAATTGTTCACTAACTAATATGATTGTCCATCTGGGAAATTCTGTGTCCCTGGTCATGGATTCATTGGGTCCTTGTGTGGCTGATGAGCCTAATCCTAGAGTTGCATCTCCGATCACACATGGCAAGTGTTTCCAGGAGGTGGTCTTTGGCCTTGAGATCGCTGGCATCCCTTTCTCCAGTTGCTTTTCTGTACTTCCTCTGTTGCCGCCATGTGTTCGCAAAGAATTGTGTCTCTTTATGTGTAAGAGTTTCCTGTAAGTCGGTTTCTTCTGCGCAGGAGTCTCCTTTGCATTGACATCTTGAGGGAAACCTTCAGGGAGTCTTTGAAACACGTCCTTTGTCCTCCTCTCATTTTGAGTGCCTTTCTTGTGATTTGCTTTGATAGTTGGAACTCTGGCATCCTAAGCACGTGGCTGGCTCATGTGGAATTGGTTTCGAATTATAATGGCCTCGATGCTGATGGTGTTAGCTGCTTCGAGGGTGCTGATGTTACACTGTCTCCCCAGCTGTTGTGGCAAATCTGTCCCAGGCAATGTTAATGGTCCTTCTCAAGGGTCATGAGGTGGTATTTATAGGTAATCCAAGCTTTGGAGCCAAATAGAAGAGTCTGAACTATGACTGCCTTACACACAAGGATCTTGTTAACAGTATTGAAATTACCATTGTCAAGACTCTCATCCTTAGGCAACCAAAGGCAGTACTTGCAGATCGGATGCAATGTTGAATCTCCGCATTGATGTCAGCCCTCGATGAGAGGTACCTGAGTACAGCTCAGAGCAAGATAGGGTGACGGCATTACACTGCACTGACTCGACATATCAACAACCAACAGCACATGTGGTTTGTCAGTGTTTTACGTTGCCAGGAAGGACAAAAGAAGCAATGTCACGATGAGACCATACTCCTACAAATCTCAGATAGCGTCCTCATTTGGACATGTCCCAACCTCTGCAATTTTGGGCTGGGATTTCAAGCTTACTAGTAACTGATCTCAAACAGCCCAAACCATGTCTGGATTGGGCCTTGGCTCCTCTGCCAAAAGGAGTATTTACCTTAAGAATTGGGGCTGACTTTGCCTAGGTTCCAATGATGAAATCATTATGCTCCGTTGTTATCTAATTTAAACAAGAGCGCAGAATGACAGTCTTAGCAGATGAAACGGAATTTTTGTAATTATATTTGTTTGTGCCATTTCTCGTCTCACTGAGAAGCCGAGTTTGTAAGAATTAAAGATAAAAGGTACTGCAGATGCTGGAGAATCCGAGATAACAAGCATGGGGCTGGATGAACACAGCAGGTCAAGCAGCATCATAGGAGCAGGAAAACTTGACGTTTCGGGCCTAAACCCTTCATCAGAAATGGGGGAGGGGAAGAGGGTTCTGAAATAAATAGGGAGAGAGGGGGAGGCGGATAGACGATGGATAGAGGAGAGGATAGGTGGAGAGGAGGCAGACAAGTCGAAGAGGCAGGGATGGAGCCAGTAAAGGTGAGTGTAGGTAGGGGGGTAGGGAGGAGATAGGTCAGTCCAGGGAGGACGGACAGGTCAAGGGGGCGGGATGATGTTAGTAGATAGGAGATGGGGGTGTGGCTTGAGGTGAGAGGAAAAACAGGTTAGGGAGGTGGAGATGAGCTGGGCTGGTTTTGGGATGCGGTTGGGGGAGGGGAGATTTTGAAGCTTGTGAAATCCACATTGATGCCATTGGGCTGCAGGGTTCCCAGGCTGAATATGATTTGCTGTTCCTGCAGCCTTCGGGTGGCATCACTGTGGCATTGTAGGAGGCCAAGGATGGACGTGTCATCTGAGGAATGGGAGGGGGAGTTGAAATGGTTCGCGACTGGGAGGTGCAGTTGTTTGTTGCGAACTGAGCGCAGGTGTTCTGCAAAGCGGTCCCCAAGCCTCCGCTTGGTTTCCCCGATGTAGAGGAAGCCACAACGGGTACAGCGGATGCAGTATACCACATTGGCAGATGTGCAGGTGAACCTCTGCCTGATGTGGAATGTCTTCTTGTAAGAATTAAGTTTGTTTATATAGATGAGATAACGTTTTTGTAAATACTATAATTATGTTCATTTGTTTTTCACCATAGCCTTAGTGGGATGGTTGGCATCAGCTTGCTCCCTCTTTGGCTTTCTTCAAGCCTCTCTCAATCCATATCTCAACATCATCCACCTACCTGATAAGTATGTCCGCCTCTTATTCATGTGCTGAAATCTTAAACAAAACTGATTTCAGTCCACATGAGAAATTTGATAATTTTTTCCGGATAATTATTGTCGCTGAAAGCAGCAGCACTACACTGGCGAAAATTCTTCCTACGACTTAAATACGATCATAAATGCATAGTAAGTAGGAGTTGGCAGAAACAGGCTCATCTAGACATGCACCCCTCCCACTTAACCCATTCTTGGAATCCTGAGAGTCTGGTTCTCATAAAATAAATCTCCTTGTGTCCTAACATTTATATTAAGAACATAAGTAATGGCACAGATCCAACAGCACTGAAATTGGTGTCTTGACGCTCGTTAAACTTTTGTGCAGTTTATTAACTAATTTATCAAGAAGTTAGTTTTGTGTGGCTTTAACAAGGCTGAATCACGTGAGACGAATGGATGATAGCCACATTCTGACGAGTTTGGGATGCCTGGTTGGCATGGATGTGTTGGACCGAAGGGTCTATTTCCGTGCTGTAAAACACTGACTCTGACATGCTCAATGGCAAGTTGGCTATTGCCCAGATCTATGATGCAAGAGTATCGGTGAGCGGGACCTCGAGTTGGCTGGGATCGGAATGGATGTAATGTAGTCCTCGCTAATGATTGGAGAGCCTGAAGACAAGCAGTCTGGAAGGACATGGAAAAAGTGGAGGACTAAAGCAAAGATTCAGTTACCCAACACGAAAAATTCAACCTTGGGCCAATACTATTCATTTATGTCGTGTGTTGAAGGAATTTCATTCTCAAGTCGGTCTTTATAGCCCCAACAGTTGATCAGTCCATTGTCTCCTGAGATGGATTGATGCTTATTATGGTATTGTAACTTATTGTCACTTGTATTTATGAAAATACAGTGAAAAGTGTATAATCCAGTGCCATTTTAAATACAGAAACTATAAAAAGAAATAATTGAGACAAAAAGTTCATTCTTTATTCCCTCCACGGCTCCTGGGTTTCTGAAGTGACTATGGGACAACGCCACCTACACAAGCACCTTGGACAGGACCCACCACGCCGCCACCGACCAAGCCAAAGCATTGGCACCAGAAGAATGAAGAGGACCTACTGAGTCGCCAACTTCAAAGCCGCTGCCGCCGACACAGCCAGGAGACTGTCCCCACTGCGTAGTACCAACACCTGAGGACCAGGAGACCATCCAAATCCCCAAGGAAATGGCAGAACCACGCTTCCTTACCGATGCTGAAGCTGTTGTTCAAGCCATGGTCACGAGGAAACGGACCAGATCCACTGCTGTATCAGCTCCCCACAACCTCAACCTCCCTCCTCCACTGCAGCCACAGAAGAAAAAATGAATTTGATACAAAAGGTAAGTGAAGTATTTTTTAAAAAAAGGGATGCGGCAGGCCTGGTGAGTGGGAGAAAATAGGCCAGGAACCAGAATCCTTCCTACCCCATTGCTGCCACTGCCATCTTGGACCTATATTACTTTGACTGTCATGGTAAAATGACTTGACACGTCACAGTCAGAACTGAATACGAATCGATATTAGAGCAGGAGTAGCACAGTTGACAAAGCAGGGTTTGCTGGGTCGAATCTCAAGATGGTTACATCATATGGTTTTGGAGGGGTTTGGAAAAATCCTTTGGATTTGAGACCAAATTAATGGAAGGCTCAACCACCAATAGTAAACAGAGGGAGGAGAGATGCAGAGCAATTTTTAAGAGGTAGGGCACGTGAAATTACAAAGGAAGGAGCTGAGGCTCAAAGACATTTTGTAAGCAGATTGCAGAATTTTGAAGTGGAATATGCGGCAGGTCTTAGAAGTCAGCTAAAATGAAGTTATGGGTAAGTGGGACTTTGTGTGAAATAGCATGTTAATAATGGGATTCTGAATGATTGGAATTCAGAACTTAAGAATCAGTAAGGAGAGAATTGGTAAAGGCAGGAATGAAAGTTCAACAGTGCTGATCTGATTTTAAAAAAATACCGAAAGAACCGCGGATGCTCTAAATCAGGAATAAAAACAAAGTTGCTGGAAAAACCCAGCAGGCCTGGCGGCATCTGTGAAGGACAAATCAGAGTTAACATTTTGGGTCCGGTTCTGAGGAAGGGTCCCCGGACCTATAACGTTAGCTCTGATTTTTCCTTCACAGATATTGCCAGACCTGCTGGGCTTTTCCAGCAACTTTGTTTTTGTTAGTGCTGTTCTGATCTTGGCCTCAATTCTGCATTCTTGTCTGTTCCCCATAATCTTGACTCCCATAAGGGTCAAAAATCCATCTATTTCAGCCTTGAATATATTCAGTGACTCAGCTGTCTGCTTCTGGCTGTTTTACTTTGGCGTGTATGATGATCATCTACCTCAGAGAGCAGCTTGGAAAGCAATTGGAAACTAAAACCAGCTTGTAGCTATACTGCAATCAATTTCAGAGCCAATTAAGCAAACAGCAACAGTGAACAGTTGTTTCTTCTGATTTGTTATGCATGCAGCATGGGTTTTAACAGACTGATGTCCCTTGTTTTCTGATATGCAGAGTAACAGGACATTTGTATTGCAGTTTCACCAATTTCTGGATACTTTTTCTTTCGTTCATTGGATGCAGGCATCGCTGGCCAGGCAGCATTTATTGCCCATCCCTAATTGCCAAGAGGGCAGTTAAGAGTCAGCCACGTTGCTGTGGGCTTGGAGTGACATGTAGGCCAGACCAGGTAAGGATGGCAGTTTCCTTCCCTAAAGGACATCAGTGAGCTGGATGGGTTTCCTCTGACAATCCATTCGCGATGATCATTAGATTCTTAATTCCAGATAGGTTTGAATTCAAATTCAATTATCTGCTATGGTGGGATTCAAACCCGGGTTCCGAGAACGTTATCTGGGTTTCTGGATTAACAGTCCAGCGACAATACCATGAGGCCATCACCTTCCCTGATTTAATATGCAGTGATTCTATTCCCCTAAATTAAGAACGATGAGTAGCAGGAGGAAGTAATTTCTATTACATGTGTGACCTATCTTGAATTTTACTCATTCACAGGATGTGGATGTCACTGGCGGGATCAGCATTTATTGCCCGTGGCTAATTGCCCTTGAGAAGGCAGAAGTGAACTGCTGCCTTGAATACAACTGGGTTAGTGGATCATTTCACCATTTCAGGGGATGTTTAAGAGTCAAACCTATTGCTGTAGGTCCAGAATCACATGTGGGCCAGATTGGGTAAGAATGGTAGATTTCCTTCCCTAAAGGACATTAACAAAGCAGATGGGAGCTTACACCAGTTGTCCAGTTTCCTGTGGCCACCATTACTAATATAATTTTTTTTTTTAATACAGCACCTTTAATTTAATGGAACATTCCAAAGTGCTTCACAAAAAAGCAAAATATGACATGCAAAATGTAATGCATGATTAACATTTTATTCCTGCTTTATTTAGTTAATTGAATTTGAATACCAAAGCTGCTCGGGGTGAGGGGGAGCAATTAGATTTTAAACTCGTGCTGTAGATCATTAGTTCAGTACTGCCATACTCGCACTCTCATACCTTAATTATACAGCAAATGCAGTGTGGAGCCACCATAAAAACACCCAGCAGAGGTAGCAGCACAGTGATGTACAGTCGGGAGTTGCCCTGGGAGTCCTTCACATTTTCTACGATTCCTATGAAATCTCATGGCTTCAGGTTAAACATGGGCAAGGAAACCTCCTGCTGGTTAACATGTACCCCTGTCCCCCCTCTCTGATGAATCAGTGCTCCTCCATGTTGAACAACTCCTGGAGGAAGCACTGAGAGTGACAAGGGTGCAGAATGTACCCTTGGTTGGGGATTTCAAGAGTGTCTCGGCAACAGTACTACTGATCGGGTCCCAAAGGACATAGCTGCTAGACTGGGCCTGCAGCAGATGATGAGGGAACCAACAAGAAGGGAAAATATACTTGACCTTATCCTTGCCAATCTGCCAGCTCCAGATGCATCTTTCCATGATGGTACTGGTAGGAGTGGCCATCGCACAGTCTTTGTGGAGATGAAGTCCCGCCTTCATGTTTGTGGCACTATCACCATGCCATTCTTCGAACAGATCTAGTAACTCAAGGCTGGGCATCCATGAGGTTTTGTGGGCCATCAGCAGCAAAGTTGTAGTCCAGCACAATCTGCAACCTTACTGCCGTGCATATCCCCCACTGAACCGTTACCAACAAGCTAGGGTTCATTTCTGAGGAAGGGTCACTGGATCCAAAACGTTAACTCTAATTTTTTTCTTCACAGATGCTGCCAGACTTGCTGAGATTTTCCAGCAACAGTTCTTTCGATTTTTAGCTAGGGGTTCAGCCCCGGTTTAATGGAGGGTGCAGTAAGTCATGCCAAGTGCAGCACCAGGCATACCTAAAAATGAGGTGTCATTGGGATAACTTGCATGCCAAACAGCATAAGCAACAAGTGATAGACAGAGCTAAGCAATCCCACAACCAATGGATCAGTTCTAAGCTCTGCTGTCCTGCCACCTACATTTGTGGGTGGTGGTAGACAATTAAACAGTTCACTGGAGGAAAGAGACTCCACAAATATCCCAATCCTCAAAGATGAAGCATTCTCAGCAATCTTCAGCCAGGAGTGCCAAATGAATGATTCATTTCAGCCGCTTCCAGTGGTCCCCAGCAGTACAGATACTAGTCTTCGTCTAATTTGATTCAATCCACGTGATGTTAAGAAATGGTTGGAAGTACTGAATACTGCAAAAGCTATGGGCCCTGACAACATTCCAGCAATAGTAATGAAGACTTGTGTTCAAGAGTTTGCAGCTCCCTAGCCAAGTTGTTCCAAAGCAGTTACAACACTGGCATCTACCTGACAATGTGGGAAATTGCTGAGGTATATCCTGTACATAAAAAAATGCACAAATCCAACTCAGCTAGTTACTGACCTATCAGTCTACTCTTGATAGTCAGTAAAGTGATGGAAGGTGACATCAGTAGTGCTGTCAAGCAGCACCTGCTCAGCAATGACCTGCTCAGTGATGCCCAGTTTGGGTTCTGCCAGGGCCACTCAGCTCCTGACCTCGTTACAGCCTAGGTTCAAACAGGGACAAAAGAGCTGAATTCCAGAGAGGAGGCCTGACATTAAGGCTGCATTCAACTGATCCTAGGAGCCCTAATGAAACTGGAATTAGTGGGTATCAGGAGCAAACTCTCTGGTTGGAGTCAAACCTGGCCCATAGGAAGATGGTTGTGGTTGTTGAAGATCAGTCGTCTCAGCTCTAGGACGTCTCTGCAGGAGTTCCTCAGCACCCAGTCTTCAGTTGCTTCAGTAATGACCTTCCCCTCCCCCATCCTAACGTTAGAAGTGGAAATGTTGGCTGATTATTGCACAGTGTTTAGCACCATTCACTACCCCTCAGATACTAAAGCAGTCCACTTTCAAATGCACCGAAATCAGGACAACATCCAGGCTTAGGCTAAGAAGTGGCAAGTCACACAAATGGCAGGCAATGACCATCTCCACTGAGATACAATCTAACCACTATCCCTTGACATTCAGTGATGTTACCACTATCAACATCCTGGGTGTTACCATTGACCACAAAGTGAACTGAGCTAGCCATATTAGCTACAAGAGTAGGTCAGAGGCTAGGAATACTTCAGAGTGTAACTTGTCACCCAACTCCCTAAAGCCTGTCCACCATCTACGAGGTACAAGTCAGGAGTGTGATGGAATTCTTTCCACTTGCCTGGATGTACAACTCCAGCAATGCTCAAGAAGCTTGACACTATCCAGGACAAAGCAGACTGCTTGATTGGTACACACTCTCAAACATCCACTCCCTCCATCACTGTTGCTCAGTAGAAGCAGTATGTAATATCCACGAGATATGCTGTAGAAATGAACCAAACATCCTTAGACGACATCTTCCAAATCCACAACCATTTCCATCTAGAAGTACAATGGCAGCGCCACTGTCTCTAAGGTTTCGTCCAAGTACTCACCATCCTGATTTGAAAATATAACGTCATTCCTTAAGTGTTGCTGGGTAAAAATCCTGGAATTCCCTCATTAATGGCACTGTGGGTCAACCCACAACACAGACTGCAACGGTTCCAGAAGGCGGATCACTATCTCCTTCTCAAAGGCAGCTGGGAACGGGCAATAAATGCTGGCCAGCTCATGACAAATACATCCCACAAGTGAACAAAATTTGAATTAAAATGGATTAGAATGACCCCACCTGCTCTTACTGCATATTGAGCAAGAAACTGAGGGCAGGCAGTACTTATTTAGCCATAAACGTTTACTTTTTTGTGAAGTAGTTTACCATCTCATTGCACTCTTTTATCAAATAATTATGTTTTTGTTGAGAATGGAAAAACTGCTGCAGCTGCTGCATTCACAATCTGAGAGTGTTTGGAGTTTGCTTCATTGTACAAATTCCACGTTGCACTTAGAGCAACCAGGAACTGCAGCAATGAGTTTCATTATTCCTAAGTGGGTCATCAAGCACTTGTGCACTTCCAATGAAATTTCAAATGAATTTTTACGTACTCTGGAATGCTGTGATAAAATCCACAACTAGAACCCCAGAGTAAATTTATTTTCTAGCTGTGGAAATAGCACCAAATGTGAAACCGTACAGCTCTCACGCTCTCATTAGCTCTTCCCTCATCTGCTGGTCCTTTGTAAAAGCAGGCATCCTCCTAAAATTCTGCAGCCTACAGGATCATAGAATCATACAGTACAGAAGAGGCCCTTTGGCCCATCAAGTTAACACTGACACAAATTACTCCATATCTACATTATCCCCAATTTCCAGCACTTGGTCCATAACCTTGAATGTTGTAACATTTCCGGTGTTCATCCAAATACTTTTTCAGATTGTCATGACCAGATTGTCTTAATGCTGCTGAGCCACACAAATTGCTTGTGGCTTTTTCAATTGGGGTTTGGTTAAGTTGACCACCATGTAATTAGTATCCAAACAGTTAATCTTTGAATACATAATGCAGTCGATTATTAAAAATCAGTATTCCGATGAGCATGAATTTTGCTGCGCAGCCTGAGAGAGATGCAGGTGTAGGGTTTCAGTTAATCACTTTCACTCCCAAACAGCATTTCACTAGAATGTGTAATCCTGTGGGTGGCATTGTGACACAACACTTTGGGAAGTAGAATAACAAAGTTAAAGATTATCCCAGTATTCCTGAAGAATTTTCTCCTAATTTCAATTAAAGACGTGAAGAGAAAGTGGGTGGAGGTTATGGCCTGTCCAGGAAAGGAAATTGACAGGGACTAAGCCAATAGATTGATTGTTGTGTACATCGTGGCTGAGTTATATATTGTGAAATGAGAAGACGATCTGGGTTGCATTAAACCAAAAAGACCAGAAAGTCCCATTTTTGATAACTCTTGTTTTAGCATAAGTTGGTCTCAGTGAAGCTTGAGTATTCCCGGACTACAGAAGAGTAAAAAATGATCAACTGACTATCCACCAGCAGATCTGACTGGACATTTGAGTAATGTCTTTCCCCTCTGCAGCCCAAAAGCTGGGTTAACCCTGAGGCCAAGAACAATGTCAAACTGCTTTTCTGTACCAAAGTCATTTCATTGACCTGATCCTCTGCCTTCATCTTTGAAAGCCAGTTCAAGGTTTACTTTGTCCCTTCTGCATGTCTAAGGCCTCTCAATTCAGTCTCTGTTCCATTGCTGTGTGAAGTCCAGGTATCTGCTGCCAATAGTAGTTGTAATATACAGTGCCAGTCTTCCCTGATCTTAAGAATGATTCCATGCAGACAATCTGCGACAGCCAAAGTCCGAACAATGAAAATTTGGAATGTAATTTGAATCCATCCATCATTAACGTTACCAAATTGTAGCAAAGCCTTAGAAAAGGTGAAGTGGCAAATATACTAATGTAACTGAAGGGACTTTATATTCTCTTGACCCTTTCTACTGCTCCCATTTTCTTCCCTGATCTTTATCAGTTCTTGCTTAGTTAAGGTTCTCTTGGCACTGGCTACACCCCAGGATCTCACACTGGCGGCTAGTTGTCTTGCAAGAGCTTCAACTCTTTGTGGCAGTAAACAATTCTCGAATGGTGGTTTGAAGCCAGTTCTTTGCTCATTCAGTCTCCACACAGTATGCACAGATTTTCCAGTGGGTGTAATAACAGTAGAAATATGAACTACTTTTCTGCCAACAAAACTGTCAATTTTGAAATTCATGTGAAATTCAGTGAGGTGTATAATCCTTCATGAATATAAAATGTCACTGCAGTTAACTCAAATCATGTAGCTTCTCCTGCGGTACAGTTTGATTTGGGTCTTACATATCTTTTAGAGAAATATCTCGGTTGTTATTCTGTATTTTAATTTTACATTTTTTAATGTGTCATTTTTATAGGAAACTCCGTTCCTTTTGAAGGTTTTGCTCTCGACCATAAAATGCTTGACGTCAAGCGTTTTGCACATGGCAGGAAATTTATCAGAATTTTTCACCAAAAAGGCTTCTGCTGCCCTACAAACCTTGGTGAATTTAACAGTTCATTGTTCTGCTTTCTCTGTCCCAAATGTGACAGTTGCTTGAAGTCAGTGTCCGTGACCTTTTGAGAAGTGCACACAATGAATCAGAGAAGCTGCCTTAGGCACCAGAATGACACAAAAAATCGTCACTTCTTACCGAGGGAAATGTCAACAGTGTTTATAGGTTAAAGGTTTTCTGTTATGAGTTCCTTCAATTGAACAATCATGCACAAGATGATGAGATTGATGTTTTTGTTAGTTTATCCACCCCAGTCCAACACCAACACCAACACCTCCACATCACATCTTGAGACAAAGTCAGAAGTCGCATGATACCAGGTTACAGTCCAACAGATTTATTTGAAATCACAAGCTTTCTCAGCACTGCTCCTTCATCCAGTGGAGGGACCTGTGCCTGTGTGCTTCCCTCCAGTTCACCTGACGAAGAAGCAGCATTCTGAAAGTTTATGTTTTCAAATGAACCTGTTGGGGCTGTAACCTGGTGTTGAGTGACTTCTGACTTTGTTTCAAAATGGACAGTCCTGACAACCACTTGCCCACTTATCCACTTCCCAGCCAATCAGCATGCTCTTCTCTTCCAGTATGTTTCCCTTTGTAATGGCATACTTGAAAATGCCTTGATGGTTGCAAGACAAAAAAGCTTCAACCAAATGTGTTTTTCTTCATGTAGACATTGTATTGTAGCCAGCTTCGGAAGGAGGGGAACATCAGCCGAGGCAATTCAAGACTGATGCACTTAATAGCATCAACACTATGTTGCAATCTGGCAGTAGAGGGCTAGCTCTTGGTTTTATATTAACTTTTCATAATATATGAAACTGGATTACATTAATCTATTAATGACCTTTACATATTCATCTGTGAAACTATTTTTCATTTCCTTCATTTTTCTGCCAACTTGCATTACCACCATTAACCCTGCGGACCATTACTGCAATTTGTATGTCAATCATTCACTAGGAAAAGCTATTACTGAGTCTTCTATGGATGTTAGCCTACCAAGTGATGTATTTTTTGACCCTACTCGACTGTAATGATTCAATATGTGGGAATTATTTTTGAGATTATACTGGAAACTGAATTCTGTCTTCTCTTAATACACTATTTTTTGCATTACACAAGGAGTACAGAAAAATCCATTGTTAAACAACCAAATCTGCAGTAACAGTTCTGTGGTGACATTGATCATAGTGAGTTGGAGGATGTGCTATTTCAAAGCTGGCAGTGTTACCGATAGAATCTGATGAGCAGAGTTAATTGCGGCATTTCCAAGTGTACATTGTGTGCAAAATTTAAGTATGTAAATAAGAAAGAGCGTTCAATACCTAAGTGTCATGAATCGTTCTTCACCAATCACCATTATTAGTGAGGTTTGTGCAAATGTTAGTGAGCTGTGTATAGGTGTTAGAAGCGATAATTGATAAAGAAAGATGCAAAAACAATTTTTCTAGAAAGCCCGACCTTGCTTGTTATAGTCAGTGACTGCAAGTAGTTTACAAAGCCCCACATTATCCATTTAACGAAATACGGAAAGTTTGGAACAAATCACAAAATTCCATGCCATGTCAAAAGCTTTAAAGCCCAGTGAATGTAATTAACCTGACATTCAGTCAGGCTGAGGAGAAATAGCAGAGACATTGATGTTCACGTTGTTTATCCAACTCATAAGGAGCTCCACAACTGGGCAATTTTATCTGTAAGCCTTGGTTTAATTGTAGAACTCTTGTGACCAACATGGTTCAGAAAATCAACGATGCATATGTTTGAACACATACAGTAGACTGAGACTTCAGTGCAGTATTGAGGATAGTGGAAATTTAAGATAAAGAATAGGTTAATATGGACACAGGGCAGACATTTAAAGGGCTATTTTGGAATGCAAAGGATAGAAGTATTCCAAATGAAGGGCTCACTATCCATGGTTAACTAAAAAAGTTAAATGTAGTATTAAACTTAAAGAAAAAGCGTATAATTGTGCAAAGATGGCTGGCAGATCAAAAGACTGGACAGAATATAAAAACCAATAAAGAATGTGTAAATAATTAATAAAGAGTAAAAAATTAGAATACAAGATAAAGCTAGCTAAAAGTTATAAAGACAGAAAATAAATATTTCTACAGCTACTTTGTAATCAAAAATAAGAAGATGGCTGATGAATTGAACCAGTATTTTGTGTCTACCTTCACAACTTGGTATAGATGACAGAACTAGCTGTCAATCAGAAATTAGAAGTGAAGGAAGAGTTTAAGAAAATTACAGTCACTGGCAAAGGAGTACCTTGCAAATTGTTGGAACTCTTACCTGGATCCCAATGGTTTTCATCCCAGGGTCTGAAAAGAAGTTATAGTGAGATAGTTGTATAGAGTCATACACCATGCAAACAGACTTTTTGATCTAGCTGGTCCATACTGACCAAGATTCCCAAACTAAACTGCTTCCACTAGCCATGATATGTTGCTTTTAATTTTTCACAATTCTCTGGATTCAAGGAAGACTTCATTAGATTGGAAAGTAGCTAATTTAACTCTGCTTCAAAAAAGGAAGGAGACGGAGAGCAGGAAACTATAGATTTAATATCCGTCATAGTGAAAAACGTTAGAAGCTATTATTAATGATGTCATCACAGGACTCTTGAATAAATTCAAGACAGCCAGGCAGAGTTAACATGATTTTGTGGAAGGGAAATCATGTCTAGCTAATTTATTGGAGTCCTTCAAAGAGGTAGCGCACTGTGGATCAGTTGTTCTACTGAACTTAGATTTTTAGAAGGTATTTGGTAGGGTACCAAATTAAAGGTTATTGATAAAAATAAAGGTTTATGATGTAGAGTTGGCATTGGCATAGTCAGGAGACTGGCTAGCAAGCTGGAAACTAGGTAATGGTGTAGGGAAAAATTATATAAATGACTTGGATGGAGGGACTGAAGATGTGGGTGTCAAATTTGTTGATGACACAAAGATAGATAGTAAAGTATGTTGTGAAATTGACATTAGGAAGTGACGAAAGGATATAAATAGGTTAATTGAGTGGGAAAAGATGTTGCAAATGGTGTACAATGTGAAACCATGCAAAATTGTCCATTTTGGAAAGGAGATTGAAAAAGAAGCACATTATCTAAATGGTGAGAGATTAGAGTTCTGAGATGCAGAGGGATCTGGGTGTCCTAGTGCATGAATCGCAAAAGATTAGTGTGCAAATAATTATGAAAACAAATAGAATTTTAAAGATTATTGTGTTGAATAATATGTAGGGCAGTTTGTGTATCGGTTATACCAGGACACATCTGGAGAACTATGTACAGTGTTGATTTCCCTATTTAAGGAAGGAAGTAGATATATTGGAGGTAGTTCAGAGAAGATTTATAGACTAATACCTCGAATGGGCATGTTGACTCCTGAAGGAAAGTTGGACACACGAGGCTTTGTATCTGCTTGAGCTTAGCAGAACAAGAGGTATCTTGATTGCAGCATAAAAGATCAGAGGGTATCTGACAATTTAGATGCGGAAAGGATATTGCATCTGGTGGGAGAATCTAAAACTAGGGCTGACCATTTTAAAAATAAGTTTCCCATTTAAGATGGAAATCGGACAAAGCTTTTTTTTCTGAAGGCTGTGTCTCTTTGGAACTTACTTCCACAAAAGGTGATAGAGGCAGAATTCTTTGGTATTTTTAAGAAAGAGGTGAATAGATTCCTGATAAACAACGGACCAAAGATAATTGAGTAGGTGGGAATGTGGAGTTGAGGTTAAACTCAGATTGGCCATGAGTTTGTTAAATTGCATGGCAGGCTCAAAGGCCTATTTGGCCTACTCCTCCTCAATTCTGTGTTCATAGATGTATGAATGCTGGGTTCTCTCAGCTGCTGCCTTTCAGCTAGACTTTAATCCTGTCATGAATATCCAAAGTGTCTACTCAGAGAAAAGGATGCAATTTCTGACTTAGCCCCAAAAAGCAGAATTTGGTTATTTATTTCAGTGGTCTTGTGGGATCTTGATCTATATAAATTAATTGCTCTATTTGTTCACAGCATTTTCTGCACTTCAGAAGTATTCAGTTGGCTGTGAAGAACATCCTACGGCATGAAAGATAGTACTTGTAAATTCCTTTTTGCCCTTTCTATATTCCTTCTCGAGCTGATTTTGGATTTTGTTTCAAATAATGTTATTAGCGAGCCATCATGGTCGAGCACTCCATTCTAATACTTTTTTTGGGGCGTGAGGTCAGTATAGTGGTGGTGAGAGGGTACAGCTAATTTTCTGCTTTGTTCAGCTCATCGTAATCAATATATGCTGCCTTGTTTATGGATATGCTAACCCGTAAGTGTAATGTCTCTGGACCAGTAATCCAGGGGCCCAGGAAAATGTGCTGACGGCATGAGTTCACATCTCACTATGGTGGGATTTGAAATCAGTTAATATAAACCTATTCTCTGTAGTGGTGACCATGATCACTATCATCAATTGTTTTTAAAAACATCCCATCCAGTTCATTAATGTCCTATAGGGAGGGAAATCTACCATCCTTACCTGGTCTGGCCTGCATGTGACTCCAGACCCACAGCATTGTGGTTGACTCTTAACTGCCCTTTGAAATGGCCTTGCAATCCACTCAGTTTAAAAGCAGTTAGCGATGAGCAACAAATACTGACCTTGCCAGCAACACCGACATCCCATGAAAGAGTTTTAAAAGTAATCATTTTAAAGGCCTCAATTAGTTACTTACGCTTTACTGTCTGAATTATATTTGAAAGAAAACTCTGAAAAAAAAATGCCATAATTCTGGTATGAGTTATGACTCTAATGTTTGTTAATTAATTATAATGAAACTTGAATATTAGTTTTTAAAGTCTTTTCTGCAATCAATATTTCACTTCCCTTAGGTGCCAGAGTAATTGCAGGGTGTGTGTTGTAATTGACTCAGCCATAGACTGGGAGTTTCTCTTTAACTAGACCATTGCTTCCTTTGACTCACCATTCTGTCTCCCGTGGAACTGAACTACCAAAACAGTATCTTTGTTTAGTCAGTCATGCAGGACTTATCTGTGGGCGTAAATCCATTCAGGGAGGACTAATGTTCCCTTGAGTCATGCAAGAGTTAACATCAAAGTGTTTGCTTTTCTTCCAATGCTTCCATGGCATTGTTTTCTTTCTTCAGAGAAATGTGTGATTATTACATTATTATTGTTCATCATTGCAAAATGTTGATTCTCCTGATGCACTGTTAGCACCAGGTGCATCCTTGTTCCTCCTGTGGTTTTTTTACGAAAAGTTAAGAAAGGATTAAGGTAATGAATATTGGGAAGTAACATGACTCAATTTGATAGCCATTACACATTAGCTATAGAGATAACAAGGTGTAGAGCTGGATGAACACAGCAGGCCAAGCAGCATCAGAGGAGCAGGTAGGCTGGTGCTTCGGGCCTAGACCCTTCTTCAGAAATGGGGGAGGGGAAGGGGGTTCTGAAATAAATAGGGAGAGAGGAGGAGGTGGATAGAAGACGGATAGAGGAGAAGATAGGTGGAGAGGACGAGAGAATTGCAGTGGGAGAGAGATCCATTGAGGTTTTTCCGGAGGGAGGAGGGTAATTTCTTCAGGGTAGGCATCCTTAGAAGAGGCTTCGCAGTGGGGTTAAAATTGTTTCAGAGATAGTAAGAACTGCAGATGCTGGAGAATCTGAGATAACAAGGTGTAGAGCTGGATGAACACAGCAGGCCAAGCAGCATCAGGAGCAGGAAGGCTGACGTTTCGGGCCTAGACCCTTCTTCAGAAATGGGGGAGGTCTATCCACCTCCGCCTCTCTCCCTATTTATTTCAGAACTCCCTTCCCCTCCCCCATTTCTGGGCACAAAAAGAGATTGGAATGCAGGTAGTGAGGATTACACAGTCTGCAGACGGATATAGACAGGCTAAGTGCATGGGCAGAAACTTGTCGGAAGGAATATAATGTCAGGAAATATGAGGTTATGCACTTCGGCAGGAAGAATAGAGGAGTAGATTATTATTTAAATAGAAAAAAATTAAAAAGAGCCATGGAGCTGAGGGATTTGAGACACCTTATCCATGAACCACAAAAAGCTAACATCCAAATTCAGTAGGTAATAGGGAGGCTAATGAAATGTTGGCCTTTATTTCAAAGGAAATGGAGTATAAAAATAAGGAGGTTTTGCTAAAACTATGCGATGAACTAGTCAGACCACAGCTGGGATATTATTTACAGCTTTTGGCCCCTTATCTAAGGAAAGATATACTGACATTGGAGGCAGTCCAGAGAAGGCTTGTTATACTGATGCCAAGTATGGAGTTGCTGTGTTATGAGGAGATGTCAAGAAGATTGGGCCTGTACAGATTGGGGTACAAAAGAATGTGATGTTACCTTCTTGAAACATACAAGATTTTTAGGGAACTTGACATGGTAGATGTGGGAAGGTTGTTTCCCCTTGTGGGAGAGCCTAGAGCAAAGGGCAAAATCTCAGAATAACGGGTCGCATATTTAAGGCAGAGATGAGGAGGTATTTCTACTCCAAGAATAGTGAATCCATGGAATTCTTTACTGCAGACAGCTGTTGATGCTGGGTCACTAGGTATATTTAAGGCTGAAATAGATATACTTTTGAGTAAGGGAATCAAGGGTTATGGGGAAAAGGTAGGAAAGTGGAGTTGAGGATTGCCAAATCAGCCATGATCTCCTACAACTCTTAAGACTTATGATCTTAACCCTGTACCTGCTAGTGACAACAGTCTGGTCAAATTGGCACTGCTGAAAAATAGTGTCCCATCAGAAAAAAAGTGGATTTATTAATTTGGGAGTGTTTTAGGTAGGAGTACAACAGGATTAGGGTCAGAAGTTTACTTTAGGAATCCAAGTCATTTTTCCACTGAAAATTGAAAAATATTAATTTAGCAAAGCAATTAACACTAAGTAGGAATTTAGTGACAAATAGTAAATTAGCAGATAACCTGAAATAAATTACCTTGAATTAAGTATTTACTGGGTTTTCTGATGCCTCCTTTTACAGATTATCAGTCACTGATTTGACTAACGTTGCTGCCAAGCAAAATGTTCCAATTCCTAATTTCTGTATCTGCATTTTAAAACTGATAATTGTCTCCAGTTGTAAACTATATTTTTTTGCAGCTGTGTTTTGTTAATTTCTCAATTAGAAGCCTATGGGATTATCTGTTGATACGGCTTGACCTGAAACAGCTGACTCTGATTAATCAATATGTGGCCAAGTAGCCAAATAGGTGTGGCATTTTTCATAGAAAGTTATAGTAATGACCTTGTCTGGACTGAGGTAATCATAACTTTACTCCGTTGAGTCATCAAATTGTGCTTACATAAATGCTGATTAAATTGCTTCTGTGTGAACTGTATATTGTTCCATCTTAGTGCAGTTTTCAGCCACTAGTTTCTCTTTCCCAGTTTTACTAAATTGAAATGCAATTCTGGCTCCCGGTGGTATGATTCCAAAGAAAGATGAAACGTTATAGCAAATGGAAACAACCCACAGCATGCACACACAATGTATGTTCCATACTTGGGAGTCTGTTCTGAAGTCCAGTTCTAATGAAAGCATCATAACTGTTACTGAAGCTAAATCCAGTAGCTGAGTTTCCAGACCATTCTTATGTTTGTAATGTTTTACAGGTTTGGGCTTTATTATACCGCTAAGTATGAATGAAGTATTCGGAGCAATATGCATTCCTTTCAGGAAGCATCTGTCTTAGTGTATTATTGATGTTGTGCGTGTCCATTCCAACATGAGGATAAGCCGGAATATTGGTTCTCACACGCAAACTCAGTGTAAATTTAGCAACTTTACCACTTGATTTCTTGAATTAAGCTTTACTCCATACTAGAGTCTCTAGAGAAGAAGCAGCACTCTCAGTAGAGTTGTAGTTATCCCAGGGTAGATACAGGCAAATACAATTTCAGCTGATAAAAGTTCAGCAATGGCTTCCATTAAAGTAAATGGAAGGAATTTTGAATCAAGACCAGTGTAGTGAAGGAAGGATTATCGTAAAAAATGGAGGAGCTGTAAAGATGTTCAGGTATTAATGAAGAACTCTAAACAAACTAACCATAACTGCACACTGGATCTTTGACATCAGGTGATGCTCTCAAGGATCAATCAGATTATAAATCCAAATGGTAAAAGCCTCAGTGAAATGCAGGACTGAAATAGCTCCTTCACTTCAACAGTAACAGCAGGTTCCATTCAGGGCGTTTTAACCAGGAGTGTAATAAATCCTGCTAACTGCAAGGTAGAACTGATACCATCCATGAGTAATGTTGATGGAGATCCTTTAGTGTTTATGTACCCTCTGATATCTTTGAGGAGGTCGGTAGCTGACTGGGTAAGGGAATATTTACAGATATTAACGTGACTTCCAGGGGCATTTAATGAGGTCCTGCACAAGACGTTGTTGGCAAATTTTAGAGTGCACAATATTAGAGAAATCTTATGAAATAGATTGGTGTCTGGTTGGTACTTAGGAGGCAATGAGCAGGAAGAGAGCTGCTTCTCTAATTTAACGGAATGCTCCTCAGGTATCTGAACTGGGGTGTCAGCTTTTCACCGATGTATTAATGACCTGGGTGAAGGAGTAGAGTTTTGTAATTAAGTTTGCAACGAAAGTTAAGTGACACTTTCAGTTGTTTCTGGAAGAGTGAAATTACAAATGGGAAGAGCGTGAGTAGGTGGGCAGCACTCATGACAGTTCAACATCGGGAGATGTGAAGTCTTCCACTTCGGATCTGAGGAAGACACGTAATTTTCTTAATATTGAGAGATTAAGAGCTGTGGGGCAGCAAAGGAATTTAGTACACAATATAAACAAATCACTGAAAACTAGTTCAAAAAGACTTAATGATTTTGGTCAGATTTATCTTGAAAGCTCAATGATGCAACAAAGCTAAGGTTATACACATCCTTGGTCCAATCCCAAAGAAGTGTTGTGTTGAGCACAGAACCTCTGAAGGAATTAAAAACGAGACAAGCAAAACAGTGCAGATGCAGTAAAAGTATATTGATTGACTTCATTGTTTGCAGTGCAAATTCACAATGATATTAAAAGAAATGAATTTTGTATACTTTGCTTTTATACAGGATTATATTTCTTTGAATTTTGAAAGATGACTTAATAAACATGTTTGAAATGACCATTAAGTTTGATAGACGAACTGTAGAAAAGCTATTTCCTCTTGGAATCTAGAGCAATAGTGAATGACCTTAATTAGATTGGGGTGAAATAGCAAAGAGCCTTCTCTCATAATGGATAGTAGATGTTTGCAATTCACTTCTTCAGAATGTTGGGTCAATTGAAATTTTCAGAACAGAAATTGATAGACTTCTACTGGGCAAAGGTATCCGAAAAGAATCTGAAAAGGCAAGTCAGTGGAGTTGAATTTTGTGATCTCCTTTAATGATGGAACAGGCTTGAAGTGCTGGATGGCTAACTCCTGTTCCTACAGATGCCCAGGAGGCTCATTGGTTTATCCACATCGGAGTCATTGTGTGACATTGTGTTGCGATTTGTTTTTAAATCTGGCTTTTATAATCATGCCTTGTCTGAAATCTTAACTGGAAATACAGTGTAACAGTCAAGGATGTGTTTTAGTAAACAAAATGTAAGCCATTGTTTGAAAGAGATTGGCTAATTTTCTATTTTCCACACCCTGTTACTCATGCTGGATTCTTGATATTTTACAAATATCGTAGAATAGAATTAGAGAATCCCCACACTGTGGAAACAGGCCATTCGGCCCAACAAGACCACACCGCCCCTCAGAAGAGCATCCTACCCAGACTCGTGCCCCATGCCTAAACCATACATCCCTGGACACTATGGGCAATTTAGCATGGCCAATCCACCTACCCTGCACATCTTTTGGACAGTGGGAGGAAACCGGAGCACCCGGAGGAAACCCAGGCAGACACTGGGAGAACGTGCAAACTCCACACAGTCGCCCGAGTGTGGAATTGAACCCAGGTCCTTGGCGCAGTGAGGCAGTGGTGCTAACCACTGAGCCACCATGTGTGCATGATATTTTATAAATGTTTGTAATACTCTCACATTCTGGTTGACCATCAGTGCTTGGAAAATGAGAGTTAAAAGTTAAAATACTTGTGTAATATTTTAGTCACCATTCCACTTTGTAGTTGCTTGCGGTAAAATACTAAATTTAGTCATAATGTTAGGGATGTTACCATGGACATGAGTTCCACGGGCTGAGTCTTATTAGAGAAATGAGAAATAGGGCAAATTGAGTGCTGAGTCGTCGTCATTGTTCCCGCTCCATTCCAAGGCAATCACCAAAAGACACTCTGACCCAATTGTGTACTCCATTCTACCCATTGTTCTTTTTCTCCCATAGTGATAGGCAATTCACTGTCTCTCACTTTGAGAAATGCTTTCCTTTTATTGAATTTTTTAAAGTTTGTTCACTCCAGTCTTTTGTTGCAGTCTGCTGTAAGTCCTACATTAGAGTTCTAGGGGTCAGCTATCCACCTGTCCCCTAGCACCAGATGGGAGTTCCACGCTGGAAGTGTGTCGTGCCTACTTCAGTGCAGGAGCAGCAATGCTTTCAGTTGTGAGCCATTAACCAGAAAAACAGCAGATTGAAAGATCTGAGTGAAAATTAGACAATATTTCGTCTGGGATGCCCTTTGGTTGATTGCCAAGCTGCTACAGACCCTCTGATGTAACCCAGTGTAAGTTTTTGTGAGGCACCACTACATGTAAACTGTCAATAAATACAGTCCAATGAAGGTCACAAAGGAAACTTGTTAATCCGTCCAACTAGTAAGCAGCAAGTCTATTGTACAAGGTCAGAAATCACACCACACCATGTTATAGGCCAACGGGTTTATTTGAAAACACAAACTTTCGGAGCCTCCCTCCTCCTTCAGGTGTTAGTGAGAGAGGGAGTATCAGACACAGAATTTATGAGTAAAAGCTCAAAGGTTCTCATGATTGATGAGGATGTACTAAACAAACCTGAGATGCTGTTAAGTCTTTAATCAGTTAGAAGGTTTTAATTGGTAAATGTAAATACCCGAATTCCTTTCAAGTCACTGCCCTGAGTTAGAGGGAGATGTTGGCCAGGATAGACCAGAGGGGTAGAGTGTGCGTGTGTGTGTGGGGGGGAGGGGAGGAGTGTGCTGGTGGGAAGAGAGTGAGTGTGCACGTGCGAGGGGGGGTGGGGGAGAGAGAGACAGTGTGTGGATGAGGGAGGACCTCTGGGAGATGTATGTGTGTGCGCGCGCGCACGCGCATGTGACAGTGTGTAGTGTGGTGAGGTCACCCTCAGTGCGACATGAACCCAAGATCCTGGCTTGAGGCCTTCCTTATGGGAACTGAACTTGGCTATCAGCCTCTGCTCATCGACTGTGTTGTGTATCCTGATGTTTACTGAAGATCCAAGGCCGAATGTCCTTGACTACTGAAGTGTTCCCCCACTGGGAGGGAACGTTCCTGTCTGGCAATTGTTGTGTGGAGTCCATTCATCCATTCTCATCGTGTCTGCATGGTTTTGCCGATATACCATGCCTTGGTGTATCCTTGCCTGCAGTGTATGAGATAGACAACGTTGACCAAGTCATATGAGTATCTGCCGTGCATGTGGTGAGTGGTGTTCCCACATGTGATGGTAACGATGTCAAAGATCTGACATGTCTCGCAGAGGTTGCTGTGATGGGGTTGCATAGTACAGTGTATGGTACAGTATTGTGGTCAATGTTGTCCTGAAGGCTGGGCAGTTTGCGGTGAACAATGGTCTGTTCAAGGTGTGGTGGTTGTTTGAAGGTAAGAGGTTGAGGCGTGGGGAAGATCTTGGCGAGGTGCTCATTGTCGTCGATAATGTGCTGAAGGCTGCAAAGAACATGGCGTCATTTCTCCGCTCCCGGGAATTACTGGATGACAAAGGGTACCCTATTGGACATATCTCACGCCTGTCTTCTGAGGAGGTCATTGCGGTTTTACACTGTAACACGTTGGAACTGGTGATCGATGTGTTGAGCGTCGTGTCCTGTTCCTTTTGACGGTGTCCTTTAGGCGTCTGTCACGTTCCTCCTCATCTGAGCAGATCGTAGGGCTCTCCCTCACTCACGCTCACACTCACACTCTCTCACCCCCTCACAGGCAGGCAGGCTCACTCTCTCTCTCGCTTTTTCCCTCTGCCCCTCAAACCCATACCCACCCACATACTCTTCTTGCACACGCACACGCACACGCACACGCACACTCTCTCTCTCACTCACACACATGCACACTCTCTCGCACGCGCCCACACGTGCACACTCTCTCGCACGCGCCCACACGTCTCTCTTTTTCTCTCTCCACCCCCGCAGACATGTATTTGCAATCCCTCTTCCCTACCTACACTGGCCCTAAACCCCACCTCTTCCTCCGTTACATTGATGACTGTATCGGCGCCACCTCGTGCTCCCACAAGGAGCTCGAACAGTTCATCCACTTCACCAACACCTTCCACCCCAACCTGAAGTTCACCTGGGCCATCTCTAATACCTCTCTCTCCTTCCTGGACCCCTCTGTCTCCATCTCCGGCAACCACCTAGAAACCGATGTCCGTTTCAAGCCCACCGACTCCCACAGCTACCTGGAATACACCTCCTCCCACCCACCTCCTTGCAAAAATGCCATCCCCTATTCCCAATTCCTTCGCCTCTGCTGCATCTGCTCCCAGGATGAGGCATTCGACTCCCATACATCTCAGATGTCCTCGTTTTTCAAGGACTGCAACTTCCCCCCTCAGTGGTCAAGAACGCCCTCGACCGTGTCTCCCGCATTTCCCGCAACTCGTCCCTCACACCCCCTCCCCGCAATAACAACCAAAACAGAATACCCCTTGTCCTCACGTACCACCCCACCAACCTCCGGATCCAACGCATCATCCTCCGACACTTCCGTCATCTGCAATCCGACCCCACTTTCAAAGACATTGTTCCCTCCCCACCCTTATCTACTTTCCGGAGGGACCGCACTCTCCGTGACTCCCTTGTCTGCTCCACACTCCCCTCCAGCCCCACCACACCCGGCACTTTTCCCTGCAACCGCAGGAAGTGCTACACCTGCCCCTACATCTCCCCCTTCACCCCCATCCCAGGCCCCAAGAAGACTTTCCACATCAAGCAGATGTTCACCTGCACATCTGCTAATGTGGTATACTGCATCCGCTGTTCCCATTGTGGCCTCCTCTACATCAGAGAAACCAAGCACAGGCTTGGGGACTGCTTTGCAGAACACCTACGCTCGGTTCGCACTAAACAACTGCACCTCCCGTTTCGACTCCCCCTCCCATTCCTCATATGACATCTCTATCCTGGGCATCCTGCAGTGCCACAACGATGCCACCCGAAGGTTGCAGGAACAGCACCTCATATTCCGCTTGGGAACCCTACAGCCCAATGGTATCAATGTGGACTTCACAAGCTTCAAAATCTCCCCTCCCCCTACCGCATCCCAAAACCAGCCCAGCTCGTCCCCACCTCCCTAACCTGTCCTTCCTCCCACCTATCCCCTCCTTCCACCTCAAGCCCCACTCCCATCTCCTATCTACTAACCTCATCCCGCCCCCTTGACCTGTCCGCCCTCCCTGGACTGACCTATATCCTCCCTACCTCCCCCCCACACTCACCTTTACTGGCTCCAACCCCGTCTCTTTGACCTGTCTGTCTCCTCTCCACCTATCTTCTCTTCTATCCATCTTCTATCCGCCTCCTCCCATCCCTATTTTTTTTCAGAACTCCCTTCCCCCGTTTCTGAAGAAGGATCTAGACCCGAAATGTCAGCTTTCCTGCTCCTCTGATGCTGCTCAGCCTGCTGTATTCATCCAGCTCTACACCTTGTTATCTCAGATTCTCCAGCATCTGCAGTTCCTACTGTCTCTGAAACGATTTATAGATAGTCAGCCAATGTGACATTTTATAAATTCCTACTTTCGAAACAAAACCAGTCTGACTCCAAACCAAATTCTAAACAACGCCTCACACCTAACATGCATTGTCTGACCTAAAATGTCACCGCCTCTTTACACTGATTAAAACCTTTACTTCTCTCAGGACAGTAACTTGAAAGGAATTCGGGGATTTGCATAATACATATTTATCAATTAAAACCTTCTAACTGATTAAAGATATAACAGAATCACAGGTTTATCTAATACATCTTCATCAGTGGGTAACCTTTTGATCTTTTATTTATAAATTCTGTGTCTGATACTCCCCCTCTCACTAACACCAGAAGGAGGAGTGAGGCTCCGAAATTTTCAAATAAACCTGTTGGACTATAACCTGGTGTCGTGTGATTTCCAACAGTCCAACACTGGCACCTTCCACATCAGGTCTTTTGTAGGAACCCGCCCTGCCATGCTCCAGCCATTCTTGGAAATCCCCGAATGACGTGTGGAGCTTTGCCCTTCTTGTGCTAATGTTTATGTGCAGACAAATTACATTTTTCAAGGCAAGGATAGGGAAATGAGCTTACAACCAAAGCTGCAAAGGAAAAGAAATTAAGGAAGGGCCAGAGTTTTGGTTGAGGAAGCAAGGATTCTGGCATTTGTTTTAAGGTGGTGAGGCTTATAGTTTGGAGGGGTGTTGGAAAGAAGTTTAGAATTGAGGGCAAATGATGGAAGACTTGCTCACCAGTGGTAAACAGGGAGGGGAGATGCAAAGGTATTTTGGAGAGACAAAGGGTGCAGTCAGGCACAGGGAATCACGAAGGAGACGTTAACTATACTGTTAATCATTGGAAGCCAGCTAAGGTGAGGTGATGAGTAAGTGGGATTTTGTGTGGTATAGGATGTAAGTAATGTAGTTCTGAATTCCAAATCCCTCAGAATTTGCAAATCAATAAAGACACTATTGGAAAAGTAAATTACTTATTATTCATTTTTGTCAGACATGCTGGCCCGCCAGCATTTGTTGCCTGTCCCTAAGGTGTGAAATTTGTGGGTGACAAAGGCAAGAATTAATGTTTAACCACAGTGATGAGCTAAGTACTGAAATGAATAATATTCTTTGATCTTGCTAATGTTTCCTGTTGGTTTGCTCCTAGTCCAGCCTTCAGGATCGGTCATTATTGCAACCAGTCTGAAATTTAATATTAAACACTATGAATACATATATATTTTTAGTGCCTTGCAAACACCTGTCCTAGTGTAGGAGTGAATGAAGAGTCATCTAGACTCGAAACATTAGCTTGCTTTCTCTCCATGGTTGCTGCCTTACCCACAGTGATTGCCAGTATTTTTTGTTTTCAGCCCTAGTGTAAAACCTGTTCCAACCTCAATGCAATGCCTCCACCAATTTGGAAATGAAGTCCCAGCTTTGTAAATTTCAGGCCTGCACTGAACATCTCTCATGAGTTAAGGAATATTTGGGTCCACATTTTTTCTTTTTGTGATATAATGGATCCTTCCACTGACACTAATTGGGATCACAGATCTATTGTGCCTTTTCATCTAGTTTGGTATGGCGCAGTGCTGGTTTCAGTCAAAGTAACAGTACTGGTGCATGTCTGGATGCCACAATTTGTTGCTGTCTTCAGCAATGAATTTATCATTGCAGCAGTCATTGTGGTACCACCCTGGGTCAATTTTGATATATACCTGACGGGCACAAACAAGACTGACTACTTAATCCTCGCATCAGTACAAACGTGCAGCTCCTAAGGGGTTGAAATAAAAGCTTTCAATAGATAAGTGTGCCTTTGGGGGTCTGTTATATGTACGGCTTTTAGGGATTTATTTTTAATCTTGCTGTAATGTTTTTGAAGTCATTCCATCAGTCACAAACGTACTTTTAACAAGCTGCCTGCTGAAGCAACTTGAAAGATGAAAGCAAAGTATTAAATCTGTGCATCTTTAAATTGGTTAAAATTTATAGTTCAAACAGGTTTGGTATTGCATTCCAAAACCACAACTTAGAGCTACTTGTTTAAGCATTTAGAACAGCTTGTTTAAACATAGGTTAGAAGCAGCATCTCCTGTTTGTTTTGTTCAGTAATCTTCCCACGTTACTGCCAAGTTTGCTTATACGATGCTTTCATTTTTGGCACATTAGCTGACCATATGTCTGTGTAACCAGCTCTAACTTGTATCAGAAACTCATGTGATCATGCAATCAGAAACATTTGTCTTGCATCAACACAGCATCAGGAAAGAACTCTAAATTCAGTAAAACCATCTGAATCTGTATAACTAACACAACATTGGCCAAAAACTCCTCATAACAATATATCACACAAAGAAATCACATGCTTCAAAAGAAAATTAAGGGGAGAAAGTCAGGATTATGGTATGAAGGAGCCTAGCATTAGATCCCAAAACTTGTGTTGAAGAGCTCAATGTTGAGTTTTGTTTGGATATCTTTCGTAGTATCTGTCTCCCATTTGTGTTCAGCCGCCATATCTTTATATTGAAACATGTCGAGTGAGTACGTATCATTCAACAGATTCACAAAGATCGCAGGATTTAACATGAGTATTCTGTAACAATTCACTAGAGTAGTGCACTGGAAATTAAACGCCAATATTCCAGGAATCGTTACAAATGTGAAAAGATTTTGTCAAACTTGCCAAAATCCCCAAATTACCTTTTTTTTTCAAAATTCACTCATGGAATGTAGGTGTCACTGGCTGGGACAGCATTTATTGCACAATACCTAGTTGATCCTGAGAAATTTGTGGAGAGTTGCCTTCTTGAACCGCTGCGGTCCACGTGCTACGTGTAGACCCATAATGCTGTTAGGGAAGGAGTTCCAGGATTTTTGACCCAGCGACATTGAAGGCTGAGAGAAATATTTCCAGATCAGGGTGATGGATGCTGAGTTTGGAAGGTACTGTCTAAGGAATCTTGGTGAATTTCTGCAGTGCATATTGTAGATGGTACACACTGCTACTACTGAGTATTGGTGATGGAGGGAGTGGACGTTTGTGGATGTGGTGCCAATCAAGTGGGCTGCTTTGTCTTGGATGGTGTCATGTTTCTTGAGTGTTGTTGGAGCTGCACTCATCCAGGCAAGTGAGGAATATTCCACCACAGTCCTGACTTGTGCCTTGTAGATGGTGGACAGGCTTTGGTGAGTTGCTCATTGCAAGATTGCTAGCTTCTGACCTGCTCTCGTAGTTACGGTATTGAAACAGCTGGTCCATTTCAGTTTCCGGTCAATGGTAACGCCTGGGGTGCTGATAGCAGGGGATTCGGGGATAGTAACACCATTGTATGTCTCTTTTTGGAAATAGTTATTGCCTAGCATTTGTGTGGGACAGCTGTTACTTGCCACTTATCAGACTGAGTCTGGATATTGTCCAGGTCTTGATGTATTTGGGGGAAGATCATTGATGAAGCAGCTGAAGGTGGTTGGGCCTAGAAAGCTATCCTAAGGAACTCTTGAAGAGATGTCCTAGAGCTGAGATGACTGACCTCCAACAACCACAACCTTCTTCCTTTGTTTTAGGTTTGACTCTAACCAGCGGAGAATTTCCCCTGCTTCCCATCAATTCCAGTTTTACTCAGGTTCTTTGGTGCCACACTCAGTCAAATGCATCCTTAATGTTGAGGACTGTCATTCTCACCTCTGCTCTGGAATTCAGATCTTTCCCAAACGGAAAAAACAGACTGACAAAGTCAGGTTATTAGAAAACACTCGTCAGGTTTCTGTACTTAACAATAAATTACTATTTCTTATGAACAAATTGACTTTAACCAATAGCAATTAAAATCTATGAATTGCTAACGTATAACACAACAACTTAAATTCTATCCTTTCTTAAATGCCCCCTTCACAGAAAAATAAGGCATGGATTTTAAGGATGGAGAAAGAAACAAAGATCAGGGAAGCACAGTTTGATAGCATTGACCACAGGAGTTGATGAGTTGTCTGCTTCTGTTTCTTTCAGTTCCTTTTAGTTCTTTGCTTTTGATACAAGATTGTTTGCACACCAATGTTTTCATTCATTGGTTGAAAAATGGCCCTTTCACTGACTCTGAAGATTATTATTCCTCCTTTAACGGGATTTGCAGAGAAAGGAAGATGCCTAGCTGTTACTGAAGACTTTGTGGTGCCTCCACACCAGAGAGAGGGAGACAGATTTTTAGATGTTTCCCCTATGCAGACTAGGTGGTTCTGTTCTGCACTGGCCCTTGTAAGCTATCTCCAGTTGGTTAGGAGCCAATTAATACATTGCTATCAAGCAATAATCTCACTGATTTCAGAAGCCGTTGGCTCTGTGGGGCCTGCTTTTACTCTATCTGTTCCAGAAAAAGGCAACGTATACAAGTTAACACTGAGAAGTACCATGACTCAGATTTTTAGAGCTGCAGTCATGTCTTTTCACAGTCTCCTCAGTTTAAAACACTAAGTCCTTTTTTTTAAAGTTTACAGTCCGAGAATATTTGGTTGAAACAATTCGCAGTTACATTCATGTCATAACTTCCACTCGTCTGCTGACAATTTGTGTAATTTATCAACATTTTTGTCCATTTTGAAGCATTTTTGTTTGTTTAAAACCATATAAGTGCAGATTTAGACTATTCAGCCCATCGAGTCTGGCTCAGCAAAATACAGGCATCAAACCTGATAACTGAGTTGTTAAAACTGTCAACCACAATAGATTATTTATTGACTACTTAAATCTACAGGAAAGTTAGCTTGAAGAATGTTGGACAGGGATGGTCGAGTCCAGTGTACTCCTTATCTGGTGCATGCATATACATGCATACACACATTGCAGGCACGGGTCACTGGATAGCAATCAGAACCAATGACCATGACCGATATGCACCCCTGTCATCCAGGAGTGCTAATGTAAATGATATTATTGCAGCTGAGGCCAGCTAATTTACCATAGACAGGGGATCAACCCAGAGACACGGCTCAAAGCTGTGGTTCCATCTGAGGAGTGCCTCAATTGACTAAACTTCAAAGAAGCTTGGCTATTTAATTTGTGTATCTCTTGGTAATTTACGAGTGGGTCCCAGAATGAAAAAATTGAGCTATTGCTAAATAGTATCATCAATTTAAGGATGCTTTCTCCTCGAAAGGAACCCTTAGCCTAGTGCTTCCCAGACATTTTCCTCTATAAGCCCTTTTGGAGGATTGAAGTTGCCTGGCCATAGTCAGAAGTGTAAGAGCAGAAGGAGTTATTGTGAGCAAACATTGGTATAATATAATACACATCGTAAACTCTCTTTCTCTCTCTCTCTTTCTGTCTTTTCTCTCTCTCTCTCTCTCTGCTCTGTTGGTGTCAAGATATTCATTTTCTCGTGTGTTCCCACTTCCCTCTGTTTCACATTCACACTCTCTCTCTCTCACTTATACTTTCTCTGCCACACATTTTTTTCACTCACTTGCTCTCTTACTTTTACACTTTCTCAATCTCACTGTCAAACATACTCACTCACTCACACTCTGACTCGGTTACAGATACTTGCACTCATTCTCTCTCAAACGCACTTACTTCTCTCACTCTCTTCCACACTCACGACTCATACTCTGACATACATGTTCGCTCACTCTTTGTCTCACACTCAGTTCCTCTCATTCTCTCACATTGACAGGGGCAAGGAGCCCTTTGCAGCCAGGCCGAATTGGGGAGCAGACATCGACAGGGTCGGGAAGCAAGGTGTGGCAGCACCATTTGCAGCCAGGTTGAACTCACTGGGTAGAGCAGGCTCCAGCACACTGCGAAAGCCCTATCCTATATGCAAAGCAGGGCGTGAGAGTAGTGAGGAAGGTCACTGATACTGATATATCTTAACAGGCGCAAATGGTTGCTGTTGATCAGAATCTCAGCAATCATTGCCTGATTAGCCTGTCTCTGCTCTGGCTGCTGACCATGCTGATTGTCAAGAGCAGTCAGCCGGTGACCTGACCCTGATGTTTAACACTTCGACAGTCACTCTCCTGGACCCTATTGCACTCTGTGTCTGTTATTACGGGTTTGGGTGTCATGACCTCTGCCTTACGTTTTGGTGGCACAGTGGTGTCCACAAATTGAAGTGGTAATCATTCAGAAATGATATCAATTTGTCCCCCAAGCTGCATATGCTTTGAGTCCAAAAGCATGAAAGATGAGGCAGAGCAGGAACAGAAAAGCAAGCAGATCCTCTGCCCTGGATCCCATCCCCATCCTGCTTCATGTCTCATCAGATCTGCAGGTCAAGAATCAGCATGCTCACAATTACACAAAGACACAGCGTAGGTGCATCCTTGAACTGAGAGCTGATGACCGACCGGTTGAAACCAGGAGTAATCTCCCACAACCCAGTTTTCTTGATCTCGACTCCACTACTCTATGGAAGTGCTGAGCAACCCATTCTCCTGGGTGATACAGGGAGGAAAGTACAGGTTAATCTTCAAAACGCAAATTACATTTGGGAAAATGGTGTTATTTGTTAGTGACTTCAGCATTGTTTTCTGGATTGGAGGGTTGGGGGCTGGCGAGAATGTGGCCACCGAGAGGCAGCATGAGAGCTACAGGCTCAACGATTGCAAGCTTTGTGTCACAGATTTGTGCTCCAAAATGGAGCATTTTCCTCCATATTACAAATCTGAAATAAGAGGAGGATAACACAAGCTGGTTCTCTGCAGTCTCCATAGGAAATTGTTGGCAGTTTGTAAGAAAGACACGTTGGGTACTGCATCTACTCAGGGCTGTGAGTGTTCTGTTTAGTGTTGGAGAACCAGGTGGAGTAGTTGGTTTAATTAGATTTTAATATATCGAACCTGCTTATGAACTGAAAGAATCAGCTGCGAGCAACTTGTGATGGCAAGTCTGGAGTCGGGACTCGAGGGAAAATCAGTATGTATTATTGGACTCCCTTCATCTGTTAAAATGCTGCAGCCTCTTTCTATTTACTCCTGGCTAAAGTACACACTCGACCAAGGGATCAAACCCTAGTAACAAGAAAATTGTAGCACTTAACAGACTGCTCTGAAAGCATTGATCCTTGGATAGACTTGATTGACAGTTCAGAATGCCAAGCTTATTCTAGAGGGGAAAGAAGACTCGGACTCTGTGAAAGCCTTGAGCCTGTGCCAGATTGCAAAAGGTTTTTCATAAATTTAGCTCGGTCATTGGCAACGGCTAGAGAAAACATTCATACACACGGGGATTGTTTGTTTGTAAAATTCATTTCAAATCAGAATTTTATTACTCATTGATGTATGCATGGAGTGCATAATAGACAAATCCAGGAATATTCACTTTATGCCATTGTTTGAGGTACCAAGGCCATGCGCATTAATGAGTTTGGATGAAGACTGGGGTCAGTGGTTATTGCCTAAATCAGTCCTGCAGAGTGCCCATGGGCGTATCATATAAAGTTGATGTTGGAGGCCAGTCTGTATGGAGTTAGCTGATCACATCTGCAGTAGCAGATGAATGACCAAAATCTGGCTTCAGTTCCTTTGCAGTGTGGAAGTGGAAAAATGAGCTAGGCTTCAATTCTCCTGGTTCATAGCCAATTGCTTCTCCCAAAGGTCTGCTTACTCAGGCATTGGTTCTGGTGTGACTTAGAAATCCTTCATTGTCAAATACTTTGGCAACATTTATAGTCTGTGCTCACATTTGACAAATGTCCCGCTGGGTGCCTGTTACCCTTGGAGCCCTACCCCAGCAGCAGTTAGCACCTTGACACAAAAGTAAGAGCAAAACAAAACTTTGAATTTGGCAGCCAGGAGTTTAATTTTAACTGTATGCCCTATTTCATCGCTGATTATGATGCTTTGCAAATTGCTTAGTTTTTTTTTTGATAGCTTGGATTGGAACTGGATAAAACATCGATTAGACAACAACTGGGGTGTGCAGTTCCGGTTACCACACCCTATCGTGAAGATGTGGTTGGACTAGAGAGGGTACAGAGGAGATTTATGGGTTGTTGTGTAGACTGGAGAATCCTACCTATGATGAAAGATTGGACAGAGTAATTCAGCACAGAAACAGACCCTCCACACTGACGAGACATTCCAATCTGACACAGTCCCATTTGCCAGCATTTGGCCCAAACCCTTCTAAACCCTACCTAAGCCCTTTCATATACCCATCCAGATGCCTTTTAAATGTTGTAATTGTACCTGCATCTACCACTTCCTCTGGCAGCTCATTCCACATACAAACCACCCTCTGTGTGGAAAAAGTTACTCCTCAAGTCCCTTCTAAATCTTTCTCCTCGGATACAGGAGATTACCATACTCGTCCAAGCCGCTCAACATCCTGACCATCCAGCTGCATTATTTTCAGTGTCAAAATCCTGGAACTCCTTCCATGTACCTACACCAAATGTCTGCAGCGGTTCAAGAAGACACCTCACCAGCAAGTTCTGAAGGGCAGTTAAGGATGGGAAATAAATGCTGGCCTAGCCAAGGATGCCATATTCCCAAAAGAAAAAGTTTTAAAAAGAGACTCAGCTGATAAAGAGGGTGCTGTTTAGCTCCACGTACTAACACCTTAAGATAAACACCAGAGACAGCTTCAGACTTATATCGGCTACAGCACAGTCTAAGGGAACAATATTTTTAAAATACACATTAAATGATGCAAATGCCGTGGAGCAAATCCAGTATGCCGTGTAGATGTTAGATCAAGCTCTTGGGGATGTTATGTGATGTTCAAGATGCTACATGAATGCAAACTGCAAAACTGCTGCTGTGTTAGCTCTCCACCCTTTGTGCTTTCAATCGCGGTTGTTGTAGGCTCACAGGAAGATAGAATTGGCGGCATAAGCTGCCAGAGCTGGGGTGGGCTGCAGGGTGGTGAGCACAGTTCAGTGTCAGTGTTTTGTTGGTCAAGCTGGGTTTCGCCATGTTGGTTAAACTTGATGATTCTGGAAAACGAGTAGATGGTCTGTAAGGTCCAAAATCTGTAAATGCCAGCGACCAAAACCTGAGCATTTTCTATTTAGTGTATTACGGTAGATGAAAAGGCAGATTGATCTATTGAAAATGGTCCAGGTTGGCATCATGCACAGGAACACTGGAATTGATAATATATCTGTAGCACGTACACAAGGGAGGGACTGAACTATGTAGCACCTTTTGTCTGCTTTTTAATGTGGGTGTTTCCTTTTAATATTGAGACATGTACTGTTCAAAGAAAAATAAGGTTTAATTATGGCTGTCTTATTTAAATTGAGTAATGTGTCTGAAGTTGTTAGCTTGAGAAACACAAGCCAGAAAGAGCGATCAAGTCCCCAGGGCAGGTTAGTAACAGTGCGTGTTATCGAAGGACAGATATGTTGTTGCAGGTTCACAGCAGTCACAACTGTTCATTTGTTTTGAGGAAGGATAATTAAGTCTAACTACTGAAGATCTGCAATGTATTATTTTTTCTTGTACCTTATCCAGTGTGCAGTAAAGTAACATTTTGGTGCATAAGCTGTAGGTTTATGAGGGGTTTATTTTGATGGCTTTCAAAATCAAATACAGTCACCTGTAGACACCCAAGATATCCTGTGAAGGAGGGTAGTTGAGGTGAGTAACCTTACAACCTTTAAAAAGGCTGAACATTTGAAGTGTTATAACATTCAAAGCTATGGGGCCCAGTACTGGAAAGTGGGACGAGTGTAGGTGGTAGTGTGTTTTTAGCAGTACAGACTTGATGGGCCAAAGGGCCTCTTCTGCACTGTATGAATCTGATTCTGAATGCAACAGTAAAGGATTTTATTGTTCATTCTTTAGTCTCAATACCAATGATATTGATATTGAGCAGGCTGAGGCACATTTCAGTCTGAAGGGTTCGGTGCCTGATGCATAGCAATGATCAGAAGTGCAGAATCAGAAAATTATCGGAAGTAAAAACACAGCAGCCATTTTTGTTCAACAATTCCTTTTAAAATACGGGTGGGGGTGTGTGCACGTGTGTGTGTGTGTTGCATTGTGGTGATGTTGCTGGAGAAGTTATCCAGAGACCTGGACTGCTGGCTCTGGAGATTGGGATTTAAATCCCAATCTACTGCAGCTGGTGGAATTTAAATTCAATTAACTAAAATGCTGTTCTCATTAATAATCATGAAATAACTGGATTGTTGTAAAACCTGGCCTGCAAAGACTGCTTAGAGAGATCTGCCATTCTCACCAGGTGTGGCCTATACTGAATTCCAGATATGTAAGCAATGTGATTGACTCTTCACTACCTTCAGGAATAATCAAACAACCCCCCTCAGTCATGGTCATCTCACAACCATGACCTTTTCAAGGGCAGTTTAGTGATGGATAATAAATTCCACACATTTTCCCTGGAATGTCAGAGGCTTAAGGCCTTAAAGAAGTTTCTGAAATCATGAGGAGCATGGATTGGGTGCATGGTCAAGGTCTTTTTCCTAGGCAGGGGGGATTCCAAAACTACAGGGCATAGGTTGAGGGTGAGTGGGGAAAATTTTACATAGGACCTGAAGGGTAACTTTTTCACACAGAGTAGTGCGTGTTTGGAATGAACTGCCAGAGGAAGTGGTGGAGGCTGGTACAAGTATAACATTTCAAAGGCATCTGGATGGGTATATGAATAGGAAGGGTTTAGAGGGATACGGGCCAAATGCTGGCAAATGGGAATAGGTCAGATTGGGAAGTCTGGTCGGCACAGACGAGTTGGACCAAAGGGTCTGTTTCCCTGCTGTATAATTCAGTGACATATTGGCTCATATCGCAATGGCAGATTCAAAAAACTTTATTGTCGGTTGTGAATTGTGATCCCGCAAATTATAATTTCACTTATTTTGCTGTTCTGCCTTGCTGTTGACATTTGTATAATTGGTTCCATTTACAAAACCATCCTATTTTGAAAAGACTTTATTCTATCAGCATTGTTTACTGTTTAGAAGTTGCAGAAATAAAATTGCTATAAAATACTCTAATGGAGTCTATTTCATATTGGGAGGCATTTTAGTTTTTTCATTAATCTGATCTAAAGTTTCAAAAAAGGGGAAATTATAGAGAAAACATTCCTACATTATGGACCTGCATATCTTAACCAGATATACTTCCTTTTCTAAAGAGTATCAAGGACACATAAACTGCAGAAGTTAAGCCTCTACGGCCTCCTATAAATGAATTTATAATCAAAAATGTCTCAGCCTGCTATTGCCAGTAAAAGCAGCACTTCCATCCTGAGTTTGGATTTTGACTGACTGGGTCACGTTTGAGTTGCACTTGTTGGTAGATGGTACAGAAATACATTGGAAACATCAGCCTTCCCAACTTTGACAATTGGTTATAACAATGTCTTTTCTGAACCTGTCAGTACAAGCCAGCAATCTGCTTCCTGTACATTGGCCTCCCTGAATCTATAAAGAACAGAACAGCTTACATTTCTAATTCACTTTTTAGAATGTCCCAAAGAACGTACTTGATGAAGTACTTTCTGATCTGAAACCCCTACTGAAATGGAGAAAGCACAGCAGCTAATTTGGACAAAGCAACTTTCCACAAACCGCATTGTGACATGACCACGTAATCTGCTTTAGCAATGTTTGAGGGATGCACATGAGAGCTAGAATGCTGGGGATAGCTCCAAAATGTTGCCAAAGAATGTCCACCTGAGAGAGCAGGATGGGGCATCAAATTATCATCATCTGAAAGAGGCACCTTGGGCAACACCATTCCCTCCGTGTTAGACTGGAGTGTCAGCCTAGGTCTTTGCGTTCAAGCCTCGGCAGTGGAAGACACCACCTTCTGCCTGCAAGATGTGAGTGCTACTTGCACTTGACGTGATGCTTTAATGTTCCAACATTTGGTAGTGTTGACAGTAAGAAGGATAGAAGTTGCAGTGATTTATTTGAAAATGCAGATTTACGGTGGAATTTAAGTCACGCTTTAGAGAATGATTGAACCATGAAGGTACTGACCCTGCTAAGACAAGCACAGAGATTTTAATACAAATAAATGGCTATTTACACACAAAACAACCAGGCAGTGACTTTGCAGTTGTTCCAGAGGCTAGAGGCTGTGGAGCATCTCCAAAAACTTGACCTCTTGCTGCAGTAAGATCGCACTTGCACGTATTCTTTCAAACTTAAATGGTCCACGTTGTCTGGAAATTCTGATCTTTTCCCAATTAAGACAGGTAGTTGCGTTCAGGTTAACCTCAACTTGAGTTCAATTTGAAACTTACTTTCAGCAGTTTTCCCCCTTGTTCTGTTGCTTGCAATCCCGTGTTAGTTACAGTTCAAAATGTCAAGTGTTTTTTAAAAAGTCGTTGGCTGCTTTTGAATGCCCTTATTAAGTCAGTCTTCTCCTCAAGTACAGAGCCAACATTTTGCCAGAAGTTGCCCTCTGAGCTCATGATATATCCATTTAGACCTCTTTCTTCCCTCCTCCCCGACACCCATTATGAAATAGCTGAACACCGCCACTCAATCATAAATCTGTCACAATCACGTGGTAGACCCAAAGCGCCTCTCCAAGGAAATCAACTGTAATTTTCCCCTGAGATTACTTTCAATCATTCATGGGATGTGAGCATGATTGAGAAGGTCAGTGCTTATTGCTGATTCCCTAATTGGCATAGAGAAAGTGGTGAGCTGCTGCCTTGGTCATTTTGAACAGGCGTCATTCTGAACTATAAACATACAATGAGTTTACACTTCCATCTGTAGGAAATTATGTTAAAGAAAGATTGCTACAGAATGGTGACATTGAAATTGAGCCTTATTTAACAAACACTCTCTGGTTTTGGCCCTGAACTCTGATTATTTTTGTTCCATTTGAAATTAACAGCTATTGTCAAATGCAGATCATAGTTGGTTTTAATTCTGGTTGAAGTGTAATCATAAAGACTTTTCATTATTTCTTCTGCATCTAAATGCAGTCTTTGGAGTGAGCCGGCCCTATACATCCCATTTGTTGTATTGCTTGTAGATTAAAGCACTGTTAACTCAAAACTTGACGTACTCAGAAGTGCAAACCAAGTGGTTTCATTATCAAGCCGATTGCTTTATTCTGTTTGTTAGAACCTGCAATAACTTCAATAATAGCTTTAACTGGTATCCCCACTTCCACTTACTAATTTTATTTCTTTTTAACTCTTGCAGGTGCAGAAGATGTAGTGATGGCCTTTTCCAGACAAGAAAGCGAGGACAGGCGGCAATGAAGGGGAATAGTTACTGATGGTTGGGGGCAGGCAGCAAGATTACCGACAATGTGTGTGAAGATTCCAGGGTGTTCATGAGTTGCTAGTCTCCTCATGTACTGCAACATCACAGTTGTGTATCTGTGATAACCAGTGTTGCTCATCAGGACGGCCTCTACCGACCAGAAAAAAAAAGACTTGTTTTTTGATTGGCAGACAGGACCCACTGTCCCTCTGTTTTATTTCTATTTGTTTGTGTTGGTTTTAATTTTTTTGTAAATACTTGTGCTGCAGGCCATGAGCAACCTAAATGCAGCTCAGAATGCAGTGTGACTAAAGCTGGTCTGTGCCCCTCATGCTCTGCACTGAAGCATCACTTATCTCCTCCCACTCTAGATTCTGATGCAGTATTTTCCAGCTTTTGCCAATGGACTCTGGAGAATTGATTAACATTGCACGTCCTTTACAGCAGAATAATAAACACAGTGGACTGGAAACAGCACCATGCACAGCATTCAGACAATTTGTAATGTTAAATTAGCTTAAGTTATAGTCCTGCTAAAACCAGCTTTAGTTATCTGTTCCTTTTGTCTCAGCAGTTAAGCAGCACACACAAATTTTTAAACAACATCTTATGCCATGACCAAAATGTAATCAAATAGCTTGTGTGTTTTATTTTCATTTCTCTTGGCCCCTGTCCGCCTTTTTAAGGGAAAATGATCACCCAAGCTAACAGTTTACTAAAAGAAAACACGAGCTTCAAACACCAGAGAGGACAAAGACAAAAAAACTGATTTAAACAACATTGGTTGGCAGGGAAGCAGGCCATCAGGAAAAAGATGTGGTTTTTAAAACATTCAAAATGGCTAAATTATTGTTGAGGATGCAATTGCTGAGTAAACCTATCCCGTCGGCCCTGGGAGAATGCAAGCATCTATTTCACTACCTTTGTGAAGCCTGGATGTTCACAAAGTGAAAGTCTAGTGTGTTTTAGTCATTTATATTTTACAACATATGTGTCAACCTGCCCAGCTGTCTGCAGTTTTGACTCTGTCCTAGTTTTAGTACTTCTGACTCTGAACTTGCTCTCGGTGAAGCGAGTGTTGCATCTGTATATGTGTTTTAATGTGACAGCTGAATTGATGTTGGGATGCCATTGCCTGGTGTGACATTTACAGGTATTCTTTGAAGCTGTGTGCTTCTAAATTAGCTATACCCTGGCAGATTCTGTGCTCTGAACAGTGTTGTCCTTGACTTGGGTTGCAAGTAAGAAAATGTATTGGTTTTTTCTCTCCCCTACAAATAAAACTCAGCAGAAAACAAAGTAATAAGAGCAGTCGGATTGAGAAAACACCGTTCCTTGCTGCAATGCTGTCAAAACTTGCTTTCCAAAATGATTAACACCTCCCTCCCTGAAAGAAAAAAATTAAAATTCTGCTCCTCATACAAAATTTTCAGATTAATAGGAGCTAATCTTTTGAGTAAAGTGCTTGTTTCTAAACTGATGGGGATATTTCAAAGCTTCAGATGAGTTCACCTTTCATGAAGTGCTGCTATATCTTGATCAGCACAGTCAGATTTATTTTTAGGAGAGATACTCTACATATTCAACACTCGTGATATAGCTGACTCTATTGTGTACTCTGTATCTATTAAAAATTACAGTAAATGTATCCTCAACGTATCCCAAGCTCATGCCAGTTTGAGATGCAATGAGTTTGCTACTTCTGTCGACTTACCCTGTTTAACAATCACTCATGTTTTATGGTTGGGTGAGTTGTGAAATCTTCTGGAACTTTACTCTAAGACAATGGAAAATGCATCTGAAAATTGTCACCCATATTCAATTTGAGTTGAGCATTTTGTCTTTGTTTCCCCTTGTGGCTGTGAATTGTTTGCATTTGAATTGGTCCCTGCTGGAATTATTGGTGGGTATTATAAAAGCAGGATCGTTTCATTTTATGTGAAGTTAGCAGTAAGCTCATTGTTGCTTCAATGTACAGAGCTTAAACCTTGCTGAAAGGAGAGCCATGTTGTTGAAGTTTTTTCTCTTGCACTTTTTAGGATAAATGCAGGAATGCCACATTTTAAATACTTCGTTAAATCAGAATTTACTTGCCAAGCAATCAGCATTCTTTTCTCCTGTGGTATAAGTTGTTGTGATGGTTTGGCATTGTCGCATGTGTCCTGAGGAATTAATGGTGATAAGTTTCAACAAGTTGTCTCTTTTCAGTAATGACAGGTTACTGCTGTGTTATGATCCACTGGGTGGACCATTACTGGCTATGTATTGGGAGGTAGTGGTATAGTGATAATGACACTAAGCTCACAATCCGGAGCCCTCGGATAATGTTCTAAAGGCATGCGTTCAAATCTCACCGTGGCAGATGGCGAAATCAGCAAGAATCTGCAATTAAAAGCTTATGTTGTGCTGACCATTTTCATTGACAGTTGTTGACTATAGTAAAACAAAAAATCTGGTTCACTGATGTCCAACCTCCATGTGATTTCAGACCCACAGCAATATAGTTGACTCCAAAATGACCCAGAAAGTCATTCAGTTCAGAGGCAGTTAAGGATAGGCAACAACTTGCCAGCAGCACTAATCTTCCTGCAAAAATAAAGAAATTACATGGTTACAGGGTCACAGCTGTGTCCTAAATACTGTCTAGTTTACAAGCTCAATGTTCTGGATTGAAGCTATCTTCAATATCCATAATCCCCAACATTGTTATCTAGGAAAGATGTCAATGCTATTGAGGTTTAATGGCTCTGTAATATGCTTTGCAAGCATAAAACAGGCATCCATTGGTATCTCAAAACAATGTCTCATGTGTGTGCCTGTAATGTATTAAGCCCCTACTTACACGTGCATATTTGGTGCCCCTTTTGCAAAACTGGACTGGCTGCGTTCAGAAAAACACCTAAATGTGGCCTAACCAGCCATTCTTAATTTATGAATAATGCCATGCTTCGTGTAATAAATGAGAGCTGCATCAGTGACCAGCTTGTGCCACCTCAGTGGGATTCCATAAAACTCACCTTACAGCTATCGAACTGCATTGGCAGTGAAATAGCCTTTGTTTGATTCCCTTTCCCACTTGTGTCAATTGTGACAGAAAAGCAATTTGTTTACAGCTATGAAACTGTCTGTAGCCTACACTGTAATTCAACTGGATTTTGCAAAGCATCCAATAAAGAGGTTCCTTTAGTTTAAAACTAGAGGCCCAAATATATTCCTCTTTAGTCCTGCCCTCTGGCAGTGTGGTTAGTGTACATTTCAGTTTTCGTACCATTTTTTGCCCACCTGGTTTTATACCTAATACTGGGTACCTATACTGCACTGGTTGATAGGGATGGTTCAAGCTGTAGGGCTGCAGGTATTTTGACGTGGTGGCCATTTATATTTTACTTACTATTTACCCTTCAGTTAATGAATCACCTCATTGGGGAAATGGAGACAGCACATTTCACTGCTGCAAGGAAGATAATTAGCTGTGGCACACAGTTCAGCAAACTGATGATTTTATGGCTGCACATCATTACTACAATGCTGTAAACTTTTCATCCCAATATCCCCAAGTGTGTTGCCAATATTTTCCAGGAGTCCTTACCCAGGTCTTCGAATCGTTGGAAGTCTGGATTACATGACTAGCCAGACTGAACACTTTATCTGAACTAACTACAAAGCATTAAAGAAGATTCAAAGTTTATTTCATTGAGAATTGCGGGTGCATATGGAATCTGTTTCTGAATTATAATTCGATGTTAGTGTGTGTTGTGTCCAACATAGGTGGTTGATTAAGAGGATTACTACTTAATAATGAAGGTATAAACAGAGGTAACCGTCAAGTGCAGGGTGTGGAACACCGCAGTCCTGTACTGCTGAGACCAGGGAAATATTCTTGCAAGGTTTAAAGTGCAGGCTGAATACGGCAGAAATAAGTACTGGACTTCTTTTAGAAATACCTTTAAGGAGTACAGCAGGAAAAAGTTTTTGCTATGTTATCCCCAGAAGGATAATTTTTGTGTTATTTGAAGTATCGTTCGATCAAATTTTCAAACCCCTGTGAAAAATGCAATCATAAAGACCTTTCTTCATTCTGTAAAATAATTTAGATCTGACCTTTTGAACTAATCAAGTTGGTATAAATTAGCTTTCAACTGGTAGATCGAGTGAGAAAACCTTGGGTTATCCTTTCCCTTACTTTCTAATTGTTTTCCTCACTTTATGCTTATACCTCCTTCTCCCTCACCCTCTCCTGTCTCATTAGATTCAAACAATCATTATCTTTGTGCCCTCCTGCTCCATCCTCCAGTTTTACTAAATACTAATTGTAAATGTAGTTGTGTTTGTACTCTGGGTGAATGTCTATACACTGCACCCTTGCAGTAATTCTTTCTATCATTGGAACAGGCCACAGCCACCTATGCCTAAAGATCTTCTGCACTGTACTGGCTGGGTTCCAGAGCTGCTAGACTCCAGTATTACTGAACAAGAATGAGTCTTGTTTACCCTAAGCATCATGAGACTTTTTCCCCCAAGCTGATTAAACCTTCCTGTTTCTGTTCAGTTGTATTTTATAAAATAAGTCTGAAAATAAACTACAATGCTTTACTGTGGCAAAGTAATTTTTGATAGGGGGGTGGTGTTGGAGAGTAGAAGGTTAATAAAAATATAATTGTTGTCCCAAGACCTGCTGACCCTAATGTGTCATGTTTTGTAATAAAAATAAAAAAATTGTCAACTATGCCTCTTTCAGATTGTTCTGTATTCCAATTTTGGTATCTTTGTGTATCCACAACTGACACGGAGTACATAAGTAAGAACTGTTTGGAGGGATAAGGGCCAAGCGCAGCCAGGTGGGTCTAGTTTAGTTTGGGATTATGGTTGGCCTGGACTGTTTGAACTAAAGGGTCTGTTGTATGACTCAAGGTTCATCAATTTCTACCACCATAACATCGCCTGACTGCACACTTGCCTCACCTCATCTACCATTGAAACCCTTATCTATCCATCAACTCGAATCCATGCCGAGGCTCCCTCTAAACTTGAATTTGTCTAAAACTCTACTTACAACCTAAATCCCACCGAGTTCCTCTTCCCCCATTTCCTCATTTATTTACATTGACATCAGTAATGCATCAATTTTAAAATTCCCTTCTTTGTTTTCAAATTCTTCCATGATGTTGGCCCTTCCTATCACTGTAATCCCTTCCAGTCCTACAATCCTGAGGTATCTGTGCTGTTCTGATTCTGGCCTTTTTGTGCATATCCAATTTGATTTACTTCACCGTGGCCATATCTTCAGCTACAAATGGCCTAAGTTCAAGAATTTTCTATCTCAACCTCTGCCTCTCCCTCCCTCTCTCCCTTTTAGGATGCTCCTTAAAACCACCCCATTGTCCAAGCTTTTGGTCATTTGCCCTAATATTTCTTTGTGGTTCAGTGTCAAATCCTGTTTGATCATGCTCCTGTTAAAAGTGCAATGTAATTGCAAGCTGTATTGCGATTGATGACTGCTAGCATATCCAATGTTATCTTAATCTAAGAAAGATAGCAAGAGTATTTTTCATTCTTAATATATTTTAAAGCACACTCACATTGTTAAACCAAAATCTTAGAAGCTAAGCTTTAGTTCAGCTAAAGAAAATGAAATAGATCTCCTGCTATAATTACCTTCAAATTAAACTTTGCCAACTGTACAATTAGAATTAATTAAAATCTTACACCTATTTGCACTTATTGCCAAATTTCATTGGAAATTTCAATACCCAGTTTGTGATAGAAACAGAAGCTAATTGTATAAACCTATTACATTGTACTTCGAATGCAATGGAACCGCTGGTATGTGTGTATAATTACAGCATGACAAGTTTACATATGATGGAAACTGCCCAAGTATTAATGAGGAATGCTGTAATTTTAAAATGGGAGTGCATTCATTTTGACCTGAGGAGTGCATTATGTCCAAGCACACTGATCCAATTATCCTTCACCTGAAGAATAAACTAACCATCTGCACTTCCCCTGGATTTAAACTGGATGATGTCAACAGGGACACTATTTGAGTGGAACCAAGAAATAGAAAAGGGATGATCACCTTATTGGGATAGTATTATGGACAACCCAATAGTCAGTGGGAAATTAAGAAACAAATTTGTAATGAGGTCTTAATTATCTGTGAGAATAATAGGGTGGTTATGGTAGGGGATTTTAACTTTCGAAACGTAGACCGGGACTGCCATTGTGTGAAGGACGTGGATGGAGAGGAATTCGTTAAGTATGCACAAGAAAATTTTCTGATTCAGTACACAGATGCACCTACTAGAGAAGATACAAAACTTGACCTACTCTTGGGAAATATGGCAGGGCAGATGACTGAGTTGTCATTGCAAGAGCACTTTGAGGCCAGTGACCATAATTCTACTAATTTTAAAATAGTGGTAGAAAAGGATAGACCGGATCTAAAAGTTAAAGTACTAAATTGGAGGAAGGTCAATGTTGATAGTATTCGGCAAGAACTTCCAAAAGTTGATTGGGGGAGGATGTTCTCAGGTAAAGGGACGGCTGGAAAATAGGAAGCATTCAAAAATGAGATGATGAGAGTCCAGAGACAGTATCTTCCTGTTAGGGTGAAGGGCAAGGCTGATAGGTGTAGGGAATGTTGGAGACGAGAGAAATTGAGGTTTTGGTCAAGAGAAAGAAGGAAGCATGTGTCAGGTACAAACAGCAGGGATCAACTAAATTCCTAGAAGAGTATAAAAGCAGTAGGAGTAGACTTAAGAGGAAGGCAAAAAGGGGACATGAAATAGCTTTGGCAAATAGGGTTAAGGAGAATCCAAAGTGTGGAGAAGGATATGGAAGATAGTGAACAAGGGCAAAATAAATAGTGACATCTTGAAACTTGTCCATATTACAGAGGTGGAGGTCCTGAATGTCTTAAAACGCGTTAAAGTGGATAAATCCCTGGGATCTGATCAGGTCTACCCTAGAACTCTGTAGGAAGCGAGGAAAGTGATTGCTGGGCCCCTTGCTGAGATATTTGTATCATTGATAGCCACAGGGGAGGTGCCAGGAGATTGGAGGTTGGCTAACGTGTTACCGTTATTTAAGAAAGGTGGTAAAGAAAAGCCAGGGAACGCTCGACCAGTGACCCCGACATCAGTGGTGGGCAAGTTGTTGGAGAGAATCCTGAGGGACAGGATTTACATGTACTTGGAAAGGCAAAGACTGATTACGGATAGTCAAGAGATAAAAGGTACTGCAGATGCTGGAGAATCCGAGATAACAAGCATGGGGCTGGATGAACACAGCAGGTCAAGCAGCATCATAGGAGCAGGACCTGCTCCTATGATGCTGCTTGACCTGCTGTGTTCATCCAGCCCCATGCTTGTTATTACGGATAGTCAACATGGCTTTGTGTGTGGGAAATCATGTCTCACTAACTTGATTGAGTTTTTTGAAGAATTAACGAAGAGGATTGAAGGCAGAGCAATGGACGTGATCTATATGGACTTCAGTAAGGCATTTGATGAGGTTCTTCATGGTAGACTGGTTAGCAAGATTAGATCACAAGGAATACAGGGAGAACTAGCCATTAGGATACAGAACTGGCTCAAAGGTAGAAGACAAAGGGTGATCGTGGAGAGTTGCTTCTCAGACTGGAGACCTGTGACCAGCGGGGGTGTGCCACAAGGATTGGTGCTGGGTCCACTGCTTTTTGTCATTTATATAAATGATTTGGATGTGGACATAGGAGGTATGGTTAGTAAGTTTGCAGATGACACCAAAATTGGAGGTGTTGTGGACAGCAAGGAAGGTTACCTCAGAGTACAACAGGATCTTGATCATATGGGCCAAGGAGTGGCAGATGGACTTGAATTTAGATAAACGTAAGGTGCTGCATTTTGGAAAGGCAAATCAGGGTAGGACTTGCACATTAATGGTAAAGTCCTGGGAGTGTTGCTGAACAAAGAGACCTTGGAGTGCACATTCATAGTTCCTTGAAAGTGGAGTCGCAGGTAGATAGGATAGTGAAGAAGGCATTTGGTATGCCTGCCTTTGAGGTTGTAGGTATGCTCGCCAAGCCGGTGGGTTTGAATGCAGACGTTTCATCACCCTGCTAGGTAACATCGTCAGTGCACCTCCGGTGAAGCGTCGGTGTTCTGACCCACTTGTTATTCATATGCCTCAGTTTGCTGGGGTGGTTGGCATTACTTCCTGTTCTGTTTCTCAGTGGTTTATACATAGGGTCCAGTTCAATATGTTTGTTGATGGAGTTCCGGTTGGAATACCAGGCCTCCAGGAATTCTCTGGTGAGTCTATGTTTGGCTTGTGCGATTATGGATGTGTTGTCCCAGTCAAATTCATGTCCCTCATTGTCCATGTGTAGTGAAACATGAACACCAACTAGCCACCAAGAGACATGACCAATTCTCACTTGTCTCACTACAACATTCCAACTGGAACTCCATCAACAAACACATTGAATTAGATCCTGTGTACAAATCACTGAGAAGCAGAACCGGAAGTAATGCCAACTACCCCAGCAAACTGAGGCATATAAATTACAAGCAGGTCAGAACACCGCTGTTACACCGAAGGTGCACTGATGACGTTACCTAGCAGGGTGACGAAACGTTTGCAACCAAACCCGCCAGCTCGGCAAGCAAGTCTACAACCTCATCCTCAACCCAAGCTACAAACCTTCTTGAAATCTTTATGTTTGCCTTTATTGGTCAGCGCATTGAGTGTAGGAGTTGAGAGGACGTGTTGCAGCTGTAGAAGACATTGGTTTAGCCACTTTTGGAGTATTGAGCTCATTTCTGGTCTCCCTGCTATAGGAAGGATGTTGTAAAACCGGAAAGGGTTCAGAAAAGATTTACAAGGATGTTGCCAGGGTTGGAGGGTTTGAGCTGTAGGGAGAGTCTGAATAGGCTGGGCTGTTTTCCCTGGAGCATTGGAGGCTGAGGGGTGGCCTTATAGAGGTTTATAAAATCATGAGGGGTGTGGATAGGGTAAATGGGCAAGGTCTATTCCCCAGGGTGGGGGAGTCCAAAACTACAGGGCATAGGTTTAAGGTGAGAGAGGAAAGATTTAAAAGGGATTTAAGGGGCAACTTTTTCACGCAGAAAGTGGTGCGTGTATGGAAATGAGCTGCCAAAGGAAGTGGTGGAGGCTGGGACAATTGCAACATTTAAAAGGCATCTGGATGGGTACGTGAATATGAAAGGTTTAGAGAGATATGAGCCAAATGCTGTCATCTGGGACTAGATTTATACAGGGTTTCTGGTCAGAATGGACAAGTTGGACCGAGGGGCCTGTTTCCATGTTGTGTACCTCTATGAATCTACAACTGCTAATGCCAATGTCCACTTAAACACCAATGCTCAATATTCAGCAAGTAATCACTGGCTATAGAGATGAGAAATTGAGGTTACTGAGGGGTCTGGTTGGCATAGATATAAAAGATAGCAACTGCAGAAACAAAAGATGCATGTGCAGCATTTTACAATGTGCCATGTGCTAAATTAGTCAAAATGGAAATTCCCCAAATGTGTGTTTTGTGGATTCCAGGGAAGAACTAAAAAAAAAATTGTTGTAAAGACATTCTCCCAAAGCAGCACTTCTATGGAAATGCTTTTTGGTCAGAACATGAAAATACGTTTTTTTTGCCGGTTTTCACCTCTAATCCTGAACTATTCATCCCCCTGTTATTCCTCACTAATTAATCCAGACAAAGTGTAACAAGCAATAATCTATTCAATTTATTGTCACCCTTGGCACTTCCAAGAGGGCAGGATTTCCCAAAGTGGGGGTCAGGATCACAAGTGTGAGCATCAGATCTGAGGCTCAAAAGCTACCCAGGAGCTCTGACTGTGTTATACAGCTGTGCTGTATGTCTAACAGGCCCCCACGCTGTGGCCACTCCCCTCTGTCTCTCATTTCTTGCCGGATTTGGGTGGAGGGGATTATGAAAATTTTGAAGTTGCAGTGGGAGAAACTTTGGGAATCTCTGTAGTCCAGATTTACTGGATCACAATCAGGACAAAGATTATGGACAGATTTTCTTTCCCCTCACTGCAAGTGCAATGGGATTAAAACTTTTCAATCTTGCAATTTCACTTGGGAGAAGTGTGATGTGGTTTAGGTTTGTGTGTGATTTTGGTTCTTTCGTTTTGCATATGTAGAATTTACAAATCAGAGTTGTAGACAACATTTGCTGTGTACATATTCTGATGAAGGGTTACTAGACCCAAAACGTTAACTCTGCTTTCTCTCCACAAATGCTGTCTGACCTGCTGAGTTTTTCTAGCAACTCCTATTTATTTCTGATCCCCAGCATCCACAGTTATTTTTTATTCTAGCAATTTCTGTTTAGGTTCTTTGTTGTATTTTTGCCATGGACAATGAAAGCTAAGATCAGTACCGCACACTTCCTAGTCCTTCATGGCACTCTTAAAGCTGCTCCAAACTTAAAACATATTGGTGCAATACCTCAGAGGATGCAAAGTCCCAGGCTTAGCCTGTTATGACCAGTTGAATACAACATCAGACAGCAAAGATCTTCATCCTGCCTGATCCAGAGCAGCACAATGCTCCAATCGACTGCATTATACAACTTCCGTAGCATTTTAAAACTGAAAGAAATTGTATGTGTCACTAGAGAGTCCCAAATGACAATTGGAGTAGGAGGCTTAATTCCATACTTGTCTTCATTCACTGTACCATTAGGGGAGCTTTATAATATAACAGTTAGTCACTTCCCACTGGAAACTTGACCAGAGCTAAAGGACCTTATATATACGGAGAGATAGTTCTGGGCTTGTTTTCCTTACCCTATGACTTTAAACTTTAAACCCCTCCACTACTGGTAGCATTGTGCACCATCTACAAAGGACGCTATAATAATCAGTCAAGCGTCTTTCAATAGAATGTCCCAAATCTACGACCTCTACGACCCAGAAGAACAAGGACAGCAGAGAAATAGGATCATCATCATCTGTAGGATCCACACCAAGCCAGGCGCTTGACTCAGAAATGTTATGTCATTCCTTCACTGAAATTGGCACTCCTTCACAAACTGCACTGGGGAGTCCTTGTGCAGTGGTTCCAACAGATGGCTCACCACTACTGCCTTCTGCATTGAAATTAGGAAGATGGCAAAGAACTCTAACCTTTACCACGTGACTCACAGCCTGTGGATCAGCTTTAAAGAAAAAGATGGTGAAGGTGAAATTTGAAAGAGTTGTTCCAAATCATATTGGGTGTTCACAGGTAAAGTATAGAGAAACTGGTTCCAGTGGCAGAAGGGTTGATAACCAGGGGAAACAAAAGAAGGTAACCAACTAAAGAATCTGCAGAGAAAATGAGAAAGAAATTCTTTCACTTGATGAATTGTTGCGATCTGGAATGTACTTCCTGAAAGGGCAGTGGCAGCAGATTCAATCATTAAGTTTCAAAAATAAATTGGATAAATATTTTGAATGGAAGCATTTATAGGCCAGAGGGGAAGAGAAGCGGAACTAATGGTTACAAGGAGCCAACATGGCTATGGGGGCTGAATAGCCTCCTGTGCTGTATCAGTCATAACCCAAATTTGAATTCATTCATAAAAATGTAAGAATTAGGAGCAGGACCAGGCCATTCAGCCTATTGAACCTGCTCCGCCATTCAATAAGATTATGGAAAATCTAGTTACTCTATAATTCCATTTACCGTCAATAACCTTTCACCCTTTGCTTCTCAATAATCTACCTCCACCTTACAGTATTTTAAATATTCAATATTTGATTTTAAATATTGAGGATATGCAGGAATGTAATGTGTAGGAACGAGGTAAAAATCAGACCATCTGTGATCTTATTGAATGGTAGACCAGTCTCTGGGGGCTGAGTGGCCTACTCCAATTCCTTGTTCATATTAAAACTTTGTTTCCACCCCCTTTTCATGAAGAGAATTGAAAAAGACTCACCACCATCTGTGAGGAAGATGTTGTCTTTTCATTATCTTAAATGGATGATCCCTTTATTTTGAAACAGTGGGCCCTAATTCTAGCTTATTCCACAAGAGGAAACATCCTCTCCACAACGACCCTGCCAAGACCGTTCAGAATCTTATTGTTTCAATCGTGTCTATTCTTGGCTTTCTAAACTCCAGTAGGTACAGGCCTAGCCTATTCAACCTCATCTTGTCATCAGATGTTGGGGCAATGTATGTCAGAAGTGATCTTGCATGCTCTTCACATGTATGTAACATATAATTCAACAGAGGCTCACTCAACTGGGCTTTAGCACTTTGAAGGTGTTCCACTCATCTTTGGAATATATCTGCAACATACAACAGGAATTTTCATAGCTCATATTTGCATTCTACACATTTGCTACACTACGTCAAGTAACAACACTTCAGTAAAACACTTCCTTTCCTGGAAACACTACGGGGACGCTCTGGGATAATGAAGCATGCTATATGAATACAAATCTTTCATTTAATAAATTTGCTCTCTCTTCTGTAATACCACAAATTAACTGTGTCCTGAAATCTCTCCATAACCATTTCTATCAGTCCTTGTGCTGAGGGGAGCAGAGGGATCAAGGTTGACATTAATATGCCTGCATCAAGGTTGTCACTGTAGACATGAAGAGCAATTGAAGAGGTGAGGACAGCGAGTGTGTTTGTTGAGTGAATTATTTATGAAATGCATGTACGTCATAAAGCACGCAAAGGTGAATATCACCCAGAGGTGGAGAGAAGGGAAATTCACTTTCCAAACGGTTGTGGTGTTGCAAGTCTGTCTAATGTTTGTTGCTCTTGTCAATACGATGTCTCCAGCCTGACCAGGGCACAATTTTGGCAATAGAAATGTTCCAAAATGTTTTTATATCGACCTCTGTTTTGAGTTCACTGTTTGTGTTGGAAATCAGACCCAGTGACAACATGGTTTGGGGCTGTTTAAACCACTGTAAGCGTCGGGAGAGGTGCAGACAGGCTGACAAATGAAAGGACACTGAGGGGCTATTAGGAGCTTTTAAAAAAAAGTCAGCAGACCGCATATATCACACACAGTGACCTCACTTAAATTGTGTAATGGTAATTATGTCTGATGCTATAAATGACAAAGACGTTATAGAGAATTACACTCTGCTTTGCCAAGGTCAGGCTGTTGAAAGTTGAGACATAGACTGTGAAACCCAAAGAACTGAGTAAATCCCTAAAGCTGGCTACACTTGTACAATTGTGAGAATTTGAGAAATAAATGAGTTAAAAGCTCATTGCAATGACCTGTGTTTTGTTTTAGTTCCATAGGCATCACAAATATCCATTTTCCACTGACATTGATACAGGTTTGTAGCAGTAGAACCACCTCTAACAGGGTTGAATTTGTAACTTGCTCCAGCCCCACAGCCCTCTGGGATATCTGCCCTTCTCTCTCCTGGCTCTTGGTCATCACATATTTTAACCATTCCACAAATGTCGTCCGTCTCTTCAGATATCTGCACCTCATGCTCTCAATTACCCTCCCTATTCCTTCTCTAATGCTTTACCTCACAATCTCCTTTTCAGACACTCCTTAAATCCAGCCTTTTCCACCAAGCTACTGGTCACCTGAGTTAACATCTCTTTTTGTGACTCAGAATCATGCTTTGCTTGATAGTGCACCTTGGGACATGACATTAAAAGATGCTATAAAATATAACTTCTTGTTGTAGTGGAAGATGGAGGTCATGCTTGAGGGTGCTTGAATGAAAATGGATTGAAAACCACACAACACACCATGTGAGAAATCACCGAGTGCCCGTAAAAGGCTTCTTGCTGATTCAGAGGGCAAACTGGTTGAAGGTTTCCCTCAAGAAATGCAACATAGACATCAATGCATGGGAGAGATTCGTTCAGTAGAAACTGAATTGGAGGATACTTCTGCATGAAGAAATGCAATTCTTTGAGCACACATGGCAGCAACAGCAAGTCTGGAAAAGGAACCAGAGAAAGGAAAGCCAGTGATCTTGAGACCAAGTACCAATTCCGCCTTCTGGAAACACCTGCCTCAAGTGCAGGCAGAGATGTGGCTCTAGAATCGAGCTCACCAGCTGCACAAGGACCCACTGAGCCCAGGACCCATGACACGAAATTTCCCCGATGCACAATCAGACTCGTTAGTGTGTGATTGCTGATGACGATGTTAAACGGTGTGCTGGAATTATACAGACCAGACCTTTTTGCTGTTGGGATATCCTGCTGTGTGCTGTTTGGTTGTAGCTCACCCGTAGAGATGACAAAAGGAGAAGAGGATGCCTCCATAAAACAGCAGAAGGTGGCGACAGGGTGGGAGGTTGAAAATCAGCTTGGATTCCTGTTCCTGACTGACTGTCCCCTTCCCCCTCCGACTCTGCCTCCCCTTTGTCTTACCCGCAGCTCCCCAAGTGGGATGGGCAGGTACCGGGCTCTGATTCCATCAGAATTGATTTGATTTGATTTAACCTATTTATTGCTACATGTATCTTGTTACAAAATTCAGTGAAAAGAGTTGTATAGTGTCGCCACTCTCCGGCGCACCTTAAAACACAGAAAAATAAACCAAACCATAGAATATAAAGGCAGAAAAATGCAGAAACAAAGAAAAAGAAAGCTATATTCACTGCTTAGTCTCTCACATGAGGGCGGACTGCTGAGAGCTCCCATCCGCCATAACATTAAAGGGAGTGGGGCAGAAGCCTCATACCTTCCCTGTGTCATTCGTATCACTCCATTTTGTTTTCAAATCACATTCCTAAGCTGATGGAAGCCTTCTCTCTTCTCCTCTGTAACTCTGCTACACAGAGGGATCTGCGTGTACACGTGAATGAAACACAAATAATTAGCATCCAGGTGCTGCTAGTAATTAGGGAGGCAAATGGAATCTTGGTCTTTGATCCCTACAGTGTGGAAACAGGCCATTCAAGTCCACACTGACTCTCCAAAGGGAATCCCACCCAGACCCATCTCATTACCCTATCCCTGCATTTCCCATGGCTAACCAGACCCCTGGTCCGAGCTGAGATCAGCAAATTCCTATCAGAGAACATGGTAGACAACTCAGACAAGGAAATAAGACGCACTTTGCAATGGGAGGAGGGGGTAGATAGGGGGTAAGACTTTTGCAGCAGGGGTGAATGATAAAGGGATGGGAGTTGGTGGGTTGTGGGGAGGGGGTACTGGTAAGACTCTGAGGGAGGGGAAGTGGGAAAGGGATAGCGGGGGGAGGGGGCAGAACCAATCCTCAATTCAGGTGCATGAGCATGGTGACACCTTTCTGGTGGCGCAGTGGTTATCATTGTTGCCTTACAGCGCCATGGACCCTGGTTCAATCCCAGCCTCAGGTGACTCTCTATGTGAATTTGCACATTCTCCCCGTGTCTGCGTGGGTTTCCTGTATGGTAGCCAATCTGTGAAGTTCTTGAGGGGAGGCAATAGCTTAGCAACATTAACACTAGTCTATTTACCCAGAAACCCAGGTAATGTTCTGAGGACAAAGGTTTGAATCCTGCTATGGCAGATGGTGGAATTTGAATTCAATAAAAATCTGGCATTAGGAGTCTAATGATGACCGTGCATCCATTTTTGATTGTTGGAAAAATCCCATCTGGCTCACTAATGTCTTTTAGGGAGGGAAGCTGCTATCTTTACCTGGTCTGGCTGCATGTGACTCCAGACCCACAGCAATGTGGTTGATTCGACTGCCCTCTGGGCAATTAGGAATGGGCAATAAATGCTGCCTGGTCAGCGATGCCCTCATCCTGTGAATGAATTTAAAAAATGCCTGGAGCTGCATTCTCACCACGTGCCTGAAATTTGATGCTGCCTGATACAACCCACCTGTTCCCTGTGGGACAGCCTGTAAGAGACCCCGCCCCCAGTTCAAACCACCAACCTGCCCAGAGACTGAGGCAACATTCAGAGAGATACAGTCTGTAGAAGTGCAAGGAATCAGAGGCAACACATGGCCCGGGGGCCTGGCCTGGGTTGAAACCCCAAATAGCAGGATATTCCCAGAAAACGCTGGTCGGTTGTGTCTGCGAACCCATGGCCTTTCCTAATTGTACAGTCCAACTGCCTTCCTTTCCTTTCCAAATAAAAACCAAAAAGAACTGCGGATGCTGTGAATCAGAAACAAAGACAGAAATTGCTGGAAAAAAACTCAGCAGGTCTGGCAGCATCTGCAGAGAGAAATCAGAGTTAACATTTTGGGTCTGAGGAAGGGTCACTGGACCTGAAACGTTAACTCCGATTTCTCTCCACCAATGCTGCCAGACCTGCTGAGCTTTTCCTGCAACTTCTGTTTCTGTTCCTTTACTTTCCATCGGTTTTTGACTGATGAAGCTGCTGATATTACCCAGCTTGTTCAGAATTCAGCCTCCTCCTTTCAGGTTTAATGCCCAACAGGTACAAGAACAAAAGCAGGAACAGGAGAAGGCATTTTGGCTGTTCACACCTACTCTGCTGTTCCACAATATCTGGTTGCACTCCACTTTCCTGTCTCTCCCCATTACCTTGAAAACTAGACTTGTCCATCAGAAATCGATCAAACTCAGTCTTGAATACATTCAGTGATTCAACTACTTTCAGGGGGAGTGCATTCAAAGCTAAATGAACAGGAAACTGATCTGCAGGACATTAATAGCTTTGGCTAAAGCATCTGGTCCTATCAAGTGTAACCGAAAACAGTCTGTCTCATAACAAAGATAAGAAAGGGCTTTAATTGACAAACACTGCTACCAATTCCCTAAGATTTAACATTTCTTTGTATTGAGTGTATCTGGCAATGTAGAAATGGAGATGGACAAACAAGAGAGGAACATCCTTGAGGGTTACTGGGGCTTTGATGGTCTTTGAGAACGATCCAAATCTCAATGTGAGTTGGCCAAACTTCATAAAACTCCAGCAGCCGAGTCACGACTTGAATATTACAGCTCTGTGCGCATCTCACAGCTCACACAGGATCCAGGTGGCGAAGAATGAATCAGAGCCTGTGTCAGCCTGAGCTAATGCTGACCATGAAACCACATCTCAGCCTATCAGGGTGATGTCAAGAAGCATTGCTTCATCCAAAGGCCAATGGGAACCTGAGAAACATGGCTCCAAAAACCTCACATTTTTAGAGTAAAGCTTTTAGTTTAATATTACTCTGTCTCAAATTCTGTGTGTTTTTTATATTCATGAGTAGGATAGGGACACCAGTGTCCATATGACCAAATGATATAGCAGCAGACTTAAGCCATTCAGCCCATTGAGTCTGCTCCACCATTTGATTATGGTTCATACATTTCTCAACCCCATTCTCCTGCATTCAGCCCGTATACTTTGATCCCCTTATTAATCAAGAACCTATCTGTCTCCATCTTAAATACACTCGATGACTTGACTTGCACAGCCCCCTGCATCAATGAGCTCCCCAGATTCAGCACTCTCTGGATGAAGAAATTCCTCCTCATCTCAGTTCTCAAGGGCCATCCCTTCACTTGGAGGCTGTGTCCTCGGGTCCTAGTCTCTCTTATGAGTAGAAACATCTTCTCCACATCCACTTTATCCAGGCCTCTCAGTATTACTTAAGTTTCAATGAGATCATCCTCATCCTCCTAAACTCCATCAAGTACAGACCCAGATTCCTCATATGACAAGCCCTTCTTCCCTGGGATCATTCTTGTGAATCTCCTCTGGACCCCTTCCAATGTCAGCACATTCTTCCTTACATATGGTGCCCAAAACTGCTATTCTAAATGTGTCTGATCAGATCCTTATACAGCCTCAGCAGTACATCTTTGCTCTTGTATTCTAGCGCTCTTTAAATGAATGCCAACATTGCATTTGCCTTGCTAACTGCCAACTGAACCAGTATGTTAATCTTAAGAGAATCCTGAACTCGGAGTCCCAAGTCCTTTTGTGCTTCAGATTTCCAAAAGCCTTTCCCCATTTAGTAAATAGTCCATGTCTTTATTCTACCAACCAAAGTGCATAACCCCACACTTCCCCACATTGTCTTCCATCTGAGATTTCTTTGCCCACTCTCCCAGCCTGTCCATGTCCTTCTGCAGCCTCCCCACTTCCTCAACACTACCTGTCCCTTCACCTATCTTTGTGTCATCTGCAAACTGAGCAAAAAGCCCTCAGTTCCTTCATCCACATCATTAATGTATAATGTGATTAGTTGTAGTCCCAATGCTGACCCCTGTGAAACTCCACTAGTCACTGGCTGCCATCCTGAAAAAGAGACCTTTATCCCCACTCTCTGCTTACTGTCGGTCAGCCAATCCTCTATTCATGCCAGTACCTTGCCTCTGACACCATGGGCACTTATCTTATTTATCATGTGGCACCTTATCAAAGGCCCTCTGCAAATCCAAATAGTTCATGTCCACTGGCTCTCCTTTGTCTAACTTGCTCACTATTTCCTCAAAGAATTCTAGCAGATTTGTCAGGCACAACCTCCCCTTGACAAAGCTGCGCTAACTCAGCCCTATTTTACCATGCATTGCCAAGTACTCTGCTATCTTGTCCTTAATAATGGACTCTAAAATCTTACCAATGACTGAGGTCAGGCTAACTGGCCAACAGTTTCCTGTCTTCTGCCTCCCTCCCTTCCTAAATAGGGGAGTTACATTAGCCATTTTCCACTTCTCTGGGACGCTCCCTGACTCCAGTGATTCCCGAAAGATACCATCAATGCCTCCACAATCTCTTCAACTATCTCCTTCAGAAATCTGGAGTGCAGTCCACCTGGTCCTGGTAACTTATCCACCTTCAGACCTTTCAGCTTCCCTAGCACCTTCTCTTTAGCGATGGCCACTACAGTCATCTCTGGCCCTGACTCTCTCAAAATTCTAGTATATTGCTGGTATCTTCCACTATGAAAGCTGATGCAAAGTACCCATTTAGTTCCTCTGTCATTTCTTTGTTCCCCATAAATACTTATCCAGCCTCATTTTCCAGCGGTCCAATGTCCACTCTTGCCTCTCTCCTACCTTTTAGATATCTAAAAAAGACTCTGACAATCTTCTTTTATATTACTCACTAACACTCTTATATTTCGTCTTCTCCTCCTTTACTGCTTTTTTAATTGTCTTCTACTGGTTTTTACAGGCTTCCCACTAATCTTCACCACATTATATGCTTTTGCTTTTATGCTGTCCCTGTCTTCCTGTTTGATCCATGGTTGCCTGGATGTATCAGAGATAATAGGTACTGCAGATGCTGGAGAATCCGAGATAACAAGGTGTGGAACTGGATGAACACAGCAGGCCAAGCAGCATCATAGGAGCAGGAAAGCTTGATGTTTCGGGCCTAGACCCTTCTTCAGAAACGTCAAGCTTTCCTGCTCCTTTGATGCTGCTTGGCCTGCTGTGTTCATCCAGCTCCACACCTTGCCTGGATGTATGTTTCTTATCTCTGGTGCTTCCCGAATTATTCCCAGAAACTCCTGTCATTGCTGCTGCAATGGTGGCATCGAGGCCAGTGTTATAGCCCTTTGCGGGTTGCCCTTCAGAATGGATGGATGGGCTGCCTTCTTGCTGCACTGTTGTTAACATGGTCAAGGTGATTTTCCAGAATGTTGGACCAGTGTCAGTGAGAGATTGGACAATGTAAACCACAGAATTATAGAATCATCCAGTGCAGAAGAGGGCCTTCAGCCCATCAAGTCTGCACTGAACATATGAGAAACACCTGACCTTCAACCTAATCCCATTTACCAGCACCTGGCCCATAGCCTTGAATGCTGTGACATGCCAAGGGCTCGTTCAGGTACTTTTCAAAGAATGTGAGGTTACTTGCCCCTATCACCCACCCAGGCAGTGCACTCCAGACTGTCACCACCCTCTGGGTAAAAGGTTTTCCTCACATTCCCCCCTAAGCCTCCTGCCCCTTCCCTTGAACCCGTGTCCCCTCGTGACTGACCTTTCAACTAAAAGGCACAGCTGCTCCTTATCCATTCTGTCATGCCCCTCATCATTTGTACAGCTCAATCGGATAACCCTTCAGACTTCTCTGCTCCAACAGAAACAACAAAAACCTATTTAACCTTTCCTTATTACTTACACTTTCCATTCTAGGCAGCATCCTGGTGAATCTCCACTGAAACCCCTCCAGTACAATCACATCCTCCCTGTAATATAGTGACCAGAACTGCACACAGTACTCCAGCTCCAGCTGTGGTCTCACCAAAGTTCTATACAACTCCCACATGATTTCCCAATTTTTGTAATTAATCCAAGCCTCAATGGATAAAGGCAAGTGTCTCACATGCCTTTTACACCACCCTAAAAACATGGCCTTCCACCTTCAGAGATCTATGGGCCAAAACTCCAAGGTCCCTTTGTTTCACAGAACTTCCTAGTACCATACCATTCATTGAATACTTTCTTGTCAAATTATTCTCTCCAAAGTGTATCACCTCCCACTTTTTAGGATTAAACTCCACCTGCCATTTAGCCGCCAATTTGAACATCCCGTTTATATACTCTCGTAGCCTAAGGCACTCAATCTCACCGTAAACCACTTGACTAATCTTTGTGTCACCTGAAAAGTTACTAAACCATGCTCCCACTGCTGCCCCAAGCCATCTATGTCATGTATATGAATGACAAATAACGGGGGATGCAGCACAGGTCCCTGTGGTACACCACTGGACACTGATCTCACCAAATAGTGGGATTGTGGGTGTGATCTGTGAGTGAACCTGCATATGAAGTTATTTCCATGAATCTCCTTTCCTTGTCCTTCCAGGAAATGGAAGAGATGAGTCTGCTCAGTAAAACTGAAGAGAAGGAAGTCACAGGAGAAGCAGAGTCTCTGTTGAAACCAATGCCTGAATTAAAATACTTTAGAATGACAAAGTCAGAAGTCACGTGATGCCAGGTTATAGTCAAACAGGTTTATTTGGAATCATACAAGCTTTCGTCAGGTATAGTACCTGACAAGGGGCTGTGCTCCGAAAGCTTGTGTGATTCCAACCAACCTGTTGGACCATATCCTGGTTTCGTGTGACTTTGTCCATCCCAGTTCAACACCGGCACCTCCACATCTTAGAATGACAGGAACGGAAGAGAAATGTTGATGAGTAAATTCTGGGTTTTGATACTGCAGGAAATGAAGATCACAAATTTCAGCTCTGATCCAAATTAAAGCTTTCTTTCTAATGTTTAAGAGCCACGTTAGTGGCCCTGGAATCTCAAAGTTAAGTATCTATGTTCCTCTGGATCCAGCAATGACAAGAATCTGTTATTTCAGGGGCTTCCCTCCTTTCTTTAAAGTTCATTGTCAGCTTGGTGGGACTGAGATTTCAGAAAGAGTTGAAGATGTATCAGAATGTCCCTGTGTTTGTGATCGAGTCAGTCTTGGCTGATTGGGGTGGGGGCACGCAAATCACTAGAGTTTCTTTAAACCTTCACCCCCCTCCCCCGTATCCTGCTGTGTGGGTGGTCCAACAACAAGCAGAGGCTAAAGGATTTCTTGTTTGAGTTGTCTGTTTCTTGCGGGAGAAACTGAGCTGTGAGCATTCAAAAGCTATTAGATGCTGACAAAACCCCATCCCGAGACACTTAGCACCCTGAGGAAGAGAGGCAGGTTCCTGATTTACAGGGGGACTCTCTGCAGGTGCCATTTTTGTGAATTCGCAGACAACACCCCCGATAACTACAATTACCGTAGAGCCCAGGGTACTGAGGCCAAGTGTAACAACACCAACAACAACCCGTCTTTAGAAAGCACCTTGAATATAATACCATTTCTGGATGTGATTCACAGGAATGTAATGAAATAAAATATGACACTGAAACACAGAAATAGATATCGGGACAGCTGATCAAAAGGTTGGCTAAAGAGAGAAAGCACAGTTAATATTTCGGGTCCAGTCCTTTAGAACTGAGGAAGAGTTGCTGGACTCAAAATGTTAATTCTGTTTCTCCCTCCACAGATGCTGCCAGACCTGCTGAGTTTCTCCAGCACTTTCTGTGTTTGTTTTCTGAGCCTGTACTCTGGGATAGGAGTTTGGGGCCTATGGCTTCATATTCCCTGAAGCCATGGTGCTTTTGATGCAGTGATAGTGTCAGACTCATACAGCATGGAAACAGACCCTTCGGTCCAACCAGTCCACGCTGTCCATAATCCCAAACTAAACTAGTGCCACCTGCCTGTGCTCGGCCCATATCTTTCAAAACCTTTCCTGTTCATGTACTTATCCAAATCTCTTTTAAATGTTGTAACTGTACCCACATCCACAAGTTCACCTGGAGGTTTATTCCACACTCTGTGTTAAAAAAAATGTTGCCCCTCATGTCTTTTTTAAATCTTTCTCCTCTCGCCCTAAAAATATGTCCCCTAATCTTAAAATCCCTGGTCTAGGGAAAATGCACCTGCCGTTCACCTAATCTATAGCTCTCATGATTTTATAAACTTCTAAAAGGTCACCCCTCAACCTCCTATGCTCCAGTGAAAAATGTTTCAGTCTATCCAGCCTTTCTTTATAATTCAAACCTTCCACTCCTGGAAACATCCTGGTAAATCTCTTCTGAACTCTGTCCAGCTTAATAATATCCTTCCTATAATAGGGTGGCCAGAGCTGGACGGAGTATTCCAGAGGAAGCCTCACCAATGCCCCGTACAACCTCAACATAATGTAGCGTCCCTATCTCTGAGCCAGGAGACCCAGGTTCAAGTCCCGCCTGTTCTGCAGTAATAACATCTCTCAACAGGTTGCCTAGAAAATATCTAGTCTATCAAAAGAATCTAATATCCTTGACAACTCGCTTCTTTCTGAACTTGTGTTGAATTTGGGGAGGTGCATTTCTGCAAGTTTGAGATGGTCTGTCACATCCCACCCTGTCCTGAAGGAATAATAAAAACTGAAATGATGTAAGTTATGGTATGTACTGTGACTCTGCTCTGCTTTTGGATGAGACTGTGTTTACTTCAATAAAGCCAGCAGCTTGATGAATAAAAATCAATTTGGTGAAATGTTAGTTGTGTGGATAAAGTTCCTGCTCCTGGGACCCTTTGTTGTGAGTCACTAATCTTGGTCGTATTTTATGTTCATTGAGGAGAAGGGGTGTGGTCTGCTTTTATATGAGGCTCACTTTCCAATATTACTCGAGGACTTTCTCTTCCAGGTCCTGTTGGTTTTATCCTGTGTCGGTGCTGAAGAGAAATGCTTTCCTTTCACTCCTTTTCTAACCCAGTGCTGTCCGAGTGTCAGTTATATCCATCAAGGCGGCCTTTGATCCTAACTTTGCTGTGTGTTGCCACAACTCAATCACTCTGTTTCTGGCAAACACACTGTTTGTTTCTTAAGATAAAATTATCCCATCACTGACAGAAGAAATTGTGCAAGTGGCCAAATTGTGTTCCAGGATAACAAGCATGGGGCTGGATGAACGGGGAGAGACAGGTTTTTAATCAGTAATGAGTTGAAGGGTTATGGAGAGCAGGTAGGGAAGTGGAGTTGAGACTGAGATAAGATCAGTCATGATCATATTGAATGGAGCAGGCTTGAGGGGCTGATTGGCCTCTTCCTTCTCCCAGTTTTTAATGTTCTTCTGTTGTAAGTTCCAATAGCACTATAGATGCAAACAATACATTCACAAATTCACAGAATCTCCGAATTGTTACAATGCAGAAGGAAGCCATTTGGCCCACCATGCCTGCACCTGTTTTATCACCGAAGGTCAATCTCTTGCCTTTTCCCCATATCCCCAAATGCCATTTCTATCCAAATAACCACTGAATGCCCCTCTTGAATGATACTATTGAACCTGCTTCCACCACTTCCCAAGTTGGAAGTTATTGCAGTTTGGTTGAGGACACTGAATTGTTTTTGCAAAAATAAAAAGTAGTTCTCATTTCATTCCTGATTGATGGGCTGAGTTTTAAGAATTTTTTTTTTTGGTCTGGCAACTCTACTTCTTTGGTGGGAAGATTTCACTCTTTTTCTTCAAATGGATCTTCGGGACAGATAAACGGGTCCTGGGCTGTGAGGGCCAGTCAGAGAGGGCATGGGGTGCTGAGGACAGGCTCTACCATTGCTGCCAAGGGCAAGGCCCCCCTGTCTTGATGCCAAAAGTGGTGGTTCTCCTCCTCAACCCCTTCCCAAGGAGCCCATGTAGAGGCAACTTAAGGCAAGAAGAGATATTTATCTGGCCTCAAGTGGCTCAGTTAGTCTGTCCAGTGAGTGTCTGGTCTGCCCAGTGGGTGCGGTCCAGTGGGTGCCTGGTCTCCCCAGTGGGTGTCTGGTTTTGCCCAGGGGGTGCCTGGTTTCCCCAGGAGGTGCCTGGATTATTGCCAACACTGGCAAAATGCTTGCTGTTGGGAAGACAGACATCAGGCATGCCCCAGGAGGTTTTCCTGTGCCTTTTTCTAACTTTCCTGCCTCCACATCAATCTCCAGGCAGCTCAGAATATTCTGCTGTGCAGGAACGATACAATAATTAGGCTGACAGTTGTTACCGTCACAGCTGGTGTTACTAATGGACACGGTAGGTCCTAGAAAGAAATATGGCTCGATAGATTATATTTTGCACTTTCTTAATTAGACAGTCTTTTACCGAAGCATAAGCAAACAATGCTGCATTCTTCATTTTAGCAATAGAAGAGAAGTTTATTACATAAGAATAATTAAAATAAAATAAACCAAATCAAGCTATCTAAATATAAAAGTGTTTGAAAAACACATGACAAAACAAACCTCATCTACTCTCCCAATAACATCACTTTACTGATACTCAAAAGCCAGAGAAATTTTACTTCCCTGCCTAATCTGTAGGTTTGACTTTACTGCTCTCTCAGTTCTTGTCCCATGAGCTGTGAGCCCTTTCCTTAAATCTTCACAGTACTGAGAACTTTGACTTTCTCAGCTTTGAATAACTATTGCTGATTTCTGAACAGATACTCCTGGTCTGTATTCTTCCACAAACTACACTCTACCCCTTAGTTATTCTTATTTCCTTAACTGCTCGAACAATCTCCTTTCTCTTAGGAGACATTGTATTCACATTTGACATGAGTTAGATTGTCATCAAAATGCCCCAAAGCTTTCCAATGTCAGGGTTTTCTACATTAAAATCAATTGTTGATTACTCTAAACACTAAAGTAAGTGAAAATCTTTCAGTGTTTCTTTTCTTCTGCTGTGAATTCCCACAATACCAACAAACATCCATTAACACTACAGGAGTCCATTCAGACACCGACTCTCTGACACAGACTTAAAATCATGCTTCTAGGAAGATTGACATGGCCAAAAATTATGCCCCTTCCTGAAAATAGACCAACACACAGAAGCCACTAGTTTAAAATTCAAACTCTTATAATGAATATATATATATATGTTTATAAATCACACCGCTTTCATCACAATAGGCTGAGATGATGTTAGATAGCAAGGGGTTGTGTAGATTATAGGCACTAGCATGGAGCAATTGGGCCAAACAGCCTGTTTCTGCCTTGTGATTTCTATGTAATGGTGATCCTTGTAACTTTCATTGATCACATTTTGTCCAAATGAGATCTTGCTGATAGGTTGCTGCTAATGTGAGAACATTGAAAATAGATCACTTTATCACAGTCTGTAAGGTACTCTCTATTGCTAATCCAGCATGATGATTTTACTGCACTGCTTGCTTCAGACAAATACTCCATTTTAATATCGAAACTTCATGTGACCAACACAAACTTGCTATTTGCAGGTGGTTAAATGTTGCTTTATCTTTGGAGAAACAGTCATCTCTGCTCATGTTCTGTCTTTTGCTGCATGGTGAGGTAATGCTTCAGGTACACGGTACTTTACGAGTGTTGCTGGAGATTTAGGGGCCCACAGGTAGAGGAAGGCAGCCTGGAGACATCACCAAAAGAAAAGCTTCACATTATCACATAAGTCATGAGCCTGAAGCAAAAAGTGGTTTATTAAATCAATTTGATCCTCAGATCCACTCACATTCTCCTGCAACTTTGCTGACTATCACTTATTTTCTATCGTAGTTTGATGTCTGTCTGTATTGTCTCTGAAATCTAACTCCATTTAGATGTTTTAGCAAAGACGTTGGAATGGTTTATTGATTTTAACTGTGTTAACGGCTCAAGGAAATGCAGAGAAGGCCTATGGCTAGTGAGTGATTTTCCAACTGAGCTTTTGTGGTCCAAAAGCTCCAGTTTCAGTTCCTGGTCAGTGCTGTTTTAGGTAAAGTGTCATTAAGGTAGTATTAATTTTAAATGTTATTGAAGATAGCAGTAATATTATATTCAAGTGGTATTTAGGTAGGGTGTCATTAAGTTAGTATTAATTTAATATTTATTGAAGGTTTACTTAATTATTTAGTGAAAAAGGAGACTCATTCATGGCAAGAGATAAAAGGTACTGCAGATGCTGGAGAATCCGAGATAACAAGCATGGGGCTGGATGAACACAGCAGGTCAAGCAGCATCATAGGAGCAGGAAAACTTGACGTTTCGGGCCTAAACCCTTTTTCTGATGAAGGGTTTAGGCC
>JAHRHZ010000004.1:5192789-5251345 GCA_024137785.1 Ginglymostoma cirratum | reverse complement strand
GGCCTAAACCCTTTTTCTGATGAAGGGTTTAGGCCCGAAACGTCAAGTTTTCCTGCTCCTATGATGCTGCTTGACCTGCTGTGTTCATCCAGCCCCATGCTTGTTATCTCTCATTCATGGCAACTTCAGTGTGATGGGAATTGAACCAACAGGTTCTGTTACATATCACATGCTTATCAGGTGCAGTTATGAAATGCATCCTACCGAAACATTCACACATAACATTAGTTCCTAGTGCTAATAAATAAGAATACACATACAGCAATATTCTATACCACCTGACAAATATAGCACTGCATTTCACTGCCCTGGTTGCTAGGAGTGTATGAATGCTGTATTACTGGAAGGGGAGCTGGCATTAAGGTGATGAGATGCTAAATATTGCTGCTCAGCCAACAACTGCGTCAGGTGAGTAGGTGTGGTCCTGCAATCGTATTCACAGGTGGTGCAGACACCTGGGAATCCAGATCACATGGAGCATGCACGTCTACTTCACGTCTTGTTTCTTTTTGCCAGTTGGTACCAGTTGGACTTTGTACATCAGGAAGAACTTCCTTTCAACTTCGTTCTTGTGACGTGGGTGTTGCTGGCTGACCGTGCAATTATTGTCCATCCCTAGTGTCCCTTGAGAAGGTGGAGGTGAGCTGCCTTCTTGAACCAGTGCAGTCCATGTGCTAAAGGTTGACAAACTACAAACTGTTAGGGAGGGAATCCCAGGATTTTGATCCAGCAACAGTGAAGGAACAGTGATATATTTCAAGGTCAGGATGGTGAATGGCTTGGAGAGGAACTTGCAGAGGGTGGTGTTCCCATGTATCTGCTGTTCTTGTCCTTCTGGATGGCAGTGGTTGTAGGTTGGAAGGTGCTGTCTAAGGTGCCCGGGTGAGTTACTGTAGTGCATCTTCTGGATTGTATACATAGCTGCATACCCAGTGTTGGTGGTGGAGGGAGTGGATGTTTGCAGATGTAGTTTAATTCAAACAGGCTGCTTTGTCCTGGATGGTGTCAAGCTTCTTGAATGTCATTGGAGGTGCATTCATCATGGCAAATGGGGAGTATTCCATCACACTCCTGACTTGTGCCTTGAAGATGGTGGATAGGCTTTGGACAGTCAGCAAACAAGTTATTTGCTGTGGGATTCCTAGCCTATTACCTGCTGTTGTAGCCACTGTATTTACACAGCTAGTCCAATTCAGTTTCTGGTCAGTGGTAAACCCAGAGATGTTGATTTTGGGGGAGTCAGCGATGGTAACACAATATATTGGCAAAGGGCCATGGTTAGATTCTTTCATGTTGGAGATGATCATTGCCTGACACTTGTTGCTAACGCAATCTCTGCCAACCCGAAATCAAATATGGAAATACCTTCGTATTGGAAAGGTGCTATACGTGGTGAGGATGAGGAATTAAATTGTACAATGTAACCCTGAGACTCCAAATGAATTTAAGAGACCAAGCGCATTCAGTGAGGATGAGAGGAAGGGAAATGAAAATTGAAATTACATAATACCGTTGTGAAGATAATTACACAGATTGACTGGAAAACTGTAGTAATCTGTAGAGACAGGATTTAATGAATATGTAGATGAACCTCTAAACTAAGCTGCGATGTCTCTGTGACCTCAATAATCATGTGTTAATAGTCATAGAGTCATAGATTCTCGGAAATTGGACCCTGTACAGCCCGGAGCAACTCCTCTGTCTCCTCACCGTCATTTACAGCCCGTCCGTAAGCATCGTTTAACACCAACGTGAGACACCTAGCCTGAAGAACACACACACACAAGGACAAAACAGAACAGGCGTGAGGAACACTAGATAGACAAACTATATTTTCCTCCATTAATCAGCTTAATTGTAAAATAAAGGAACAATAAACATTGCCGTATCTAAATTGCAGAGGTCAGAATTCTCCTTTCTGACTGACATTATTGCAGGAAAATTCATGAGATGCAGAGAAATTCTATTCTGTAACATTTAATTTCACTCGAGAGACAATGACGTTACTTCCAGTGGTTATGGTAGAGCATTATTGTTATAAGACTGTCATTTTCTACAGTCTGACACCAACCCTTCAGAGCGATGAGAATCAAAGGGAACCATCTCCCTGCATACTAATTTTGGACCTGCACAGGCTGTGAGCCGGATAAGAGGGTGAGTCATTTCTACTAAGCCTCTTCCCTTATCTCCTGAGAATATTGACTTCTGTAAAGGGTATGCTTCAATTGACGCTGCTGTGTTTGATAGTCCTCCAGTGTTGAAACAACGTGAGATCACTGCAGAGGGTGGCTAATGCACCGGCATCGAGCCTCAGACCGAATCGAAGCAGCAGATTAAATATACAAAACTGTGGAGGGATAGAGTCTCCAGCACTGCACTGAAAAGGAAAGAGAGAAGATCAAGGTTGTATTTTTGTTAAGGTTGTATAATCTGTCATATAATCCCTACAGTGAGAATCAGGCCATTCAGCCCACTGACTCACCTCCTACCCTAGACCTATAACACTCGCACTTCCCATGGCTAACTCACCTAGCCTGCACATCACTGGTCACTATGGGGTAATTTTGCATGGCCAATCCACCCTAACCTGCACGTCTTTGGACTGTGGGAGGAAACTGGAGCACCTAGAGAAAACTCACAGAGAGAACGTGCAAACTCCACACAGACAGTTGCTGGAGGCTGGAATAGAACCTGGGTCCCTGGTGCTGTGAGGCAGCAGTTCTAACCACTGAGCCACTGTGTCACACCCACCCTGGCATGTTCAACAAGATTTCACTTACAAATAATATATCTAAAGTGAGTCATGCAGGCAAATGCAGTTACGGTTTTCTACGGAACAAGATCCCACAACCACCAAAGAATCAGTCACAGTCTTATTGAATGGCAGAGCAGGTTTGAGGTACCAAATGGACTCCTGTTCTTGGTTTTTAAGCTCTCATCAATGCTTTTGCTACCGTTGGAAGAATGTTGGCCCAGATTCCAAAGAATTATGCTCTCCTTCAGTCCCCTAACATCCACCGCTACAAACTTCCCAGAGTGGAGTTTCACAATTTACTTGAAGACTAGCCTCTTCAATAATGCAGCACTTCCTCTGTAGTATACAGGATTCTGAGAATATGAGAATGAATTTTCTTCAGGCTGGTCCCATTTCATTACTCTCACTTATTCAGAGATCAGTGGGATTAGATGTGAAGCTTGACTCGGTGGATGGGACTGTCAAATCTGAGTCAGAATCTTGTCGACATTTGTTAGCCCAATGCAGCACAGAGGGAGTGCTACATTGCTACAAATGCTGTCCTTCAGAAGTGATATTAAATTGAATTTCCAACTGCTTTCTAAGGTGTGCATAAACAACATGGTTGGACTATTCTGAAGACAAGCAAGGGTATTATTTTGGGTCTTAGCTGGTATCAACATCACAAAAACCGATCATCTGGTCAGTAGCACATTGCAGTTTGTGGGACTTGCTGTATGCATATTACCTGCTGCATTTCCAATTTTACAACGTGGTCACATGGCTGCAAATTGCTTCAGGATGTCCTGAGGCTGTGAAAGTTGCTATAGTAATGAAAGTCTTCTTTTCTTTCATCAGATCTCAACAAACATTGCAGCGGGAAAGTAGAAGATGCCAGAAAATTTTCCACCCTTTGACCCTTTAGAACATCGAGCAGCACAGTGTTGAATGTGTATTGTCCAATCCATTAGTGTATGTTGGTGTTGCCACAAGTATCATTGCATCATCTTTCCCAATTGGATGGTAGTCAGTGTGGCCAATATAACTGTATAAACTGTACACACATCACATTGAGAATTCCTTATCAGAACATGGCTAAATGCATTAATACAAAGAGGTTTCATTAGTGGTGGTGCACATTCAGGAAAGGTAGTGAGATGTGCTGAGTGAGTGAGTAGAAAGTGCAGATGGCAGTAAGGCTTCGTAGGTTGGTGAGACAGGCTGGATGACAGCATTGAAGGAAGATGCAGCAGGCAACGGTGAGAGTGGTAAACTGTTATGACATGGAGACAGACATCAAACCAACGCAGTCTTTCTACCTCTGTATTTGCAACACAGTTAAATTGACAATCAAACACCCCCAAATAGTCACTCCAATGGTTCCTATCTAGACTTCTGAATTACAAATCCCAGGTTTTGTGAATAATTTATTTCCAGGCACCGGCTTTGTATCTCACACAAAAGACTTAACTAGTTACAAAATACACAATAACTTTAGCAGAGAGAAAATTAAATAACACAATCAGCTGATTAATGTCTGTGATTTAAACCTAAAACATTTGTTTTCAGCCCCAGTTCACACACAAGACACGCAGCCAACCGAACAGAGTTAAGGGATATATAAAAGAAAATAATGGAACTGGTCAGATCACTGAAGTTGCTTTCATGATGTGCTATTTCAGCCATAACTGTGGACTGCTTGGTTGCTTTTCATAAAATCCTTACAATGTGGATGCAGGCCATTCAGCCCATCAGGTCCACACCAACTCTCTGAAGAGTATCCCACACAAGCCCAAACCTCTCCCTACCCTATCCCTGTATTTCCCATGGACAATCCACCTAAGCTGCACATCTTTGGATGGTGGGAGGAAACTGGAGAACCCAGAGGAAACCTACGCAGACACAGGGAGCATGTGCCAAATCCACACAGACAGTCGCCCAAAGGTGGAATCAAACATGGGTCCCCATTACTGTGAGACAGCAGTACTAACCACTGAGCCACTGTGCCGCCCTCTGAAATGTTGATCAGGGTCACTGTCAGTTCACCCAAGTAAAGGCAACGGTCCTTCTAACTCAGAGATTCAGAAACCTTCTGAAAAGGGTCTAGGCCCGAAACGTCAGCTTTCCTGCTCCTCTGATGCTGCTTGGCCTGCTGTGTTCATCCAGCTCTACACCTTGTTATCTCAGTCCTTCTAACTCAGCTTTTTACTGTTTCAGTCTCAGGAAACTGGTGTAGCAGATTAGGCAGGGAGCTTTCAAATCTTCACGCTGTCTCAGCAGCAGCCAAAAACCATCTCCCTAGAAAACATGGTTAAAAAAAAACTGTAATTCTGATCCTGGCCTGATAGACTGATCAGCTTCTCCCATGGCCTCAATTTGCCATTCAACAATGGCCATCTGCTTGAACATTCCATTTCACGTCCCTGCTGTCTGTTGAATTTATATGCCAGCCTTTTCTGATTTATGCATAATGACCCCCTTAATCCCTGTGTGCTGTTGCTTTCTGCAGTCTTTCTCAATTTAAATAACATTCAGCTCCTCTACTCTTCTTGCCAAAGTGCTTAACGTCACATTTTCCCATATTATATTCCATCTACCAAGTTTTTGCCCACTTGCTTAACCTTTATATATCCCTCTGAAGACTCTTTGTGTCATTCTCACCATTTGCCTTCCCTCCTATTTTTATGCTATTTGCAAACTTGGCAATAGAACTTTCCTCACTTTCCTCATCCAGTCATGAATATATATTGTAAATAATCACGGCCCCAGCACTGCTCCCTGTGGCACTCCAACAGTCACAGATTGCGATCCTAAAAAGGCTGCCCTTATCTCAAATCTACGTCTTCTAATAGTTTGATTATCTTCTATGCAGGTGAATCTATTACTTTCAAAACCATGGGCTCTGATCTTGTAAAGTAGGATAGAGACAGCAGACTAGAGTTTGTATTGAACTCTGAAATGTAGATAAACAGTTGGGGAACACTGAGTGATACCTGCTTCTACATAAGAACATAGCAAATAGAGCAGGTATAGGCCATTATGCCCCTCAAACATGCCCTGGCATTCAACAAGATCATGGCTGATCTGCCCCAGGTCTCAGCTCCTCTTTGGTGCCAGGTCCTCATAGCCATTAAGTCCCTGATGTCTCAAAAATCTATCTACCTCCTCTTTCAATGACAGATCCTCCACAACCCTCTGGAATAGAGGACTGCAGACATTCACTATCCTCTGGAAGAAGAAATCCCTTTGCTCTCAGTTTTAAATAAGTGTCTCCCTGTTCTGTAACTGGGTCTCCTTATTGAAGATTCCCCCACTAATGGCAACATCTTCTCAACATCTACCCTTGTCAAGATCCGTCAGAATCTTGTATGTTTCAATGAGATCATGACTCATTCTTCTAAACTTGAATGAGTCAAAATTTAACCCCAGTTCAGCCATTTTTGACAAGTCCAACTCCTTCATCCCAGGAATCAGTGTCTTCAATCTCTGTACAATTGCCTCAATGTCAGCATTTTTTTAGATGCAGGAACCAAAACAATGAACAGTACTCCAGGTGCAGCCTCACTCACACTCTGTACAGTTGTAACAATGCTTCCCTGTTTTTAAACTTCAGCCCCTTGTAATAACATCCAAAATTCTATTTGCCTTTTTAATTACTTGTTGCTCATACATACTAACTTAGGAGTAAATTACTGTAGATGCCAGAATTTGTGCTGAAAACAAAAAATGCTGAAAATCACAGCAGATGAAGAGTCATCTAGACTCGAAACATTAGCTTGCTCTCTCCACGGATGCTGCCTGACCCACTGTGATTTCCAGCATTCTTTGTTTTCAGTACATAGTAACTTGTTGTGTTTCAGACACAAAATACCCAGACCCCTCTTACTGCACTTTATTGGAGTCTCTCTCCATTTAAATAATAGTCCACCTTTCAAGTGTGTGAAGTGCATACTCCCAGAGTGTGTGACCTCGGACTTTCCTACCTTAATCTCCATTTGTCAAGTTTTTGCCCACTCACTCAAATTATCCATATCCCCTTGCAGAGTCCTTATGTTCTCATCACAACATGCCCTCCCATCTATTTTTGTATCATTGACAAATTTTGATGCTTTACACTCTTTCCTGGCTCCACGTTATTAATACAGACAGTAGATAATCGAAGCCCTAGGATTAATCTTTGCGGTACTCCTTGAGATACATCTTTTCTAACCTGAGAAAGACCCATTAATCCCAAATATCTAACTTCTGTGTATTAACTAATCCTGAATCCATTCTAATACATTACCCCGATGCTATAGATAGAAACATAGAAATAGGTGCAGGAATAGGCTATTCGGCCCTTCAAGCCTGCACCACTATTCAATATGATCATGGCTGATCATGCAAAGTCAATATCCTGCTCCCACTTTCTCTCCATAACCCTTGATCGCTTTAGCCTCAGGTGCCATGTCCAGCTCCCTCTTGAATATATCTAACAAATTGGCACCAACGGTTTTCTGTGGTAGAGAATTCCACAGTTTTACAACTCGCTGAGTGAAGAGATCCTTCCTTATCTCAGTTCTGAATGGCTTACCCCTTATTCTTATACTGGAGTAAGCTCACCATGAGCTCCTGTCTTGTGCAGTAACTTTTATACAGCATTTTATGAAATGCCTTCTGAAAATCCAGATACACTACATCCACTGGTTTCACTTTGCATAAAAAGTCATCACTGTTATAAACTCTGGCCTAGCCAGAAACACACATATCCTATGAACGAATTATAAAAATAATTACAAGTTACATTAGCTCATTAGATATTAACATTGTAACTATCAGCTGTCAGAGATGACATGTCTGAATCCAATGGGATCCCAAGCTGGACTCCTTGATTCTCAATCCAGAATCATTGAATTGAAATTGTGCAGAGGAGGCCATTCAGCCTGTTCACTCTGTACTGGCCCTCTGAGCATTTTGACTCAGTCCCAAAGACTTGCCTTTTCTTAGTTACCCTGAACATTGTTTCTTTTTAATTAACATCCAATACCATCTTGAATGCCTTGATTGAACCTGTATCCATCACATTTCTAGGCAGTGCACTCCAGATCCCAACTGTGTGAAAAAAAAGAGTTTCTCATCTCACAGTTGCTCCTTTTACAAAACATTTAAAATCTGTGCCCTCTGCTTTTTGATCCTTTTATTAGCAGCAATAGTTTCCCCCATCCACTCTGCCCAGACCTTCTGGTTTTGAAAACTTGTATCAAATCTCTCCTTATCCTTCTCCTCTCCAGGGCAAATAGTCCTAGCTTTTCCAATCTGTTGATTTGTCGTACGAGGAGAAATTGAGTTGACAAGACCTCCATTCACTGGAGTTTGTAAGAACGAGAGGGGATCCCAGTGAAATTTATCAAAATCTGACTGGGCTAGACAGACTGGATGCAGGGATAGTGCCCAGGCTGTGGGAGATCATCAGACTTGGTGGAGCCTAATGCAGTCTCTAACATTAACTCTTTCAGAATTAGTACCTTATATAATGCCCACCATCACCTTCTTAAGGACGTCAATGCTGGCCTAGCCATGACTGTCCATGTCACGTGTAGGAATGTAAAATTGTAACAGTATTAATTTGTGTGTGTGTTTTAGCAATGACTCATTGCAACAGAAGAGCAGCCAGGAGATGGAAAAATGACTATTTATATAAACATTGCTACAGACTTCCAAAACCGTAGCCACACCACAGGCCAATTTTCTTAAACATGCAAGTAGGAAAAGAAACTAAATAAAGCACTCACTGAAAGTGATTGTAATCACAGATACTTCCATTCATTCCCAGTGCTGTTGATCTTATCTTGCTACTTCTTTTAGATATTTTGTGGCGTTTTATTGAGCCCTTGCCATCGGTTCTGTGGTGGAATGGTTTCCCTGTTTTGCCTTACTTTTCTGAATAGTGTTGTTTGGGCATCACAGGCACTAACCACTGTCTCTAACCTGTGGCAAGTGGTCATTCTTCATGTATGAGGCTAAATAGCAAGGGCGCAAACCCTGGACACATTGCAATTAGTCCCAGCTCTGCTCACAGCTGACACGCGGGTGTGTGTTGGTGTGAATCTCTGAGCTGTGGCCTGGGGCAATACATATGAAGAGCTGGGGATTTACCCTCATTGTCATGTCTAATATCTTTCCAACAGTCAGCATCACAAGATCTGATTATCTGATCATTTCCACATTGCTGTTTCTGAGAGCTTGCTGTGTGAAAATTGATTGTTGTATTTCCTCCTGTATTGACGACACTTCAAAAAGAATCTCAGTGGCTCTGAGTAAAAACCGAAAGAACTGCGGATGCAGTGGCTCTAGTGTGCTTTGAGGTGTCCTGAGGTTGTGAAAAGTGTGAATGAACTGCAAGGATTTCCCTTTTACTTTTCACATTGGACGATTATGGAAGTCAGTATGGTGTATCTGTTTAGATAGATCCACATCTTGCTTACAGTTACAAAAGTGTACAACACAATTTCTAACCACTACAATGCTAAGATCAGAGCTTTTGAAATATTGATCGGCACACTAGCTGGGCCAGCATTTATTGCACATCCCTAATTGCCCTCAAAATGAAGTCAGTAAGATGCCTTCTTGAACTGCAGTCCCTGTAGCATTCAAACACCCACAGTGCCTGCTATTGAGGCAACTCCAGGATTTTGATCCAGCAAGACTTGGAGGAATGCAATATATTTCCAAGTCAAAAGGTGTGTGTCTCAGAGGGGAACTTGCAGGGGGTGATGTTCCTATGTATCTGCCACTCTTGTCCTTCAAGGTGATTGAGGACATGGGCTTGGAAGGAGCTGTTCAAGGAGCCTTGGTAAGTTGCTAAGAAGCTTTAGCAGAGCATCTGTATCTGCCTTCCTCTTGAGGTGAGTTTGAACCTCAATACCTTATTAGTTATTCCTTCGAAACTTATGTTTTTACATTTTTTTTTCTTTTGACTCAGATCATGTTGTTATTTTTCAGCTGTGGGATGCCTCCCTTTATTAGCCAAGGCATAGAGTTTAGCCTACAGGTCAACCCACTGCACGTGGACTGCAGTGGTTCAAGAAGGCACCTCACCACCGTATTCTCAAGGGGCAATAAATGCTGGCCAGCTAGTGACGCCCACATCCCACAAGTGAACAAAAGAACGAGTAAGGCGGTATGGCAGGAACTGTTCCGAAAGTTGGTTAGGTCACAGGTAGGGTACTATATGCAGTTCTGGAATCCACATTATAGGAAGGATGTGATTTCACTGCAGAAGGTGAAGAGGAGATTTACCAGGATGTTGCCAGGGCTGGAGAGTTTCAGTGATGAAGAGAGACTGGACAGACTGGGGTTGTTTTCCTTGGAGCAGAGGAGATTGATGGGGACATGACAGATGTATAAAATTGAGAGGCAGAGTAGACAGGAAGAAACCTTTCCCCTTGGTGGACGGATCAATGACTGGGGAGCATAGATTTAAGGTAAGAGGCAGAAGGTTTAGAGGAGATGTGAGGGAATAATTTTTACCCAGTGGATGTTAAGAACCTGGAACTCACTGCCTGTAAGGGCAGAAGAGGCAGAAACCCTCATCACATTGAAGAAATATTTAGATATGCACTTGCAATGTCAAGGCTGACAAGGCTATGGGCTAAGTGCTGGAAAGTGGGATTAGAATGGTTGGGTGGTAGTCTTTGACTGGTGTGGACATGATGGGTTAAATGGCCTTTTTCTGTGCTGTATGAGCTACAAAAGCACATGATGGAGTCACTTGACCCGAAACATTAACTCTGATTTCTCTCCACAGATGCTGCCAGACCTGCTGAGCACTTCCAGCAAATTCTGTTTTTGTTTCTGATCAATGCAGCTGCTGCATCTTAAGCATTTAAATGAAGTTGCGACTGACAGCCAAATTTATTCACTTTGGTATTTATAGTGCAAAATTAACCACAGCATTCCCAGCACCTGAGGAGCTATAAATCAACAGCCCTGCTCCTAGGCAAATTAAAATCAGACACTTGATTCAGCCTGGGATAACAGAGTCTGGTGAGGTCAGCCACAAAATGAAAGGAAAACCTTTGAGACCAATCCCAGAATTAAAAGACTAAACAGGAGTTAGATCTGACCTGTGATATTCTGCTCTACAGGGTAGCTTTGTGCATTTCAGCAGACTTCTTAATAAAGCCGTATTGAGATTTCCGTGAGCCTGCACCCCCTCCTGGCAGTTCCCTTGTCCCTCCATTGTACCAACATTGATGGTTCTGTCAAGGAGCTGGTCACTTCAAGGGGCACAGAGATTTCTTCATCAGGTCTGACAAAAGAGACATTGCTATAAGACATAGGGAACAAAAGTAGGCCATTCAGCCCATCGAGTCTGCTCCACCATGCATTGAAATCATTTGATAAGCTTCAACTCCATTTTCCTGACTTTTGCCCCTGGCCTTTTGTTCCCTCGCTGATTAAACTTCTGTCTATCTCTGCAGAAAGATAATGTTGTCCAGTCCATAAGAAGCCGGACAGTCACAGGCTGGAGTACAAAGTCTCCAGTAGAGTTGACCTTCCTGAAGTTTTATACAAGAGATTCTCCAAAAGTCATTCATAGTCAGAGATCTGCTCGGTGCCAACTTACTGTTCCATGATATAGCCACAATCGGCTCTAGATTCTATTTGATTATTATGCAGTTATTTGTTCTTATTGATGTAGCTTTTTATTAATTTTCTGGCTGCCTGATTTTAACTCCTTGAGGGCTCTGATTGAGTGAAAGGAGGCTGGAGTTAGGCACTCACCTGGTGCAGGATTTAACAAGGCCCACAGAACATCAAAACTCCTGGGAATCTTTAATGTCAATTTGATTTGATTTGGTTTATTGTAGTCACATGTATCTAAGTATAGTGAAAAGTTTTGTGAGCAGTACAGGCAGATCATAGTAAACAAGGACCTATAGATCATAGAGTGTTTAGACAGAGTGAGGCATACGAAGTTATGGCTGCACAGGAGGTGCACAAAGCAAATCAACATTAGCAAGATCAACATTATTTGAAGTCAGATCCATTCAGCAGTCTAATAGCAACAGAGAAGAGCCTTTTGGTGCTTGATGATGTTGGCAGCCTTTACGTGGCAATGAGAAGTGTAAATGGGGCTATGGGTGGGAAGTTGGCTTCCGTGTTCCTCATTCAATTCAGTCCTAGACTAAGTCAGGTTACCAACTCTCCAGGACTGCACAGGAGTATCCCAGGACTGAAGAATAAACTCCAGCATGCTCTTCCTAGCAAACCAAGGGAAAAATCATAGTCCCTGATCAGAATAATTGAGAGTTTCTTTCATTTTCTTTGAAAACCTCTTATGGTATTGGCTAAAAGATATTAGAGGTGAGGAGGATATTGGAGTCAAGATGTCATGTGATGATAAGGGCCTATTTAACCAGTAAAAGCAGGTGGGTTCGGTGTGAGAATGATGTAGTGGAATTGTCACTAGGCTAAAAATTCAGAGGCTCAGGCTAATGCACTGGGGGACATGGTTTCAATCCCCACCTCAACCCCTTGTGAAATTTCAATTCAATCTGTAAATCTGGAACTTAGTCACAAATGCCATTGATTATTGTAGGAAATAAAATAATTGGTTCAGTGATATCCTTTATCCTTAGCCAGTCTGGCTGACATGTGACTTCAGACCCAAAGCAATGTGGTTGACTCTTACCTGCATCTGAAATGACAGAGCAAGGCAGTCATAGAGTTGTACAGCATGGAAACAGACCCTTTCGTCCAACTTGTCCGTGCCAATCAGATGTCCTAACTTAATCTAGTCCCATTTGCCAGCATTTGGCCCATATCCCTCTAAGCCCTTCCTATTCATGTATCCATCCAGATGGCTTTTAAATGTAATTGTACCAGCCTCCACCACTTTCTCTGGCAGCTCATTCCATACACTCACCACCCATTGTGTGAAAAAGTTGCCCTTTAGGTCCTTTTTAAATCTTTCCCCCTTCATCTCAAACAAATGCCCTCTGGTTTTGGATTCCCCTACCTTGGATAAAACACCTTGGCTATTCACCCTATCCATGCCTCTCGTGATTTTATAAATCTCTATAAGGTTTCACTGCAGGGCAATTAGGGATGGGAAACAAATGCTGATCTTACCAGAGATGTCCATGAAAGAATATCCAATCCAATCAACTTTGATCTGCTATTGGGTTGGCAGGACTGTCCTGTGAGGAGAGCATGGATTGACCAGGCCTATAATCACAAGAGGTCAGAAGAATAAGAGAGGATCTTATAGAAATGTAAAAAATTCTTACAGGTCTCGACTAATTAGGTGGATGTTCCCCCTGGCTGTGGAGGCTAAAACCAGCAATCACAGTCTCAGGATAATGGGATAGCCCATTTAGGAGTGAGATGAGGAAAAGTTTGTTTACTCAATGAGTAGTGAATCTGTGGAATTCTTTAATACTGAAGGCAGTGGAGGAAAAGCCATGGAATATACTCAAGCAAAAGATAGGTACTGTTTTAGATTTTAAAGGCTTCAAGAGTTTGGGGAGAAAGGAGGAATCTGGCATTGAGATAAAGGATCAGCCATGATCATGTTGAACGGTGGAGTAGACTTGAAGGGCCGAATAGCCTACTCCTGCTCTTAGTTTCTATGTTCCTATGAACCCACTTCTGGTATTGGGGGTGGGATGGAGCAAAGCTGGGTAAATGATTGCAGGAGCTGGGGGCTATATTCCAATCTTTCCCTGAGGCTGCAGGTCTCAGATGCTTTCCCCAAAAAACCTGCTGGATGGTTGGAAAGTCTAGTACTCCACCACTTCCCCACGGATGTCACCAATATTGCCTTCTTCCTACTTGTTCTCCCCACAAAGCTTCCCCACTGCTCTAATGCGAAAACAGACCATCTAAGCGCCTAAATCAGACGGGCTGAGCCTGATCTCAACCCAGGTAATAAATTGGTCATATCTCTACATTGAGGAATGAGGCAAAACCCAGTTCCTGATCTTGATCTCTGACCTCAATTGAAAAAGTTAAATGTCACATGAAGTCAGGCTTAGGCACAGCTGAAATGTTGCCATTGATTGAAAAGCTTCACTGTGTCTAGAACCAAACACGAAAATTGAAAACATGGCCATTGAAAATACTCATGAAATTATTGAGCAATATTCAAGCAGTGCTCTTATGTGTTATGATGCCTCTGAAATGCTTGATTCAGTACCTTCCTACTAATTCACTGTGGCTGTCAGCCATCTGCTTGCCTACAGTTTAACACACTGTAAAGGCTTAATCTTATCTTTCATATTTCACTGTATGTACCATAGCCAGTGTAGCTAAAGGTAAATTTCACCTTAAATATGCTAAAAGAGGGGCAAAACAACTTAGGCCCTTGGGCTAATTCTTTTCATTTTACAGACTGCTTTTTACATTTCGTCAATTGAATCATTCAAACTGCAAAATCAGTAGCGATAGTTGCGTGATGGACCTGGCTTGCAAGTTTATCCTGAATCGTTGCACAGCCTCACTGCTAATGGGATACCTGCAGTTAGCTGAAATCAAAGTGTTGCGCAGAGATAGCTGTAACTATAGCAACCAGGGTCTAATAACAGCACGTTTGTAATACTTCACTCTGTGCAGCAATGAACAATTGTCATATCAACTATTTTTTAATAAAGTTGAGGAGAATTGTAATGCCCATATTGTAACAATAATATGGTATATTGAAAAGAGATTTACGGAATAGTGTGAAAGAGGTGTCTAACGCCTGTCCAAGGGGCAGGGCTGATCTGTGAGGTATACCTACTGCAAAAACAACAAAAACAAAATGGCATGACGGCTTGTTTCCAGTCTGCAATAAGCTCAGCTCCTCCAATCAGAGTTAGCTTGGGCGGGGTGAGCTGTGAACTCTTTCCAAAACAGTTTTATGAAGCAATGGGTGCTGTAATTCTATGCAAGGCAATGGAAGTGACTGACGGATCTGTTGCTGCTTCTCTATATCCTCATCCACTCCATTGCTGTACGTCTGCGCTCACCATGTGTGGGTGGTGGGGGAATGACTGTCAGGGGTGATAGATGAAGTACTGGTTGAGTGGGCTGCTTTGTCCTGGATGTTATCAAATGATTCAGAGTTACATTCATCCAGGCGACTGAGGAGTATTCCATCACTCTCTTGACTTCTGCCCTAAGGATGGTGGACAGGCATTAGCGAGCTAGGGGACGAGCTACTCAACAGAATTCCGAACCTCTAACCCGTTCTTGAAGCCACAGTATTTATACAATTGGGTCCAATTCAGTTTTTGGTCGATTGAAACCTCAAGATGTTGATAATGGGGGATTCAGTGATGGTAACGCAATTGAATGTCAAGTGGTGATAATACAATTCTTTCTTCTTGGCGATTCCATTTGAATGTTTAAAGGGAATCTTTTGACCTTGGTACTGTCTCCGCACGTACCTGATAACTATATAGTCCCCAGGATATAATTTTCATTCATTAACTACACTGAATGAAAAGCCCTTGGCTGTGGGAGTATAACTTCCTGATGTATGTCCCTGGAGTGTTATGGCAGTGCTGATATCTGCTTGCTCAATCTACTCCTAACAATGGTCAACCCCAGTCATAATTAGAGGCATTTCCTTTCTCCATCCCAACTTACACTGATTAAAAAGCCCAGTGGGGCATTGGCATTCCTTTGCTGGAAGGGTTTGTTTCACACAATTCTGTAACATTTTGATTTGCTACTTTAATGAAATGATAAACTGAATTAAAATATTCTCACATTGGAGATGGTGCAGCAAAGCTTCACTAGATTGGTTCCTAGGTTGACGGAGTTGTCCTATGTTGAGAGACTGAGAAACTTAGTTCAATATTCTCTGAAGAAAGAGCTCTTTTAGAATCTGATCTCATTTAAATATGCAAGATTCCAAAGGGACTTGATACTAGTTTTTTTTTCATTCATTCATGAGTTGAAGGCATCACTGCCCATCCCTAGTCAACCACATTGCAGTGGATCCGGGGTCGCATGTAGATCAGACCAGGTAAAGAAGGCAGTTTCCTTCACTAAAGGGCATTAGTGAGCCAGATGCATTTTCCAACAATCAGCATCATTAGACTCATAATTCCAGATATTTATTGAATTCAATTTCCACCATGAGCTGTGGTGGGATTCAAAGCTGGGTCCCCAGAACATTAATCTTGGTCTCTATGTTAACAGTTCAGCAATTATACCACTGGGCTGTTTTCTCTCTCATTTGTAGTAGTTGTTTCCCACTGACCATGAAATAGAGAACCCAAGGAAAAGTTCTGGGATAAGGCATTGCTCATTTAGGACTGAGATGAGGAGAAATTTCTTCACTCAGAGGTTTGTCGATGCTCCACCATTGAATACATTTACAGTCGGGATTTCGGTCTCTCAAGGAAGCAAGTGGGAAAGTGGGGTTGATTGAATCAAAAGGTGGGGAAGATTTAAGGAGCAGAATGATCCATTACACTCCTATTTTTTATGTTTATACATTTCTTATGCCCTCATACAGGCTAATGGTCATCTTAAAATAGAGAATAGGAGAATTTCCACATTGAGGATCAAAAAACAATTATTCTAATCATTTAACAAACTTGCCACCACTTTATTGTATTTGTGTTGTGATTAGCTTTAAAGATATTTCTAAACTTTGCCCAAATGCAGTGCAATGATACAGATTTCACCTTCTGCCCACAGATATAAAGGTTCCCACTTTAATGGAGCTGTCCCTTTGTTATTTTTCATTGTAATACTTACTCTATAAATATGCTGTGATTTCCCCGGAGAGCAAGGAAGTGAAACATACTGTTATTGGTTTCACTTCAATCGTTTCAGTGAAACCATGTCAGATTTTGGATTTTGCTGTCTTGGCGGGGAATGCCAAGCATGAATAGAGATTTGAAACTAACCAATTTGCTGAAATGCTTTGTTTTTGGAATGCGTAGGAGAAACCAAAGAGACAGAATCTAAGGTCTTCTGGTTGTAACTGGAGAGAGTATTATCAATGGAGTTGAAACTGCTTGCTGTCAGGAATTCCCATTCTAATCAAACTACGCTTGTGTAATCATTCCACTTACTGTTAAAGGTGTGGTTAGAAATCACTTTCTCATGGGACAGCCATAGCTGCTTGTCTCCTGGTGAACTTGTGATCCTCTGGTTTCGATTGTGTGAAAGTCAGGGGAATGGTGTCAGAGACACATTTCCAATTCTCCTTCCCCCTCATTAGCCCTGGGATTTCTGACTGGATTATTTTTCCTCTAGGGAGATTACAGGGGTTGGGAGGAAGTGGTATAAGGCTACATAAGTGTGACATCAGTTCTGAGGAAGAGTTATTGGAATCGAAACGTTAACTCTGTTTTTCTCTCCACAGTGCTGGAAGTGACTGCCTAAAAGGATGGCTGATGCAGGAACATTTAAGAACTATTCCGGTGAACACTTGAAACACCTTAACTCTACGACCTACAACCTACTGCTGGAAAATGGAATAGAATAGGTGGTCATTTGATGACAAGCGTGGATATGAAGGGCTAAAGGACCTCTTTTTGTGCTGTAAAAACTCAATGACTCCCTATGCTGCCAAACCTGCTGAGTTTTGCCAACACCTGTTGTTTTTATTTCAGATTTCCAGTATCCTCAGTACTTTAATTCTAATTTAGGGAGGGGAAGGTTATCTAGTTTGTTTTTTTATTATCATTTTTGATGCAAATGTTTTTATTTTTGCACTAACTCATTGTGTTGATGACAGTTCTTCTATACCATGGAAAATCTACACATGTATTGAGTTGCATTTTAGTCCATTTAACCTACTGCAGGGATGAACCAATGTCTCACGAGTCTAGCTTTCTTAAGTGTTGCTGTAAAATACATCCTGAAAAGTGACAAAAAAGACTGATTATTAAAATTAAATCATGTCACTGAGAATGACCAAAAGTAAAAATCGTAAGGAAGGGCAAAAAGAGAAAATGCCTGGTAGGAAGGATCTGGCCAAACAAAAACAAAAAGGATCTGATTGTTTCTAGGTATGTTGGTTGTAAATTCATTTTAGATTTTTACTCCCAATCAGGGCTTTAGTAAAATTTTAACAAGGAATATCTATAGTAAATAGAAGTATGTGGGAAGTCTTTGCAAAGGACCTACAGAATGAAGTATTTATTATTTAAGCAGTATTTAGATGCGCATTTGCAATGCTGAGGCATCCAAGGCTGTGGGCCAAGTGCTGGAAGAATGGGATTAGAATCATTACTGAAAACAACAAATGCTGGAGATCACAGAAGGTCAGGCAGCATCGATAGAGAGAAAGCAAGCTAATGTTTTGAGTCTAGATGACTCTTCATCACAGCCCATCTAGACTTGAAATCTTAGCTTGCTTTCTCTCCATGGATGCTGTCTGACCTGCTGTGGTCTCCAGCATTTGTTGTTTTCAGTACAGATTCCAACATCTGCAGTAATTTGCTCCTGGATTAGAACAGTTAGCCAGTTGTTTTTGAGTAGCACAGAAGAAATAGGCTGATGGGCCTTTTTCCATCACGTAGATCTCTAGGACGCTAATGAAATCAATCAAATATGTAACTAGGTAGAACATTTGAAGTAGAAGCTTGTTATGGCAGCACAGTGGCCCAGTGGTTAGCATGGCTGCCTCACAGAACCAGGGACCTGGGTACAATTCTAGCCTCTGGAGTAGTGTGTGTAGAGTTTGCACATCACTCTCATGTGCTCTGGTTTTCTCTCATAGTCCAAAGATATGCGGGTTAGGTGGATTGACCATGGAAAAGCCAGGGCTATGGATCGGGTCTGGGTGGGATGTTCTTCGGAGGGTTGGTGTGGATTCAAGGTGCTGAATGGCCTGCTTCCACACTGTAGGGATTCTATGAATAAGTGTAGAGAATTGCCCATAGAGAAAGAAACAGGGGTGTTAAAGGTATATACATTTCAGTCCATTAACCTTCAAGTAGCAGTCAGTGAGGCAAATAGGATGGTGAGTTATAAAACTAAAACAGTTAATTACAAATTGATGAAGCTATGTTCAAATGATACAATGGTGTATTAAGATCAAGTCTTGATTATTGTGCTAGGTTGGTCATCAAATCATGAGAAAGACATTTAAGACCTGAGATTGTGCAAGGAAGAGGACACAGATACAGGTGAAATAAGAAGAACTTCGATTTTCAAAACCAAAAGAGCTGACTGAAAGAAAATCTCAAGATAATACACACAACTAAAAATCAAACCTGAAAAGTTACTTAAAATTACAGGAGTACAAATAAAAGTATATTGCAACCACTGAATCTCAAATTAAAGTCTATCAGAAAATTCTGCTTCAAATGTACAGAGATTAGCACACAAAATAGACTTCCAGGAAGAGCACTTTAGTGAAGTCCCTTAAATTCATTTTAAAAATTGCTGTGATGGGGCGACTGTGGGTTCTTTCCCAATGGCTGAACCAGGTTGGACTCCCCTCATCATTGTCCATTTTGTGAACTTGTTTGCAATGAGTCATCCAAGACAGACAGAGGAAAACAATTTTCATACCCACGACCGGAGCAGCAGATGCATGGGAACACCATCACCTGCAAGTTCCCCTCTGAGTCACTCACCATCCTGACTTGGAAATATATTGCTGTTCCTTCAGTGTCGCTGGGTAAAAATCTTGGAATTCCGTCCCTCATGGCATAGTGGATCAACCAAATGGACTGCAGTGGTTCAAGAAGGCAACTCACCACCACCACCTTCTCAAGGGCAGTTAGGGTTAGATAATAAATGCTTGTCTAGCCAGTGACTCCCACATCTCATGAATGAATATAAGAAAGGACAGCTTCCTCAAGTGCCTGCTCCTGCTTTCCAAAGCTCTTGTTGATAGAACATCTGCCTGAACATTGAGATGGACAGGATCAGTCAGGCTTGGCAGTGTTGTCTCACCCCATACCCTATTCAATAAAATAGTCTTAACAATACTTAGTGTCATGGCCACTTGGATGAAGTGTTGATATGTTCGGTATTCATGGAATCAGTGATGAACAACTAGTTATGATTTTACCACTGTGCAATTGATTGTGCTTTGAATGAGCTTTCCTAATCTCTTCAAGAAGTGGGAAGAGGAGAAGAATGATGGGCGAAATAAACACGCAGCACTTTGCTGTTGTCCCCAGTGCAAAAGTCCAACATCTCTTTTCATATCTCTGCGGAGTGCTATTTGTATTTCAAACTTTGCCAATAACCAAAGAATATAGTTCTGAGATTTCTGAAGGCATCCTGTATCCAGAAACAGCCAAAGTTGTTAAGAAATATTCAGTAATCCAATGGATGGTACAACACAGCCCTGGTTCTAATTAGCATGTATTGACATGGCAGAATGTTATTTACGCCAATTAATGGCACATATAACATTTGTAACTGAATTAATTGGTGCAAAGTTAGAAATGAATTTTTGTAGGAGATGCTATTAATAAAACTGTGGATTAACCCAGGTACCTAGGTGCGTGATAATTAGCATTCCATCCATAAGTGCCACTGTTTTCCCACTTTCCCATCACTATCTATTGATGCATTGGTCCCAAAGGAGAGACTGAGCTACAGCATTTGAGAAGAAGTGGACACTTTGAACATTAATTGCTTTTTCTCAGAATAAAATAAACTTTGTTTCCTCAAACGTAGAACAGCTTTAGACAGTGTTACATCTCGATAATGCTTCTTAGAGGAAAGAAATACTTACATCTTCTGGAAAAATAATATTCCCTACTTGTCTGCTGAAAACCTAAAAAAAAGCCTAAAAAAAACAAGCTTGATGTTACCTTTCACAAGATCGTGGTCAGCGCTCTGAAATAATTGTACATGCCTTCACACACAATGGGACCAGAAACTTCTAGAATTACTTCACACTGTCATCGACATGAAGTCTCCTTATCTTCAGAGGATCTCATCAATGGTAAAATGGAATAAAGAAATAAAATGGCTGTAAATATTTACTTTTTAAGCTGGTTCAATATACTATGATAAATACAGGACAAATAAATACTGAAAAGACACAGTCAATATAATTCACTCAGTTTTGTGGTGCTGTTATATAATCTATTGCTCTGTGGTTTGGACACCACAATGCATTACCTCCAACTAACAAGCAATTATGTCTGCTATTATCTCATTTCTACTGAAAGGGGATCATCACATTCCTAAAACCAATGCTGTAGTTATACACTGCAGAATGTGGTCCTGTACAGATTGGTCCCAATTAAATTGTTTAGAATGATGCAGTTATTCTCAGATGAATGCATAGCATAGATCAAATTACAGCTGAGTCCAATTGTGGGAATAGCGCTCGTGAAGGTGTAAAATTGTCGTGAACCAACTCTTCACTACCATTAGATACGTAAAAAAATGTGTATGGTGTGTCAGACAGAACAGGTTCAGAACAGAATTGGAAATGTATTTGATCAAAACAAGATGAAGTTGGCGAAAGAGCATTGGTATGACACTAAATGGAAAACCCTTTCAAAAAGCCAGCATGCAGCTCATATCAGGGGGTCTCCTGCACAGGAGGCTTTTGAAAATTCACATCTGGAGCGGATGCAAGTTCTGACTTGAGATCAAAAATAAAATTCACAAGTAATTTGTTATGGAGCAAATCTGTGATCTTAAAGAAATAAATGGGGTTTTATAAAGAACAGGGTTACTTCTCCATCATTAGAAAGAAGGAGGGGTTAATACTGGATGGCAGGACAATGAGCAGACCATCAGTTATTGCTGAAGACTTTGACAATTTGTATATAACCAGCCCATTGATGACCAGCTGAGGTAAATAGCCTGATCCAGAGAAACTGGAGGACCATATGATATTGTCTGTTTGATGAGCAGCTGTGGAGATGACAACAAACCAGCAGGTCATTATGGTATGTTCATCAATGCGCTTAACGGTATTTTAGCAACACAACAGACAATTAATGCGACGTATATAATGCCAGAGGCATAATGTATAAACACAACTATTTTTCAGATAAAAAATGGAAATGCTGTATCTATATTTATTACGTTTAGAAAAGAGAAAATGTTTGAATAACTCAATCCCTTAATAATAGATTTTAGTAATTGATCTAACATTAAATTCATTAGGCAGTACTGTTATTGCAGGCCAGCATCTTGCTAATACAATCATGGCAAGTTGATTTTATTACAGTGGTTCAAGATCCAAAGGTTCCATCATAACACATGCTTTTACCGCTGACAATTTCATGAATGCAATTAGAACAATGTCTAAAAACAGACAGAAACACTCATCACTAATCTGGTTTACTATTATATTTAAGGTGAACTTGTCAAATGCATTGGAATGTCAAGTACCAAGTTATGAAACCAAATTTCACAGGCTCAATCCTTGCTCTATACAGAGCAATCTGTTCTCAGTGATACATTAGCACCAATGCAGTGGGCTATAGTGGAGAATAATCAATCCTAGAGCTACTTGTTGTCCCATGTCCTCTGGCAGAGGTCCGTGGTCTTTGAATTGCTGAGTGTGTACTTGTCCACGAATGATGAAGATGGGCTTTTTGTAAATTGCACAAAGGCTTGCAACAGAATGTCCCAAAGCAAGGGTAGAAAAGACCTGCACTTTTATACCACAGTTCACAACCTCATGAAGTCCAAAAGCACTGTACAATTAATAAATAGGGGATGCCGTGGCCTCGTGGCAATACCACTGGAATAATAATCCAGAACTGCAGGCTAATTTTTTGAAGACCCTACCACAGCAGACAGTGATACCTGAATTTAAAAATAGCAATCAAAAACTCGCCAAATGGCACCATTCTTGAATGTTGTTAAAACTCATCAAGTTCATGAATGCACTTTAGGGAAGGAAACCTACTGTTTGGCTCACGTGACTCCAGACCCACAGCAATGTGGATGATTCTTATCTGTTTTCTGGGCAATCAAGGATGGGTCGTGAATGCTGTAGCTGGCGATGCCCAAATCCCGTGAACAAATACAACAAAACGTTTGAAATATAGGAAACATGGCAGCCAATTTGCACAAAGCAGCTGTCACAAAAAGCAATGTGATAATGAGCAGATAGCGGGTTTTTCTGAGATCTTATCTAAGAGATATACTTTCGTCAGTGAACCAGGAAGACATCTCCTGCTCTTCTTCAAAATAGTACTGAAATCTTTAAAATTCACCTGAGAGGACAGTAGAGACTTCATTTTAACGTCGATTCTGAAAGTCAGCACCTCTGACAATGTAGCACTTCACTGCACTGGAGTATCAGCCTGGAACTTGTGCTGAAGTGTGGCAATGAGTGCATGTGACCTTGTGATTTACAGATATAGCCAGTACCCACAGAGCCATGCCTGATACCATTGTGCCAGGATTTTCCATTTTCATCTTCTAAATGTGAGGTTAGGCATCTTTGAAGACGAGAGATGCCTCACTACCGCCACATTACCCCACAATTGGGACATCCCCTCTGATAACTCAGGCATGTGCTGTTTGGTGGACCTCTTGACTGAGCAGGTACCATGGCTGAAATGTCCTGCACTACATGAAGCTCCCTGCGAGGACTTAACCCAGAGGAATTCAGGAAAGTAGGATCATTAAAGTGGGAAAAGACTAAAGAATAAATTTGAATCGAAGAAAGCCACATTAGCACAATAGGCAAAGATGCAAAAACCGGTTTCAAAAATGATGTTTAGACAGACAGAGGAGCAACAAAAACATCATACATTTCTGGTTGTGTAAGTAATCCTTCTGTTCATTCCTCTTGGATCTCAAATAAATCCATACAAAATTAGTTGGTGATTACTGAGTAGGAGAGTAGTGATGATTGTAACGCAGTTCTGTCATAGCTTTCGTCTGCAGTTTATGAAGCAACCATAGCTCCCTGATGAAGCATATGCTTTGTAAAGTAGGGTCTAAGTAATTTTTATTTGTTTCTCATCACACATTTGTGTTGTTGTAAACGCTATTTCGACATGTAATGACATAGTTCAGCGGAAACGTTACAATGAAGACTGCTGTGGTAGATGATTTAACCAGGCAAACTTGTTCCCTTAGCGCCTATTCACTCTTGTCCTGTGGCAGTGACGTGAACAGGGACTTAAATCCATGAACACTGGCAACTGGATAGTATGTCATCCAATTAGAAAGCACCAGCATTCGCTGAGACTAAATTTGGCAGTTCTCACTCAAAAGGTGTAGGAGCAGAAGTAGGCCATTCAGCCCTTCAAGTCTATTTCACGAGTGGATGTGATCATGACTGGTCTAATAATCCTCAACTTCATTTTTCTGCCATTTCCCCATAACCATCAATTTCCTCACTTAAAAATCTGTCTGTCTCAGCCTTGAACATACTTATCAATCCAGCCTTGACAGCCCTCTGCAGTAAAGAATTCCATAGTTTCACTATCCTCTGATGGAAGAAATTCCTCCTCAGGTCTGTCTTAAATGTGCAACTCCTTATTCTGAGATTATTCCCTCTGATCCCAAACTCTCCCACAAGGGAAAACAACCTTTCCTCATCTACCCTGCCAAGTCCCTGAGGACCCAGACAAATCGTGGAGGTGCTTTTACGTTAGTATTCTGCAGTTAACAAAAAAAAATTAATCTCTCCAATATCTGCCATACCTGTCAACATAAGTGAACAGGCCCTTACTGTTCCAGCATCAATGGAGTTCGGTTTCCTCACGGGTGGTACAATTAGAACATTTAGAAGGCATCTGGATGGGTACATGAATCGGCTTAGAGGGATATGGGCCAAATGCTGGCAAATGGGACTAGATTAATTTAGAATATCTGGTCGGCATGGATGAATTGAATAGAAGGGTCTGTTTCTGTGCTGTACAACTCAATGAGTGTGCATGCTGTCACTGTCTCCTCCTGTATCGCTTCTGGCCGGCTATACCCCGTGAAACTAATCCAGTTAATGTGAAGCCCTGATGGGCTGAATGGCCTCTTTCTGTGCCATAAAGTTTCTCTGATTCTTTGTGAATAGTGGCAAAACAGGCCATTACGTGCTTATTTTAAAGTAAGTAGCTATTTGGTTTGTAATAAGTTACAGCCCCTTCTTTAGGACTGTCAGGTGGGCAGAATGGAATTCAATGGCTGAACTGATGTGACGGATTTGAGAAGATCTAGCAAAGCAAAGGAGTATACAATTAATTGGAGGATGCTGAGAGTTGTAGAGGGAGTGAGAGACCTTGGACTGAATGTCAACAGATCCCTGAAGGTACCAGGACAGGTCGCTAGACGATTAAGAAAGCTTTCCTATATTAGCCAATATATATAATATAAATGCAAGGAGATTCTGCTGGAGTTATATAACCACTTGTTAGGCTATAGTTTTAAGCTGAGTTGTGGTCACCTCATTACAGGGAAAAAACATAATTGCATTAGAGAGAGTGCAGAGGAGATTTATAAGGATGATACCATGAGTGGAAAAATGCACCAAGTGGGAAGATTGGAGAGGCTGGGGTTGTGCTCCTTGAAATGAGGGGAGATTTAATGCAAACATTCAACATTGTCAGGGGCCTGGATAGAGTGGATCAGAAGGATATGTTTATCTCAGAAGAGAGGTCTGTAACTAGGAGGCATAGATGTAAAGTAATTGGTAAAAGTATCAGACTGGAGATGAGAAAAATGTGTTTTTACCTGAGGGTAGTCGTTGTCTGGAACTCCTTGCCTGAATGGGTAGCAGAGGCAGAAACCCTTGACTTAGTTGAAAGACCCCTGGAAGTATAACTCAAGTGCTATAACCTGCACGGCTATGGACCAGGTGCTGGAAAATGGGAATAGGCTAGTTGGCTCATGTTTCAGCTGGTGTAGGCACAATGGGCCAAATGGCCTCCTTCTGAGACAGAATCGTTTCATGATTGATGTCCTCCCCAGAGGGAAGCGTATTTGACCCATTTTCAAGATAAATTGCAATAGTTGTGGGTCAGGTGGTGCAGTGGTGGTAAGGTCACTGGATTAGTACTCCAGACTTGTCCTGGGAATGAGAGGTCAAATCCCAGTGCTGTTGATAGTGAAATTTCATTTCAATTTGGAATTTCAAAAAATAGCCTAATGGCAACAATGTAACCTTTATCAGTAGTTGTAAAAAGCCATGTGGTTCACTAATGTCCTTTAGGGAAGAAAACCTTCCATCTTTACCTGGTCTTGCCTACATGTGACTGCACACTGACAGCAACGTGGCTGAATCTTAACTGCCCTGTGGGCAATAAATGCTGGAATGGCCAGCAATGCCCACATTCAGTGATCAAATATTAAAAAATTGTTTGCACAACAGCAGCGTGAAAACAAGACTCTGATCATGACTGTAACTACTTGAAAGACGAGCTTTTCAAATGTTTCCTGGCCAACAAAATTTCCTTCATGCCTGGGAAAATCCCAAAAAGAGCTAGGGGTGGGAAAACCACCAGGTGATACACCTAGTTGCTGTCAGGAAATGTGACAACTTTTCCATTCAAGTATATGGTTCAGTCTTGCCCTGTAGGGCCTGGCTCTCTTTGGAGTTTGTGGTGGAAGCTCAGGCTCAATAGCACTGTCGGCATTGACTCATTTGCTTTATGCGTTGCCAGCGGAGCCAAATTTGCTTTTAATTATCAATGTCAGATGGTTCTTTCTGATTTAGGATACAGCATACGAACCGTATCTATATGAGATACTTAATTAACTGGGTATCTAAATACTACTGTGTTGTTTGAGCCACCATGCAAGTCACAGTTGGAATTTAGTTATGTCAGTACTTAAATAGTGATAGGAAAATAATACCCTTGCTTTGTACGCAATAATCATTTCCATTTGTCTCCTATAATTATCCTAATGTTTGTGTGACAACTGTGTAATGGAATAGGCACAAGACTGATTAAATGCAGTAGGCATAAATTAACAATAAAAATATTAATTATTATTAATATATTGTGAAATGACTTTCTGAACTTTTGCAGAGCAGTTACACTATTCCATCCTTTAAACTAACAATAGCAACAATTTTCAGCTTTCTATTCAAACATCTAAATGCATGAGAAACATGTTTATTAAGCTGCTGGTAATATTTAATTCATGATGTCTGACTGTGACATGAGTTTAAAGGTTATTGATAATTAGCAAAGTCCTGGAATAGGAAAAAAATGAATAGAAAATTGTGGACTGCACAAAAGCCACCCCATGTGTGGCATAATACAGAGTTACAAGAAAGGATCATTAAATCCAAGGAAATTGTTACAATCATTTTCTTTTTTTGCTGTTAATAGATGCAACCATGCAGGTTCCTAATCTAAAAGGAGCCCTGTAGTTGGGAGTGAATGATTGAATTCATTAGGGGCTAATAGAGGGATACAGAATACCAGCAACCATGCCAATCTCACCTAATTTCTGCAGCTTTGCTTTTAAAAGGATTAAGAAAGGATTTTCCATTGTGCAAACAAGGCTTTAAGTTATGGGTGGAGGGGAGGATGTTCTGGGTGTTTGAAATGTGATAGGCACAGATGATGTAGATAGAAATAGGATTTTTGAGTTTTATTTAAATCTTTCAGAGGATCTGGGTGTTGTTGGCTGGGCCACCATTTACATCACACCCATAATTACCCTTGAAAAGGTGGTAGTGAGCTGCCTTTTTGAACAACAGCAGTTCTTGGGATGTAAGGACACCTACAGTGCTGTTTGGGAGGGCATTCCAGTGAAGGTCGAAGATGGTGAATAAAGTGCCAAAACAGTGAATTGCTTCATCCTGGATGGTGCCAAACGTTGAGTGTTGCTGGAGCTGCACTCATCCAGGAAAGTGGAACATGTTCTATCACACTTTTGACTTGTGCCTTGTAGATGGTGGACAGGTTTTGGGGACACAGGAAATGAATTAGTTGCCACAAAATTCCCAATTCTTATCTCCTCTTGTGGCCATGGTGTGGCTAGTTCAGTTCAGTTTCTGGCCAATGATAACCCCCGAGATGTTGATGGATGCAGACTGAGATTAGAACTGGATCATGCATGTTTAAAATGAATAAGCCTCAGGAGGAACTGGAGAAAAGGGGATGTTTCCCAATCCCCCAAAAGCATATTGGAGACATGGAACAGATTCTCAGGACATGCAATCGCTGCTGTGTTGATTTGTTCTTTTAAGTAGGAAACTGGCTGGACCTATGACTGGGAATGGGATTGGAGACCCCAGTGTAATAGATGGATGATCAGCAAGGTGTTGTCACGCAGCATTACAAACAGAAATGAGCAGTGGATAGGCACAAATTGATAAATACTGCAGAGTTTCCTCGATTACTATTTTATAAAAATTCATTCACGGGATGCATTTCTGGCCCATCCCTAAATGCCCAGAGGGAATTTAAGGATCAACCACATTGCTGTGGGTCTGGAGGCACAGGTAGTCCAGACTGGGTGATGATGGCAGATATCCTTCCCTAGAGGATATTAGTGAACCAGATGGGATTTTCTGACAATCAGCAATGGTTTCATGGTTATCATTAGCCTCTCAATTTCAGGTTTTTATTGAATTCTGATTCCACCATCCACCATGGCAGAATTTGAACCCAGATTTAATCTAGCGATATACCTCTAGGCCAATATGTCCCTTTGAAGACTGGGAAATATTGCATTGAAGAGAGCCCATGACAGAGTAAAAGATACATTGTCTATGATACTGATATTCAATTTTCATATGTTCTCTCTGACTGATCAATGAGGGCTTTCATTTTGTAATTTGGGGAAATGGTCAGTCAAGCAGCTGTGTTGCTACGTAATGATGACAGGATTTCACTGTTTCACTGGCTATACTTGCGAGATTTCTCTATGGTACATTTTGGAAAGATTGACTACAAGACAGTGTGCTAGAACTTTGCCTTAAGCAATACTGCAACGGGAATAACTTTGAGTCAGCTGCCCATTGTACAGACATTGAGCTGTTTGTCAGAGGGCATATAATGGTCAACAGCTTCAATAACACCCACTTTGTACAACTCCTCAATACAAATTCCTAGCCCTGAGTCTTACAGTGATGGAAAGTAAATACTACAATACACTCAAAACATGTTTTTATAATCAGACATTGTATCTTGAAGAATTTTCCTACTTAATTAAATCTTTATGTAAAATTCTGAAGGTTTTCCTGTAATAATGATTAAATCTTAGAAATAAAAAGAAGAAATTGGTGATATATTTTATATCATATTTGTTTGTTTACTGATTTTAATACTTGTCCAAATCAGAATCGTTCTGAGTCGCCATGATAATACATCTTTAAATTTATAAAACCCAAACTAACTATACTGAAAGATATGAGGCAAATATGTGTTAGTCAGATTCAATGGCAAATCGGCCATGATCTCACTGAATGGTCAAGCAGGCACCCAAGCTCTGAATCAAACAATTCCTCAACTTTAAAGTTCTCACCCTTATTTTCAAATCCATTCATCATCGATCTCCTCTCTGTTTCTCTAATTCTACATTCCCATACCACCAAAGATACTGTATCTGCGCTCATCGGATTCCGGCTTCTTGATCATCGCTGATTTTAAAGTTCACCATTGGTGGCCATACCTTCAGCTGCATAAGGTCCAAGCTCTGGAATTCCCTCCCTTCACCTCTTCAACTTCAATTTCCACCTCTCTGACCAGGCTTTTGGCCATCTGCCCCAATACTGTTTGACATGGCTCTAAATTTGCTTCATAAAGCTCTGTGAAACTTTAAGTTAAAGGTGTCAGGTGAATATATTTGTTTTCATTGAAGGAGACATATAAATACAAGGTGTGTTCGAGTGTGATATTAATATAGGTTGTTGTTGTTAAAGGTACCATATCCCTTTATCTCCCTCAGATGTTTTGTCTAGATTTTCATCAAGTGCATCCATAAAATTTGTCTCAGACATGACCTGTGGTAATGAGTTTTATGTTCACTTTGTTCTGTAGAATTCCAATTGCATTTCTTGTTGACTACTTTCATCTTCTGCTTCAGTTGTGTTGGCATCACAGATTAATATTCATATTCTGTCAACATTTGTATGAGCCATGCTAGCTAAACTATGCATGCCCGCTTGGATTATAGTCCTGATAACCAAAATATATCAATCAAAATAATCTAAAGATGGGTCTTCAAGATTTCAAGTGATGGGGCTGCGACTACTTCCTTTGACAACTTGTTCCATTGTGGGATTGGCCTTGGGAAGAAATATTGTGTGGATGTTACCTCATGTTTTGTCATTGCTAGAAGGCACTGGTACTTGAGTCAATTGCAATTGGTTCGTTCCATATTTTATATAATATTGTCAGTCTTTCTCTCCCTCCTTTGTGATGTAGTGATTTCCATTCCACATCTTTGATGAAGGATGTGACATTGATCCATACTGATTCATGTAGAAGTGTGCAACATATCTTTGGACCTGTCTAATCTCATTATTATTTTTTGCCATATAAAGATTCCAAACACAATTTGCATGCTCCACATTTAGGTGAGCAAATGTTTGGGAAGATATGAATTTGATATAGATGTCACAAGACCAGAGATTCCACTGCAGAAATGCAAGAACCATGTTTGCTTTGGATGCTACGTGTGAATGTGAACTTCCTGTAAAAGATGAATTAAACCACCAGATATGGTTGTGCCTCTATTTGTTGTTGAATTTGATGACAGAACTTAAAACTGTCTGTTTGTGGGTTCTTTTTGTTCGTAGCATACAAGGCATAGCATTGGCATTGAATATGATTTCCCATTGGTCCTAACAATTCTTCAAGTCCAGAAGTTCAGTCATCTAGTGAATGGATAGGATCTCCCATGATGCCTAAACTATGCAATCATCTGCAAATAGTTGTGTTCTGATTTTTTAAACTCATTGGGAAGGTAAATTATATTTTCAAGAAGGTTGCAATGTAGTTCCCTACGGCACAACTATTGACACCTCCTGCGGAATTCCCTGCCCAATGAAGCAGTTGAAGCTACCTTGTTGAATGTTTTTAAGGCAAATATAGATAGATTTTTGAACAGCAAAGGAATTAAGGGTTATGGTGAGTAGGCAGGTAAGTGGAGCTGAGTCCATGAAAAGATCAGCCATGATGTCGTTGAATAGCTGAGCAGGGTCCAGGGGGCAAATGGCCTACTCCTGTTCCTATTTCTTATGTTCTTATGTTTTGTTCTTTCCCATACAAGGAAATCTTCCCTCTGTGTCTACACAAGGCCATGAAATATAGAAACAGAATTAGGCCTTTCAGCCCATTGAGCTTGCTCTAGCATTTGATCATGGCTGGTATGTTTCTCAATCCCATTCTCTTGCCTTCTCCTCATAACCCTTGAACTCTTAGTAATCAAGAACCTACCTACCTCTGTCCTAAATACACTCAATGACTTGGCCTCCACAGTCTTCTGCTGCAAATGGATTGCACAGATCAACCAGCCTCTGGCTGAAGAAATTCCTCCTATCGTTCAAAATGGTCATCCCTTCACTCTGAGGCTGCGCCCTTAGGTCCTGGTGGAAACATCTTTCACCAAGTCCACTCTATCCAGGCCTCTCAGTATTCTGCAAGTTTCAACAAGATCCCCCTCTCATCCTTCTATACTCCAAACGCTACTCATAAGATGAGACCTTCATCCTCGTAATCATTCTTGTGAACCTCCTCTGGACGCCTTCCAACGCCAGTACATCCTTCCTTAGATATGGAGCCCATAACTGCTGACAATATTCCAAATGCAGTCAGACCAGAGCCTTACACAGCCGCAGCAGTACACTTCTGCTCTTGTATTCTAGTCCTCTCGAACTGAATACTAACATTACATTTCTTCCTATACACTGTCAAATCCAGGTATTAAAATGTTATTGCAGCAGAAGGGCCGAATGGCCTGGTTGCTAGGTCACCGGTCCCTTTAACTGTCACGTGACGCACCCGCGCCGGATGGAGGGGAGGAGGTGGGCGGGAGCACGACCAAGAGCTGTGACGTAACCTTCCCCGGTTTGGTGGGGTCCGAGGTGCGTGACGCAAACGCACCCCGCTGACGGGGCGGGGAAATGGGGCAAAACGTCACGGCGTGTGCGGAAGGGGGCGGGGACGCGTGTTGGTGACGTAAAGGGCTGCCGGTACGGGGCGGGACTGGGGTGACGCCATCGTCGCCGGAGGGTGTGGCCGGGGCGGGGCTGCGGGGCGGGAGCGAGCAGCAGGCGGGTGGCCGCCATTTTAGTGATCGGTAGCCGGGCGGCGGTGGCAGCAGCATGAACTCTGTCAGGTGTAAACTCTGCGCCTCGATAACCTGCCTCCTCCTCAGCCTTTCCATCGTCGTGTCCGGCGGCAAAGGTGAGGAGAACGCTTGCCTCCTTCGTTCCTTCCGTCCCGTTGACCCTCGGCGGCTCTTTAAAATGCTGTTTTGTTCTTGTTTCTCTTCTGCATCATTTTGCTTGGTGTTGGGCTCCGGCCATGTTCTAGTGGATGAGGAGGAAAAACATCATTTATTTTTTTTAAAAAATGCGGGTGCGTGGTTTTCGCAGTGGAAGTAAATGATAAATTATTGCAATTTTAGGCTGAGGAAACCCTGTACTCTCTCACCACCTCCCGCCCCCCACCCCCCACTCTCCAAGCCCCTCTCCAATTCTCCTTTGGGATGTGAGGAAGGGGCATTCACCCGGAGATTTATTTTTATTTAAAATCTGTCTGCCTGTGTGCAGGAATCCGCCCTTCTTGCAGAAAATACTTGCCTCGGTTTATTTATCCTCTTCCCCGCCCACTCCAACGCTTGGTTGTTTGCCTGACGATTGGAGATGCGCTGGGGTGGGGAGACGACAATTACCTTCCTTCAGCTTGTGTTTTCATTTATTTGGTGTTTGCAAGATGTTTGGAAACCTTGGATATCTGCAGTGCATTTAGGTAGGCGACCTGATTTTCTGCTGTTCCATAGGGTTGTCCCTTTTTCCCATCGGAGGTTTGGTCATCTGAGGTTAGCTAAGGGCCAGACTTTATTTTTATATAGCTCTACATGCAGTTACTTTAAACTGCAGTGTATTCATCTGAAATATTCGTGGTAATTAAAGGATTTTCTGTCTCCCGATGGATTTCCAGTCTAATGTTGAATAAACGCTCCACTTTTATTTCCGGGCCCTCTTTCCTCCAGAAAGATCTTTCAGTCCAGGATTAAGGACTTAAGTAAATTTTCAGTTTTTCCTCATCTTTTTGAACCGTATTATGTTAGTGTGACGTTTTTGCGAGGTTTAAATTTGAAGCTGTACCATTGACCTTTGGAAAGTTTTATTTTGGTCATTGAGAAATGGATCGATTAGAAATGGTTGTTATGTTATGCTCATTAAGTTTTCTGAGGTTGATAAATGACAATGTCATCCAGACTTTAATAAAATCTTAATGGTTCATATTAAATATTGATTATCCTTTTAAAGCTCATAAGTCGACGCATTGCAGGTTCTCTGATCTGTACCAGTTGTTTGTTTTATAGAATGATTCAGATGTCACACTTTTAATGTTGAAGTATGATTCTGAAGAGAAAATTCAGTGTTATTTTGTGGTAATGGTACATTTAACAGATTAAAGATTTTGTTTCTACTGGGAAAGTAACACAATTGAAATGTACAATACTAATGAATTGTAGCTAATTTGGAACTAAGTACTACATGAAGCAGAGTCTGGTATTAAAGTCAAACGTACAGCCTGTTTTTCTTTCTCAAATATTCTTAGTAAAATCAGTGTTTTCCATTGATACTTATATAGAATTTTTGCTTCTCTTTCATTTTTGTGTTCCAGATATTTTTATATCCTTTTGGAATGAGGTCAACCACTTTAAAATTGCTGAAATTAACATTGCCAGGAAAACTGAAGTCTTTAACAACAACCTTTTAATTTTTTTTAGATCTCTTTGGAAGTTAAATCTATTCTTTAATTCTGGTTAGTTTGGTGATTTTTTTTTTAGTTCTTGCCTCATCATTTGCTATCACAGAGCAAATTCTGAAAAAAAAATTTGGACAAGATTGAAAAGTTCTTGATAACTTGTGCTCATTACAAAAAAAAATTGATTCTTGACTGTCAACAAATTTGTCAATAACTTTATCTATTTAAAGTTAAATCCGATTTTGTGAATGTTGAGTATAGTCCTGTTCAGTAAATTGTGGAAAAAATCTGACTCTGGAAAGGTGTTGAATGAATTCTGTTGTGTTTTGGACAACACTGAGTGACATTGGTAGTTGTATTTTACTAACGTACCTTTATTAGATGAAAAATCAGTTTAAAAGTGTACAATTTTCTCCAACTTTCACTAATGTAACAGATTACTCTATTACTTGCGTATAGTTTTTTGTTTGCACTGATGAGTCTTTTAAGGGTTCTTTTTAGGCTTTGTTAGGCTCAAGCCTTTTGGGGTGATGTTTGGATTTTGCCAGTTCTTTTTTAAGACTGCACACGAGATAACGTATGCATCAAAGCATTCTGCTGAGAACAGCTCGTCTGTTTTGTCCCACGTTACAAGATTTGTTTTGATCAGATTGAGATAATTTGTGTGTTGGGATGAAGATGAGTCTAGTAATTTACTTTGTGCACACATCTTTTGCAATTCCCATGGTTAGATTTTTATCTTTTCCATCATAGCTGTAGATATTCACTTATCTACAATGAATGCTTCCATTCTTTTGAAGTGGTTTCCTTTTCCACAGGTAACTGTTAGGGGGAAAAGAAACACCTTGGAGTGAAAAAAATCTGCATGATGTTAATAAATCTAGTGCAGCATTTAGATATTTTAAGATCTCAAAAAGACGTAATGTTGTGCAATTCTCAGGGGTTTGTCTTTTTCATTTTGATCTTTTCCGAAACGGAAGAAAGTAGTATTTACCGGAGATGCTGTGGGAAAGTTGGAATAAGCTTTCTGATACAGGACTCAGAAAAGAGAAATGTTAATGTTTTCACAGTGCATTATATATTTGCTTTCAAGGATGAGTTACAAATTTAACAACTACTTGCATTTATAAAACTTAATAAATTTTCATGAAGCCCTTCGGAGAATTCAAAGTCTTTGACTCAGAATTAGACAACCAGATAAAACGCAACTGCAGATGCTGGAAATCTGAAATGAAAGCAGAAATTGGAGAATCTCAGCCATTCTGGCAACACCTGAGGAGAAAGTAGAGATAATATTTCAGTCCAGTGATTTTTTTTTTTCAGAACTCCTTAATAAGGAGATGATATTGGATTTGATTAAAAGGTTAGTGATTTCAGGTGATGAGTTGAGGCAGGGGCAAAGTTGGGCACTGTTAAATAAGTATAAACTGTCATAATGTCTCAGTTATGTAGTTGAAGGTTAATCTTTTGACTCAGGTATGACTCCCAAGTTTTCAAACTGTCTGGTTCAGCCACCAGAATTAATAACTCAGGAATGTAGTTTATGATGGGAAGCAAAGGCACTGACTTTGATTATCTTCATAATGAATTAGAAACTATCTCTGCTTATCTTTTACGTGGACTATCAAGCAAGCAGTTTGACAATTCAGAGACCCGAGGTATTGAAAGAAATGTCAGTGAAATCGCCATGCATCATCAGTGTATATGAGTAAACTTACTCAGTGGTTTCTGGTGAGATCATTCAGGAACAGCATGCAAATGAGAAATGAGGGACGAAGCCTGGATTCTCTTGTTGCACCGAAGATAAGTTTGCAGGAACAAGTACTGCAGGTGATTCTCTAGCTGCAACAGATGGATGAGCGCAAATTCAAAAGCATTGCTGTATGTAAAGATGTTATCTATTTTTGTAACTGCTCTAAAGCCTGGTTATATTTGGCAAGTCAAATTTCTTACTGATCTGGCTTTGTACTTAAGCATCTGATCTTCAACTTTTATGATTGTGATTTGAGTGATTTTTTTTTTTCTTGCTGTCCTTCCATGCATGCAGATCCCCAACTTTAAAGTTATTGGAAATGTCAAAAAAAATGAAGTTAACTTTATTTCTGAATTGTCTTGTTGTAAACCTGTTACGCAATGCATCAACAACATTTAACTTTGTGTCAAGTGACATTGAGAAATGGATGACCTTCTGATAATGTATACAATGTTTTCTGACCAAAGCAGCAAAATGTTAGCCCCTTGGGTTGGAAGGACACAGGTTTAATTTGATCTTGGTTAGATTGATTTACTATAGTCACACTTACTGAGATACTGTGAAAAGTATTGTTTTGTGTGCTATCCAGCCTACTATCTCTTACATAAGGACTTCAGGATGATAGAACAGAGTGCAGAATGTAGTGTTACAGATACAGAAGGTGCAGAGAAAGATCAACTCTCTTATGAGAAGACTGTTCATAAGCCTGATAACAGTGGGAAAGCTGTTCTTAAATCTGTTGGTACATGTTTTCAGACTTTTGTATCTTCGATCTGATAGAGAGTAGAACCTGGGTGAGAGGGGTCTTTATGTGAGGCAGCAGGAAGTGTGGCAGAGTCTGTGGAAGAAAGGTTGGTTTTCACGATGGGCTGGGCTGTATTTGTAGCTCTCTAATTTCTTAACATCTTGGGCAGAGCAGTTGCCATACCAAGCTGTGATGCATCCAGATAGGTTGCTTTCTGTTAAAATTGTTTGAGTCATTGTGGACATGTCAGATTTCCTTAGCCTTCTGAGGAAGTACAGACATTGGTGTGTTTCCTTGACTGTAGCATCAATTGGATGAACCAGGATAGATGAGTGATATTTACTCGCGGGAACTTGAAGCACTTGACTGCCTCCACCTTGTGTCATCGATACAGATAGGTGTGTCCTCTGCTCTGCTTGAAGTCAATGATTGGCTCTTTCATTTTTGTACTCTCAGAAATGAGTGATTTGATGTCTTCTACTTTTCATTGTCACAAACTTAAGAGACGTCTTTGTGCGTGTCACCATCTGATATGAAAAACAATCAAGTTAAATATTATGCAGTATCGCTGGACTACTAATCCAGAGACCCAGGTAATGTTCTGGGAACCTGGGTTTGAATCCTGCCACGGCAGATGGTGGGATTTGAATTCAATAAAAATCTGAGATTGAGTCTGAAAATGACCGCAAATTCATTGTCAGAAAAACCCATCGGGTTCACTAATGCCCTTTAGGGATGCAAACAGCTATCCATACCTGGTCTGGTCTATATGACTCCAAACCCACAGATTGAGGTTGATTCTTAACTGCCCTTTGGGCAATTAGGGATGGGCAGTAAATGCTGGGCTGGTCAGTGATGCCCTCATCCCATGAATGAATTTTTAAAAAATTCAAATTGTATGCACTTTGTGCCAAATGTTTCCACTATAAATTCCTTTGCCTGCATTTGCAATGTTTGTAGTGCAATCTTGTAACTGCACACTTTAGTGAAGTGCCACTACTAATCGAAGGGAACGATTACAATGTAGGGTGTTTGCAAGGCAGTTCCTGTTAGAGTCATAGATTAATACAGCATGGTAGCAGGCCCTTTTGTCCAAACTGGTCCAAGCTGACCATGGTGCTCACTCAGCTAGTTCCAATTACCTGCGTTTGGTCCGTATCCCTCTAAATCCTTCCCATCTATGTACCTATCCAAATGTTTTTAAACTGTTGCTATCGTACCTTTCTCTGGCAGGCCATTCCATCTATGCTGAGGGGCAACTTCTCTGCATGAAGAAGTTGCCTCTCAGGTGGTCCTCAAATCTTTCCTGTCTCACCTTGAACCTGTGCCCTCTAGTTTTCAATTCCCCATTCTTGGGAAAAAGACTATAAGCATTCATCCTATCTATGCCCCTTATGATTCTATACACCTGAATAAGGTCACCCCTCATTCCCCTACGTTTCATGGAATAAAGTCCTATCCTGGCCAACCTCTCCCTGTAACTCAACACCATAATGCGCTCTAAGGCTGCAAACACCTCTCTGGTAATATGTATGCAGTTAAAATCATCTCCACTTGTTACCCTATTTCTTTAGCATCCTTGATTTTCTCTCCTCAGTAAACACTAGGGAAAAATCTCCTGTAGTTCCACACATAGATGGCCATGCTTACCTTTAAGGGGCCCTATTCTCTCCCTTGCCACCCTCTTATTCTTAAGGTAGCTGAGAGAACCTTTTGAGGATTATCTTTAACCTCTTCTGCCAGATCCATCTCATACCCTAATTTTGCTCTTCTGACTTCCCTCTTAAGTGTGCTCCTGCATCTCGGGATTCACTTGAGCCCGAAAGCTTAAACCCAATGTATGTTGCCTTTTTCCTGACCGGAACCTCAATATCCCTAAACCTGCCAGCTTTTCCCATCACCCTAACAGGGACATGCTGCCCCTGGACTCTTGATCACACCGTTAAAGGCCTCTCATTTCCCAATTGTTCCTTTTCCTTCAATCAGACTCATCCAATCAACTTCTGCTGGATCCTGCCTAATGGCCCCAAAATTGGCCATGCTCCAGTTCAGCACCTTTAACCTGTGTGGACCTGGCCTATCTTTTTTCATAATTGTTAAAACTAGGAGTTATGATCACTGGGCCCAAAATGCTGTGACTGACACTTCAGTCATTTGTCTGACCTTGTTTCCTCAAAGGAGGTCCAGTGTTTGCATCCTCCCAAGTAGGGCTCTCTACATATTGATTTAGGAAACTTTCTTGGACACATCTGACAAATTCAGCCCCAACAGGCCTTTTACACTCCGGGTGGCCCAGTCAATGTAGGGTGAAATTTCAAATCTTCAGCCAATACTACTGTTTTTCTTACAGGTATCAGCAATCTCTCTACACATCTGCTCCTGTAGTACCTGCTGGCTATTTGGGGGTCTATAATTCAGTCTCAACAGAGTGACCACCCCTTCTTGTTTCTAAGCTGTAACCATATGGCCTCATTTGATGACCCCTTAAGAATATCCTCTCTCAGCACTGTTATGTCCTCTCTTATCAAAAGGGCAACACCCCTCCTGGCTTACTTGTACTTCTGTCACTCCTGTATCCTGGAGCATTGAGCTGCCAGTCCTGCTCTTCTCTCAACCATGTTTCTGTTATGGCTACAATATCCCAGTCCCCAGAGTCAGTCCATGCTCTTAGCTCATCTGCCTCATGCATCGAAATAAATGTACTTAAAACCAGAATTCTTTTCCCTCCCTGTGCTGTCCCCTTGGCTATCCTGAATAGTAATCTTGCTCTTGACGGCTAATGCATTTTCTCCCGAATTCTCAATGGCTCCTCTCTTTATTGAGTACCCCCCTGCCAAACTAGTTTAAACCTTCCCGTGTAACATTAGCAAATCTCCCTGCAAGGATATTGGATCCCCTCCAGTTCAAGTGCAACCTGTCTCTCTTGTGCAGGTCACCTCTAGCCCAAAAGAGATCCCAGTGATCCAAGAACTGAAAACCCTGCTCCCTACACCAACTCCTCAGCCACACATTCATCTGGCCTATCTTTCAATTTCTGTTTCTGAAGTAAACAAACTTGTACTTGAGGCAAGTCCAATAAAGCCCTTGGCCTCCAACTCCATTCGTCTCAAAATTTCATTGGTTCTGATCCCCAATGAATCTCTCTGATTTAGCAAGATCGGTAGAAATTGGAGTTGGGAGGTGTTATCTTTTGTGATCTGAGTTTGAATTTAATCCAGACTATTGTAAGTGGATGAACTTGAGTAGTTCCATGGGTCCCTAACATTAAATGTAACACTGAGGGCTTTAGGTTGTCACTGTGTAGCATGACCTTTACCTGACCTGGTGCTTGTCAGTTTCTGGCATTTTAATGCAAATATTTTAAGTTCTATTGCTGATCTTTTTTGTTTGCTGAAACACTGATCTAAACTTGGAATTCATTCTCTAACCACAAGTGACATGGTATGTTGGTGCAACCAGTTTGAAGCTCTAACTTGTAACTGGTGCTCACTACACAGCAGCCACAAGGTGTTTTTAATCAATTCACTTACAACACTTATCTTCACTTCAGTGATCACCAGATAGGGCTTATCTTTTAAGATGAGGAGAACGGTGTCTTCAAGCCAGGGTTAATTATTAGAAGATCAGATAGTGCACACTTATCCAAGTAACCATATTTCATTGAGTTTCCAAGGTCCAGGCATACCTGAAATCAATATACAAGTCCTTTTCATTAAATTTTAGTATTTTGTCCAGATTTGTAAGTAATACAAAATATGATCTTTATTCTTAAAGCTGAGTTTTTTTTGTATTCATGTTTAGAAGTTTAAATTTTTTTATCTAATACCCCATTTTTTTAATCAGACTACAGTATTAGTAAGATTTAAATATTGCATTCTTAATTGAGGATAGTTAAATGTACTAATCTACACAAAATGAAGTACATTGCTAATATTCAACAGTTCTGAAAGAGACTAAAAACATGAAAATTTGGTGGTTAGACATTTAATCACAGTTTCAGAGTATGACGAGTCCTATATTCTTTAGCTGTGCTTATTAAAGCAGAACTACATTTTTCAATCCAACTGAGGTTACTTGTTTCAAGTTCTATGAAAATTACTATCAATGTTTAAACCATTCTATACAATTTGGGGAAATTCATGGATGAAACAAATGTTTGCAAAAAAGTTTGGTGTCGTATTCACTTTTCAAAACTCAGTTGAAAGAATGTTATGGAATCGTGAACTATTTAGACAATGTTGGAATGTTTTGACAACTTTTGTACCTTTTTCAGTTTGTTGGAGTACAGCTTTAATAATAAAACTAATTTGAATCAAATTTTCACTTGTCTGTCTACCTGCAGTGTGTATTTATAAAGCAAATTCTTGATGAATAACCATTATTTTCTCAGTAATTGTTATTTTAGAATCCTGGGATTGAATATTATTTGTGTACTAATGCACCTTCATAATTCTGGAAGATTATTAGCTGTTAATTCTGGCCCGTTTGAGATTAACTCACTGGTTGAAGAAAAGTTTGAATTTGGCAAGAAGTCTTGTGCTTGCTGGAAATTTTTTCTAACATGTATGTTCTTTTCAGTTGAGTAAAGTAGTGCAATAACCTGCAAATGTCTTGATTTTAAGTCATGTATTTCTGCAGTTTGAGAACAACTTTCTTTGAATATTCTTGATGTATGCTGATCCAGATGAGTCTGTAAAAAGGAGATCTCTGGTTCTAGAATAGCTGAACTTTTTTTTTAAAAAAAAGACTTGCTCATCTAAAAGTGCTGTTTTTTTTCTCTGCTGGGTAGCCTCTCTTCTAACCCAAGTAGTTATTTGCACGTTACTCTAAACAATGAGCAGACTGTTCTATTGTTACTGAGTCTGCTCCTGCTTTCGCTAGCGGCGTGCATGTACGTTTTTAGTGAGGATCAGTGAGTAAAAGTCTTAAACAGGAAATCTAGTTGATATTTAAATGCTTTCTCCCTCTGAGCTGGGTGCTAAGACCAGTTTTTCACCAATTTATGCCCTGACACAATCCAACTAACTCAAGTGTTTGACAGACCTGAGATCTGCTGGATTCAGTGGATTGGTGCTTTTTTGGCACATTAGTTAACTTTGTTATTTAAGTTGATTTGAGCATAATTATCTTTGGCTAATCATTATGACAGTATCAATTGACATCAAGTTCCATATGTCTTTCTTTTTAATTTGACATCTATCATTCCTTACTGTTGCTTGACCTCTGCCCAAAGCGTGCTGACCCTTTAACCCAGTGGTCGATGGATTGGAACCATCCTCTGCTATTCACCAACACCTTCCACCCCAACCTTAAGTTCACCTGGACCATCTCTGATACCTCTCTCTCCTTCCTGGACCTCTCTCTGTTTCCATCTCTGGCAACCACCTGGAAACCGATATCCATTTCGAGCCCACCGACTCCCACAGCTACCTAGAATACACCTCCTCCCACCCACCTTCCTGCAAAAATGCCACCCCCTGTACCCAATTCCTTCACCTCGGCTGCATCTGCTCCCAGGATGAGGCATTCCACTCCCGTACATCTCAGATGTCCTCATTTTTCAAGGACCATAACCCCCCCCCCCCCCCACCCCACCAAAATGGTCAAGAACGCCCTCGAATGTGTCTCCCACGTTTCCTGCAACTCATCCCTCACACCCCCTCCCCACAGTAACAACCAAAACAGAATCCCCCTTGTCCTCACATACCACCCCGCCAACCTCCGGATCCAACGCATCATCCTCTGACACTTGCCATCTGCAATCTGATCCCACCACCAAAGACATTTTTCCCTCCCCACCCATATCTGCTTTCTGAAGGGACCCCTCTCTCCGGGACTCCCCTTGTCCCCTCCACACTCCCCTGCAGCCCTACCACACCCGGCACTTTTCCCTACAACCACAGGAAGTGCTACACCAGTCCCTACACCTCACCCCCATCCCAGGCCCCAAGAAGACTTTCCACATCAAGCAGATGTTCACCTGCATATCTGCTAATGTGATATACTGTATCCGCTATTCCCATTGTGGCCTCCTGTACATCGGGGAAACCAAGCGGAGGCTTGGGGACTGCTTTGCAGAACACCTATGCTCAGTTCGCACTAAACAACTGCACCTCCCAGTCGTGAACCATTTCAACTCCCCCTCTCATTCCTCAGATGACATGTCCATCCTGGGCCTCCTGCAGTGCCACAACGATGCCACCCGAAGGTTGCAGGAACAGCACCTCATATTTCGCTTGGGACCCCTGCAGCCCAATGGTATCAATGTGGACTTCACAAGCTTCAAAATCTCCCCAGCCCAGCTTGTCCCCGCCTCCCTAACCTGTCCTTCCTCTCCAGTCCCATCTGTTACCTACTAGCCTCATCCTGCCCCCTTGACCTGTCCATCCTCCCTGGACTGACCTATCTCCTCCCTACCCCTCTACCCACACTCACCTTTACTGGCTCCATCCCCATCTCTTTGACCTGTCTGACTCCTCTCCACCAACCTTCCCCTCTATCCATCTTCTATCCGCCTCCCCCTCTCTCTCTATTTATTTCAGAACCCCCTTCCCCTCCGCCATTTCTGAAGAAGGGTCCAGACCCGAAATGTCAGTTTTCCTACTCCTCTGCTGCTTGGCCTATTGTGTTCATCCAGCTCTGCACTTTGTTATCTCTGCTATTCTTCACGTTAGGAAGTGACATCTGCTTTTGGCCCCCTTCAAAATTGAATTATGGCTCTTGTGATACAGTGGTAATGTACCTGCATGTAAGCTAGGAGGTTTGGGTTCAAGTATCATTTGTTCTAGAGGTGTCTCTAGACATGCTGGTTAGAAAGTATCTTTTGTGATACAAGTGTTAACTGGTACATCATGGTCTAGACTGTTTGTTTGATTTTTGAGGCAAATATCACTCATTGTCAAGGCTTTCCTAAACTGCTCAAAATATCTTTTGTTATAACCTTTGTGTACCCCAGGTATTGATGAAGACGACTTATTTACATTCTTGAGACTTCATTTTGATATTTCCATAATTAATATTAGCCCATTTTTTGGTCAGTATGTTGATTTTAAAAAAAAAGCCTGCTAGTGATAATCTGCCATATTGTATGAGAGAAAGTGAGATCTTTTTCTCCAGTTGGCTTTACTCACCATCTGGTTCCAAATTCTCGATGTTATGATGCAAAAACAACTTGGGGCTGCACATGTATGTAACTGTTAAAGGCTTTACGTAAGATAACAAGCTGACCCAGGGAACAGAAGAAAGGGAATCAGGACAAATAACATGCCACAGTTACTGAACCTCAAATAAACAAACTAAGCAATTTGAAATGTTTTTGTATCCACTTAAACCTAGTGGAACTCGAGTTGCCTGAAAATGTTTGTATGGAGAGAATTTAAGTTTTTGCTCTTTAATGACATCAAAAATGCTTAGGATTGTGTGATAGAAGTGCTATTGGTGCTGGTTTCCTAAAATGTGTGCCTTGATTTCTTAATAACAAGTCAGATGTGAAATTGCCACTCATTAGGAAAAACTGGTTGCTGGCTAATTCTGTTCCAGACAGCGCCCCGGGTTGCTGGTTTCCTCATGAACAGGGAGGTTTACAACTGACTTTATGAAACTTGCAGTATGTGAGACAGGTGTAGGATGTATAAAAGCACCTGACGGAAGGCAAAATTGTATTCTGAATTTTAAACTTCTTTGAAATGGGGCAACAGAGCCATCATGAATGGGGAAAAATGGGCAGCTAACTAGAGTTTAAAGATATTGCATAAATATTTGATCAGAAACATAATACATTGAGACAGAATCTGATGTGAGGGAGAGACTATTTATCAAAACAGATAAGCAGTTATTTTGCACGAGAAAACCAATTTTCCTTTGGCTGGCAGCACTAGAGTTTATAGGCTTACTTGCCGAATGCTCGGGGATTTCTTTGTTTACTAGTGCAGCACTAAACACGACCTAGCTCTTAAATAGTTGCACATCAGAGCTCCCTGGAGAATGCACTCGAGCCTGGTCACAGTTGACACTAAAATAGAAAATGAATCTGTAAATTTTGGAAAATGGTTTTATGTTTTGAGTGTTGATGTCTAATTTTAAAGGGTCAGAGGTTTTTTTTAAACAAAGGTCACACCTTTGGGGCAGCAATTGGAAGTTAGTGGTTCCAGTTACTGAAAGGGTAAATAAGGCTGGATTTGAATGTGATGTCCTGATGTTTTTATCTTACTATGTAATATTGTATTTGGGGAACAGTCACTTAGTAATGTATTAAAAGATAGGGTTGCCACTGTCGGAGCAATCACTGGAGATCAAATGATCAGAATTACTGAGGGACAAAATCTATGCCAATTTGTCTGCAAAGATTGTTCCTCATTTACTTGTGATTATTAGATGTATTTGTTTAGTTGAATGATTTCAATATTATGTGGTGAACATGTTTTGCATTCCAAACAAATTGGGGTCAGCATGGAGTGCTGCCAGGTAAGGAGTAATGCAGGGATCTACAGCCTGACATTTCTTCACTGTCTCATTAAATTGCCATAAAAATCACTCCTACTGCATCCGCATAATCTTTTGAGTTTCTCCACAGCCAACCTTTGTAGAATTCATTTCATGGGATGTGGGTGTCACTAGGTAGACTAGCAATTGTTACCCATTTCTGATTGCCCTGGAGAAGGTGGAGGTGAGATGGTGTCTTGAACTGCTACAGTAATTGGAGTGTAGACTCACCTACAGTGCTGTTAGGAAGGTAGTTCCAATGTTTTGACCCAGGCTGAGTGATATAGTTCTAAGTCAGGGAACATGCATAGTTTGTAGGAGAACTAGTACATGTTTCCACAAGCCCTTTTTCCTCTTTCTTCATAGCATTTGAAGGAGTCTTGGTGAATCATTACAGTGTATCTTGTGGATGGTAAACATTGCTGTCACTGCGTTTTGGTGGTGAGTAAGGTGCCCTGGGCAATGTTGTTGAGCTTCATGATGTTGAAACCATACCCATCCAGGCAAACGGAATATTTTGTCACACTCTTGTCTTGTCTTGTACTTTGGCAGGCGGTGAGACCAACACCACAGAATTCCAAGACTCTGATTTGCTCTTTTAGCCACTGCTTATTTGGCTTGTCCAGGTCAGTTTTGGATCAGTGATAAACCTAGGATGTTGTTAATGGGGGATTCGGCAATGATGTTGAACATCAAGGGATGATGGTTTGATTCTTTTATTGGAGCTGGTCATTTTGTCATGCAAGTGTTAGTTGCTGCTAACCAGCCCAAACCTAAGTTTTCTCCAGGCCTTGCTGCATGTAGGTACAGATTGCTTCAGTACCTGGAGTCACGAATTGCATTGATTCCACAATATTCAGCGAAGAGCCATACTTCTGACCTTTACGTTGGGGGAATAGTCACTGAAGCAGCTGAAGATGATTGGTTCTAGGACCTTAAGGAATTTCTGCAATGATGTCCTTGAAGTGAGATGGTTATGGCCTTTTGAGTTACTATATACTCGTTGGGTAAGTGCCCAACAGGAATGTCTAGTGTTTTGCATAGTAATATTAGCATAGCAGGTTCATTATCTAACTCCAGCAGTCTGTTTTGTTTGGCCACAAGTTGAAGACACCTTAGGGTCATTAGATGAATCTGAAGTAGCAAATTGCTAGGATCTGGAAAGCATTCTAGAACTTGTTTATGGAGTAATGGTTGCTAGTTTTGGTCAGACCCGTATGCTGATATTAGTTTGTATTCTCTTGGGTAACAATAGCGGCTTTAAGTGAAATTTTAATTTTTTTCTTGTTTGAAACAATGGGGAGGTTCCCTATCATTAGTTATATTTGCTAAAATTATCTACAGGCTAACTTGATCTAGAATTTACTGTTAACAGCTCACAAAACAGACTTCTCCCCTTGTAACCCTTGGTTCTTCTGGCTATCTTTTGCCAAAAGAAAGGTCTATTGGTTTGAGCTGCTAATAGTTCTGCGTTTTAGGGAAACTATATTACTGACTTGTATACTATGATATTCTTTATCATTCCTTAGCTGGTAGTAAACTTATAACTTCCTGTAATTTTGCCTTGCCTTGTAGCAGGAAATAGTCTTCATGTATCCCAAGTTGAAATAGCTATTAGAATTATATTAGTTGGTCTTTTTTGCAGTTCTTGACATAATTTTATTGAAATTCTAATGACACCGACTTTTTACTCCCTTGATATCAATGAACAGCTAGTTGGCAGATAAAGTAAACATTTTTCTAATTCTGCCATCAACAGCAAGTAATGTCTCCGAAAGCCAGGATCTTGAAAACAGTTTTTGCGTGCCAAATTATTACTGTAATATAGATCCCACTTCAGCTGCAAGAGAAGGGACAGCTAGCTCTTGGGCATGTCATTGAGTGATTTCATACTGATGTCATGGTGTGCTAAATAAATCAGATGTGTGATGTCACATTGAACAGAAGGAAAATCTAGATGACCTGGAGCAAAGCAAAATTTTGAAAGACATGTCAGCAAATAATTTAAAGGCTGTTGTTGAGAGTGTCTCTCAGATGGTGCTGTTTCTCTTAATGTAGAGGAATACAACATTGTGGATGAGCTTGGGCTTTCTGAAGAATCAGTCACAACACAGGAAGTAATTTGATCCATTGAATCAGTGCAGTTAAGTTAATTTGTTTGGTGTGTGATGAATTTGATTTCAGAGCTTGGAGTTTTTGAGGCATACCTTGGCTGAAGTAAGAAAACTGAACCACCTTGTAACTTAAAACTTGAAGTGAGATTGGAAACCGAAACATATGGGGAGATTGAAACTTGTCGAATCATTTAGAAAAACAAGACCCATTCAATTTCAGTTGCTGGTCTCTGTGATACAGTACAGACAAGTTGAATGTAGAGTTAGGCCTAAGTGTTGACAATGAGTAAACATGCAGTTATGCACCCTTTTTTTTCCTGTTATTGAACATGATATTGGATCTGTGCCATGCAGATTGTTATTAATCAAAATTGAGGACGTTCTGCAGATGTGTGCCATTTTGGTGAAAATTGTTTGTGGGATTCTGGCTCCTTATGATCTGTTGGCTGAGGATCAGGTTAAATCCTGGAGGAAGAGCTGAATTTCCTTGTCAGTTTTAAAGGACTTGAATGCGACCAGAGACATTTGGCTTGTGGACTGCTGAACAAATTTGGAAGATCTTAGTTGTATCTGTCATTTAATGTAATTTATAGTTTATAAATTACCTGTTAATCCATGTTTAACTTCTGATATAACAAGGCGTGGGGCTGGATGAACACAGCAGGCCAAGCAGCATCATAGGAGCAGGAAAACTTGACGTTTCGGGCCTAGACCCTTCATCAGAAATGGGGGAGGGGAAGAGGGTTCTGAAATAAATAGGGAGAGAGGGGGAGGCGGATAGAGGAGAGGTTTTAAAGAGTAGGTGGTTATCTAAATTGTTCAACTATTGCAGAGTAAACATGGAATTTTGAGTCAATCAGTAAGTTATTTGTATTTCAGCTTTTTTTTAAAAAAACACAAGGTGGCTGGTTTCAACTCAGATCACTCATGGCAAGAAAACAACTTTGGAAGTAACTTTAGGAGGACTTTCACCATTGAAAATGCAAAACTACATTTGGTTGAAAAATAAGGAAACTAGGTTTTTGTCACCCATTTTTGACAATTAACAAAAATTATTGTTGAGAGAAATTGTTGAAGCTTTTCATGATGAACTAATCAGGATAATTTGCATCTCAACATTTCGGGGTGAAATATTGGAATTTCGAATTGCCCTGATGAATGCTACTCAAACTTTGACAAAATGTCTTTTTTGTTTACAACTGTACTCAGGTTCTGTACTGAATAAAATTAAATTGCTTTTTATCTTCCCTAACTAAGCTTATTCACTATTAGTTTAAAATGTTAGTGATGTCTCAATTGTGGGGATTGCAGATTCTGATAGAAGCATGCTTTAACAAGGTCTTTTTCAAACTCAGTAATTGTTTTTGATACATGCAACTGATATTGGTATGACTTGAAGCCATTTTAGGAACAGGATAGAATTCCAAAATTCATAGGTATAAATCAGACGAGCTACTTGAGTTGTCATGTATTGATTACTCCTGTCTCATCACCAATTCAAATCAGGACTTTACTGAGTGATGCCTCTTATTTTCTAGCATGCCACAATTAAACCATCTGCACGGGCATACAATATCCAGCTCATTCAGCTGTTTTGAGGTTTATAAATGAGATACAGGAAAGTGAGCCATGTGCGCGTGGTGTGTATATACAATATAATGAGGATGCTTGACTTTGATTTAGCTCTTCTTTCACGTTTAACCTTGATGGCTGGGTTTCCCATTTGTCAGAAAACCTAGTTTTTAAAGGCAAGAAAATCTTCATGAATGAGTTACATCTCTTTGCTGTGCTGCATGTGGAATAGGACCGAGTGGGAGAACCTTCATATTCATGGTTACCTGCTTCTCGCTTGAAATATTTCAGCCTTGTTCCCCAGTCACCACCTGCTAGCCTGCTGGAAGTTCCCTGGCTGAATTTTGACTGCACCTCTACTCCACAGTATGTTACCAAGCCTATCTGTCAAAATGTTTTTCAGGCTGGAAAGCTTTTGGACAAAACATGTGTAGTGTGATAGTGAAATGTTGTATCTATCTCCCAGCCCCTGCCCCCAAAAAGTTAGTTTGCTTTTCATTTGCTAAAATTGACTTGTGAACGAATTACATTGACCCTCTGATAATGACATACAGTCCTATCTGCCAGATTAAAATAGAGATAAATGTAGATTTATGCAACTTGCATTTCATAAATTGAAGTATATAGACTTCAGGCAGACCAGTGAATCCTCCCTGTCCCAAATAGGCTGTTTGCCTTTGTTTTATTTCACCAAGAAAATGATACTAAATTCCTGTTTCATTGTCAGTACACTGTGTAGGCCTAAACAATGGGAGCACTGTCTAAATCTGGAAAACAATGACAGTACTTACTTCTGGTTTTTCTTAAGCCAAGAAAACTACATTCTCACTACATTTATATTAAATAAGGCACAATGAACATAGCCAAGCTCTCTAGTGTTTAAAACTACTTGCTTAAATAACTTCTGGTTCATTGCTGCATAGCAAGTGGAGGCATTTCTGAAAATGCAGTTCAGAATTATTCTTCTAAATTTTGACTCTGATTTGCATCCATCCTTATTGTGGCCTCTTTCAATGTTTGTGCCACTTGAAGGGGCAAGTAGAGAGCCAATCGATATTGAATTTTGGCACTTTTAGTATTTAACTTTAAGCATGTGGTAAGTCCATCGTCATTTAAGTAAATTGAGCTGGTTAGCAGGCCTCCTCTGTTAACCAGCGTACTTGTGATAATCTGACGTGGGGTAGCAGGAATCCAACTGGATCTTGCCCACGCACTCCCACAAGCTATGAACCAGCACACCTGAAGCTGAGCATTATATCCCATGACTGTTTCACCAGCTGAACATTGAATGACGGTCAAATCCTGAACCACCTTGCTGTTTTGTGACCTGGTTTCATATTAGGCCATGTATTTATGGTGTGGTGAAGGTGGGGAATAAATGAGATCTGTTTTAAGCTATCCACGTCTGTAAATGTTCGCAACAGTACCCAGGTCAGAATATTTCCCCCAAGAGCTCGGGGCTCATTCTTTGATTTTATTAGAGGATACAGTCACGTGGTAATATTTATTTTCAATACACGGCATCCTCGTTTAAGATTGGGGTCGTGTTCTTGAAAATTGCAACTTGAGGATTTCAAGTCAGCATCAATTCTTATATTAAAATTGGAGTTTGGGTTTTATCACCTTTCTTAGCTGCTGAAATCAGTGCAGACTCGGATGGTGTGGGGGGCTACTGAGCTCAGATCTGGCTGGAGCCTTGTGGGTCAGAAGAGGCAGGCCCAAAGGACAGTAGCAGTGCCTTGGATACTGGAAAAGAAGTTAGGGGGAGATTTGGAGAGAATATTGTAGTACCTTGATGGGTTCCTGGGACCTAGAGGGCACAATTGGCAGGGTTTTTGTGACAGACCTTTGGGCAGTGATGTGCTGAGAGAGACTGCAAGTCAGTATACTGGTAGCAGCCTAAGTGTTGAGAGTGGGAAGAGTTCATGCCAGAATAGTAACAGCCAGGTCATGTATTGGCATAAACAGCTATAGCTAATCTTGTTTCAGAGATAGTAGGAACTGCAGATGCTGGAGAATCTGAGATAACAAGGTGCAGAGCTGGATGAACGCAACAGGCCGAGCAGGGTTTCGGGCCTAGGCCCTTCTTTTCTGAAGAAGGGTCTAGGCCCGAAACATCAGCTTTCCTGCTCCTCTGATGCTGTTTGGCCTGTTGTGTTTATCCAGTTCTGCATCTTGTGATCTCTATTATCATAGCTAATCTTGTGATGGTTAAAGATTTCCGGTCCTTTAACAGATGTTATAGCAAGACAGAACTAAATGGGATGAATTTCTTAAATTGTTACAAAAGGTTTTCTATTATTTGTGCTGTCTGAAGATTATATAGATTTCAACTTACATAATTTTAAATTATAAAAACTATCTTTGTGCATTCGCCAAAATAAGTAGGTAGATGTTTGCCTCACGCAATGTGGTGCAACTGTAACATTGATTTTCCAGGAATCATTTGTGTAAGTTGGAAAATATAATTTATAAATATCTTCCTGGAAACCTTTTTTGAGAATCAAATGCAGGATTTTGACTGTCATATAGATGAATAATATTCAGATTATCCACCTCTTGGTATTCTGTCTCTATACATGGGAAGCATTCAAGACTACCCTGATTGCCTCTGCTTTTATAGAAAGTTTTCTTGTCTAATTTTCTTGTAAGTGGTGTATCCTGCACCTTACTGTCAACATAATGAATGATTATAAATTTCTATAAGCTTGATCAGTGATTTTACATATGTGATTGTTGTTACTTGCCAATCAATAGTGGATCAACTGACACTCCAGCCTGGTGCCCAGCTTCCCATCACTGCTCCTTGCCAGCTGCCACTGTAGCCACTGTAACCACTGGTTACTCACTGCTGAACAGCTTGCTTCTCTAGCTTTGTGAAACCTCCAACATGGCCACAGGACCTTACAGAATAGCTCTTCCAGTTTGTCCAATCATGATTCTTCTCTCTTGTCCTAGTTGCTTTTTCAATCTAGATTCTATTGAAGCAGCCAGTGTGAGAGATCAGGTACCTGTGAATGGAGCTAGAGTAATAGGTGTGAGATACAGAATCACATTGGAGGAGCAGTTCTTCATGGATCCTTTGTCTCCCATGATGGTAGTGCCATGATTGGATTTTTGCAGCTGTTTGAGGTCTTTTGAGGACGTAGTTGCCTGTCACATCATGTATATTTTAGGCATTGCTGCATTGAGTGTATGCCCTCCCTAAACAAAAGCAGTCCAAGGGACTTGCGAGGTGTAATCCTTAACAGTGGGAGTTGCAGAATCACCATAGTGCAAAACCATTTGGCCTATTGCACTTGCACCGGTTCATTAAATGAGCACCAATCCCCTGCTTTTTCCCACACCCTTGTGTTATTTTTATCTAAATAGTCATCCAATGGAATAAAAGTGGCTGTATTAGTTTTAAATAGGTTTGTTACAAATGAATTTATTTTTCATTATATTTCCATTTGAGCTTTTTGACTTGGTCGCGAGCACTTAATGTATGATTTTTAAGACGTCCTCCTTTGCCTTTCTCAGTTGAATAATTATGAACTTTGCAAGTCAGTTTTATTATTTATTGTACTATAAAATTTGCACTAAGCATCTTTTGCTCAAATCTGAATTCACTTGCTACCTATTACAGTGCACTGCAATGTATTGTGCCTTCTAATTATTGAAACTTTTGAGGGGGGGGGGGAAGAAGCAAATCATAGATTAAAGATTTTCTATTGTGATAGTATTAAATCCACTCATTTGAGGAATTTGTGCATAAAGTTTGTGCTGTTTTGTACTACAGTAATCTTTGGTTTAAATTGAATAAGGAGATTAAATATAATTGCCTATGAACAAAGTGGGGTAAGTACTGGATTTTAGTACCCTGTTTGAATTGTTTCTAATAACTTACATCCCTGTAGTCAAGAGGAAATCATACATTGATCCATAATTGCATTTGGGCCTGTGAAGTAGGCTATTTGCTCTTGGCTCAGAAACGGCCTGATGAGGTTAAATCGGACCGAATTAATAAGGCAGACTGTCACTTCATCTGAGATAATGGGAACTGCAGATGCTGGAGAATCCGAGATAACAAGGTGTAGAGCTGGATGAACGCAGCAGGCCAAGCATCTGTTCGTCTTGTGTGTAACACAGGATGTACACAATTTATATGCATTAAAATTTTCATTTGTTCATCATAGCTTTATATTGCATAGCATTTGTTATTTTACTATGTTATTGTGTTCTGCTGGATAAGGGTGGGTTTCTAATTGTGAAGTCTGCTGTGTTTACATTACAAGATTGATTAATTTACAGATGCAGAAGGGTTAGGCCACAGACTTTCCACAATACTGGAGTAGATTGTATAAGTTAGAAATGAAAATGCACACTGATGGCTTGTATACTGTCAGCATGCCTGTGGCCAGAAAATTTGATAGCTTGTAACGTTCAAGGTGGCAAATTAATTTAACCGTGCAGTCAATTTCCAGTAATTAGGTATTTTTAAACTTCCACACCCTGCAGTGTATTTCCATTAAGTTCATACTTCTGTTCCTTGACTACTTCATGCATTACATCAGCTTCTATTCATTTGTAGCCTTTTTCAATTTAATGTGGAGATTTGACTGTTCAGAATACTTAATTTTTGTTTACTATTATCCTTTTATGTAGGTCTTGTGGTGCTGTGGGTAGCATTCCTGCTTCTAAGCTACCCCAGGACTTGATGGCCTTGGAATTTGCAGGTTTTTTTCAAGGCATCACTGAGTTGATTCTTGCTAATCACTTTCCTTCCTACCCCTTACACCCCTCTGTTCCATTTGTCTCAGGCCTTTTGATAGGAACAAGCACTGTATGGAGGCATACAACTAAGCTGTTCAGCCCCACCATATCTATGCTGCCAAACTATGCTAATTCCCTTTGTCCACACTTGCTCCCTGGACTTCTGTGCCCTGGCATTTTAAGTACTCCTCCAGATGCTGCCTAAATGTTGCAAGAGTATCTGCCTCCACCACCCCCTCAGGCAGTGCATTCCATATTATTACCACCCCCGGGTCAAAAATATTTTCCTCCAATCTCTCTCAAAGCACTTGCTCACCTTAAAATTATGTCTTCTGATCTTAGACGCATCTGCCATGGGACAAAGATTCTGACAATCTACCCTGTTTATGGTTCTTGTCATTTTTTTATACCTCCGTCATAGGTTCGTAGTTATAGAGACGTACAGCATGGAAAGAGACCCTGAGGTTGAACTTGTCCATGCCGATCAGATATCCTAAATTAATCTAGTCCCATTTTCCAGCACTTGGCCCATATGCCTCTTAAACCCTTCCTATTCATTTGCCCATCCAGATGTCTTTTAAATGTTGTAATTGTACCAGCCTGCAGCTCACTTCATCCATGCACCATCCTCTGCATGGAAAAAGTTTCCCCTTTATGTCCCTTCTAAATCTTTCAGCTCTTAATTTAAACCTATACCCTTTAGTTTTGGACTCCCCATCCCAGGGAACAGACCTTGTCTATTTACCCTATCCATACCCCCCCATGATTTTATAAACCTCTATATGGTCACCCCTCGGCCTCTGACACTCCAGGGAAAATAGTCCCAGCCTATTCAGCCTCTTCCTGTAGCTCGAACCCTCCAATGCTGACAACATCCTTGTAAATCTTTTCCAAACCCTTTCAAGTTTCACATCATTCTTCCTATAGCAGGGTGACCGGAATTGCATGCAATATTCCAGAAGTGGCCTAACCAGCATCCTCTACAGCCGCAACCTGACGTCCCAGCTCCTATACTCAATGGACTGACCAATAAAGGCAAGCATACCAAGTGCCACCTTCACTATCCTGTCTATTTGGGACTCTACTTTCCAGGAACTATGAACCTCTACTTGAAGGTCTCTTTGTTCAGCAACATGCCCCAGGACCTTACCATTAAATGTATAAGTCCTGTCCTGATTTGCCTTTCCAAAATGCAGCATCTCGCGTTTATCTAAATTAAACTCCTTCTGCCACTCCTTGGACCATTGGACCATCTGATCAAGATCCCGTTGTACTCTGAAGTAACGTCCCTCGCTATCCATTACACCTCCAATTTTGGTGTTATCTGCAAACTTACGAATTGTACCTCCTATGTTCACAGCCAAATCCATTTATTTAAATGATGAAAAGCAGTGGACCCAGCACTGATCAGTGCGGTACAGTGCTGGTCACAGGCCGGCAGTCTGAAAAGCAGGCCTTCACCACCACCCTCTGTCTCCAGCATCTTGATTACAACAGTCTCCTTTTGTTTTCAAGTGTCTTTGTGGCCTAACCCCTTCCTTTCCCTGTAATCTTTTACAGCCTGTCACCTTTTTGAATATCTGTACCAACCTAATTTTTGCTTCTTGTCCACTTCCATTTATAATTGCACCACAGTTAGTGACTCTGTCTTCAGTTGTCTGAACCCCAAGTTCTTGAACACTTTTTTTTAATCTTCACTTCACTTTCCTCCTCCTAAGCCATTTCTTAAAATATGCTTGGTTAAAAGCCATTGATCTTCTGAAATATTATCACCTTAAGCGCTGCAGCATCTGCAGTACCTTTTTATCTCTGGTATAACAGGTTGTTGAGTTGTTCGCTGAGCTGGCTTGTTTTGTTCAGATGTTTCGTCACCATGCTAGGTAACATCATCAGTGAGGCCTCCGATGAAACAATGTTGTTCTACTCTGCTTGGAATTTATACCGTCTGGTGTTATGGTGTATTGTCATTTCCAGTTTTGTTTGAAATAGGTTTGTATACGGGGTCCAATTCTTCTGTGTGTTTGATTGCATTATGGGTTGAGAACCATTCCTGTAGAAATTCCCATGCATGTCTATGTTTGGCTTGGGCTACTGTGGTTACGTTGTCCTAGTGAAACTGATGGCCTTCATTGTCTGAGTGTACTGATATTAGGGAAAGTTCGTTGTGTCATTTCGCTGCTAGCTGATGTTCGTGCATTCTGATGGCTAACTTCCTTCTGGTCTGTCCGTTGTAATGCTTGTGGCAGTTGTTGCATGGTATTTTGTAAACTACGTTGGTTCTGCATGTGGGAATGTGAGATGTTAGCCATCCCATTAATGTTTATGCTCCTTATCTTCCTACACAGGGATATGTGGAAACTGTCTTAAACTTCCTGCTTGAATAGGATTGGGTGGAAAACATTTGTAAAGGTGTGAGACATCTGTACTTCAGTAAGGGGATGAAACTTCAGTAAGGGGATGAAACGGCCAGGTCAGTGACCTTTTGTTCAAGCCAGACACTTTGGCGGCTTGAAATCGCATCCTGCCATTATCAGTCACTTCGCGAACGATCAATGCTGTATCCTGTTCTCTTTATGTTTTGAATGTAGTATTTGTTTTTCTGTATTAGCCAATTCATACATAGAGTATAAAAAGCGGGGACTGTCCGCTGCTCAGGGAGAATCGCTTATGGGACTCAGCACTCTGTGCCGGGTTGTGTACAGCGGTCCTCCACAGCTTGTACTTGCTTAATAATAAAGGATTGTATTTTGTAGCCAGGTCAGTGTCTTGCTATTGCATCAAGTCCGTGAGGGTCTCCGAAAACGAACCTAACAAATGGGGTCTTTAATCCTTGAGTGTTTGTCGTAGAGTGGCTGTTGGCTTGTGTGCTACCATGATTCTTAGTGGTCGTAGCAGTCTCATCAGTTCTGACATGTTCTTGATGTAGGGTAGTGTGGCCAGTGTGTTAGGACATACGGTGTCCTGTTGTCTATTTAGAAAGCACCTGCGGAAAAAGTTGTAGGGATATCCGTTCATAGCGAAGATTTATTATAGGTGCTCTTCTTCTTTTCTGTGTAATTCTGGCATGTTGCAGTGAGTGGTGGCCCATTCAAATAGTGTCCTAATACAACTTTTCGTGGACGTTGGGGTGGTTGCTGTGGAAATTGAGGATTTGGTCAGTGTGGGTTGCTTTTCTGTATACCAAGGTTTGGAGTTTGCCATTGGTTATTTGCTCAACTGTGACATCCAGAAACAGAAGTTGATTGTTTTTTTTCTTCCCCTCTCGTGAATTTAATCCCAGCGAATACGATGTTGATGACGTCGTGGGTGTCTTCTAGTTTGGTGCGTTTAATGATGACAAATGTGTCATCCACGTACTGGATCCACAGTTGAGGTTGAATGAAGGGGATGGTAGTGTGTTCTAGTCTTTGCATGACTGCCTCTGCGATGAGTCCTGAGATGTCACAGATGTCCTGTGAAATGCCTTGGAAACTATCCTTTATTTCAAGGCGCTATCTAAACAAAGTCCATCTTGCAGACAAGACCTGGAACGAGCTCTGGAATGTAAAACTTGGCTATTTCTGATTAAATTAGTTGGGATGGATAACCAGGGCACGAGTGTTCTGATCTTGGTATAATGTCAAGTAATTTTCTAAATTTGTCTTGTCAACCAAAAGAAGACACCACTCATCATACCAGTAGTGCCAGTACCAATATAATATCCTCAAGTAACAGCCAAGGTTAAATACTTCAGTGCTAGAGGCAGCCTGAACTCTCAACCTTCAGACTTGTGTATAAGAATGGTGCAAACTGAGAAAAGGAGACAAAAATTTTCAAAATAAAGTGAAGATGCATATTGGATTGAAAAGAAGCAATTAGAAATGTTCTTTTCATGCATCATTAATTCTGTTTTATTTGTTCAAATTGACTTCCTGTTGCAAATATGTATAATTAGTATTGCAAAGCAATCTTAATGGAGCATGGTGTTTGAAAGCTCTTTTGTCTGAGAAACTGGGGTTGAAATTCAATCCGACTGATGAGATTGCCTGTTGTATGAGCCTTAATTTAATCAAATTGACTAATTTCTTTTTAGTACTGAGTTTCTAGCAGGTACAAGTTTGCAGTTTAAAACTGCTCCCTGTGTATGACAGTCTCTTGAGAATGAGTAATGTGGGAAAAATAGCACTGTTTCTGAGTTTACGTACATTGAGATGCCTTTTATGATGTACTAAACACCCCTCCGAGATTTACTGTGTAACAGATGATTGGTAGGAGAATGATTGGTCTTGACCAAAATCGATTGTCAAAGAGGCAGATTTTAAGATTTTAATAGAATTAAAAAGTTTTGAAAGAATCCGAGTGTAGGGTTGTGAAGCGCCTCAAGCTGGTGGAGCTGCTAGATGGACAAAGAACTATGAAGTAGACTAGAATAGAAGAACTGAAAGCATGGTGAGCGGCACACAGCTGGAAAAGGTAACAAGTGGACAAGTTCACTGCAGCTGAATTCCTCCAGGTAAAATTTTAAGTAAAAGGGTAGCTTTCAACTTTGTAACTGCATTTATTTAGTTTGTTAAAGGCAAGATATTCCCAATAGAAGTGTATGGCTTTTTTCCAAAAGCCACAAAGTGCATTTGTGTCACCTGTTCATTGTACCTGATACCGGAGTAGGCTTTTGAGCTACTAGACAGAAGGGTACTGGGATAAACTTTTTTTGTCTTGAATGCCTTCTGATGGCTGTCCACTGCATCTTCCTTGGACGAAGATAGGGAATGTTGCTGGTAGATCATAGTCTGTGTCATAGAGTCAGAGATGTACAGGTTACTGGCCGAGCCTGTGTATTTGATTGCAGATGTTTTGTCGCTGTACTAGGTGAAGTTGTCGGTGCGCCTCCGGAGAAGCGTTGGTGTTCTGTCCCGCTTGTTATTTTATATGCCTCAGTTTGTTGGAGTGGTTGGCATTACCTCCGGTTCTGTTTTTCAATGGTTTGAACTGGGCCCGACTATACAGTGTATTTGTTGGAGTTCTGGTTGGAATGCCAGGCCTCCACGAATTCCCTGGCATGCTTGTTTAGCTTGTGCTATTGTGGGATGTGTTGTCCAAGTCGAATTCGTGTCCTCCTTTTGTCTGTGTTTTGAGACCAGTGAGAATTGGTTGTGTCTCTTGGTGGCCAATCGGTGTTCGTGTATTCTTCTTGTCAGTTTTCTTCCAGTTCGGCCAATGTAATGTTTCTCTCCATCCTTGTGTGGTATTTTGTATATTACGTTAGTTTTATTGGTTTTGGGTATGAAATCTTTTACATTCGTCAGTAGCTGTCGCAGTGTGGTTGGTTTGTGGGCTACCCTGATAACCTAGGGGTCTGAGTAGTCTTGCGGTCATCTCTGATATGTCTCTGTATGGTAGGGTGTCTTGATGTGGTCTGTCACAGAGGTAATGGCGGTTTGTGCTTTTTGGGTATCCAAAACAGTGTACCGCACAGTAACAGACCCTCAGTACAACTCATCCATGCCAACCAGATAACGTAAATTAATCTAGTCCCAGGTATTTGCCAGCTGTGCGATAGATTTGTATCGACTAGAAGAAAAGCTCTTTAACCGTAGTCACCTGTACTGAAACTAAACTGACCACAGACATGTAATCAGAG
>JAHRHZ010000004.1:5171940-5192389 GCA_024137785.1 Ginglymostoma cirratum | reverse complement strand
ACCTTTCCTGCTCCTCTGATGCTGCCTGGCCTGCTGTGTTCCTCCAGCTCTGCACTGTGTTATCACGGACATGTGATACTCACTGTGTGAACATTTACTGTGTCATTGCCCAATCTGCACTGAATTTGCAAGCAACATTTTTTCAGTTCTGTAAACAAACCTGTCCTTGAATGTTGCCAAAACAAAACTCATCAATCTAGACCTGATCGATCAAATATTGTACCTCAGTATATGGGGACAAAATCTGCAATATATTGAGCAATTCCCATACCTCGGTGACTACTTTTCTCAAAAGCCAGTATCAACTACGAGATCCAACACAGGATCAGCTGTGTTAGCTTAGCTTTCATTGAGCTGTGGCAGTGAGTGTTTAGTAACAAATACCTCCATGAGTCAATGAAAGATCTTGTGCTGAAAGCAATATCAACATCACGCTGGCTGCAGGAAGATCTGGGTAGTGTCAGTGACATGCGAGCATTAGAGAAACTCCAGCAAAGCAGTGTTGTCTGTATTCAATAGGATGATCATTGAACAAATGTTACTGCCCTTTATTGAAGCAACTCTACAAGCATTCAGGCATATTGCCTGCAAAATCAACGCTAGTGGATTGGACTCTGTTTTTGAATGTTTGAAAAATGCCTTTCCTCGCCAGATTCAATTTTCTGAAATGGCCAGTATTCTAGGGGAGGGCAAAGCAAATCCTACAAAGACACGAAGTTCTCCTTGAAGCATAACGGCATGGACATTAATGTCTGGGAGAAGCTTGCTACTGGTCATTCAACCTCAGAATATATAAACCAAGATGCAACACAGAATCTAAATGCCTTAACCAAAGAGGTGCAGCAACAGCAAAAAAAACTTTTCTGGACCATTGTGCCCTCCCACTCAAAGACATGGTTTGAAAATCATGTGAACCAATGGACTTGATGTATTTGGATTCAGAAAGCAATTTAAAAAGCTTTCCTGCTCCTATGATGCTGCTTGGCCTGCTGTGTTCATTCAGCCCCACACCTTGTTATCTCGGATTCTCCAGCATCTGCAGTACCTTTTTATCTCTTTAAAAAGCCCTATATAGGTTTATTATGTAAAATCAAAGCACATGAGACTGTGGGTCTCATGGCTAGCACAGATTGAGAATTGATGAAAAGCCTGGAGGGAGAGTAGGAGTAAATTTTTTTGGGGGATGCAAGATGATGATTAGTGAGGTACTACAGTTCCGTGCTTGGACCTAGGCTTTGCACAATAGGTATTGGATGAGGGAATCAAATGTGATATTTCCAAGTTTGCTGACGGTACACACCTCGATGGTATTGAGTGGTGAGGAGGATGTAAAGGGTGTTCAAGGTAATTTGGACAAGTTGAGCGGGTTGGCAAATGTATGGCTGATGCAGTATAATGTGGATAAAGGTGAGGTTGTCTACTTTTGGAGGTGGGAGGAGCCAGTGGCTTTGTATTACTTAAATGGTAATAACTTGGAAAATGTTGATGTACAAAGGTCATTGAAAACAAGCATGCAGGTGCAAGAAAGAGCTAGCAGTATTGACCTTCATTAGAAGAGGATTTAAGTACTGGAGTAATAAAAAGTCCTGTTGCAGCTATAATGGGCTTGGGCGAGACTGCACTGGGAATGTTGTGTGCAGCTTTGGTCTCTTTAGCAAAGGAAATATATGGTTGCTATGGCAAGAATGCAGACTGATTCCTGAGATGGTAGGTTTGTGGTACGATGAAAGATCGGCTTGACTTGGCCTGTATTCATTGTTTAGAAGATTGAATGGGATCTCAAAGGTAATAATCTGATGGGCCTGGACAGACAGAATGTTTCCCTGATGTGTGTTCACAACAGGGGTCACTGTCCCAGGGCACAGCATGTACCATTTTGGACTGAGATGGGAAATTTCTTTACTCAGCGGGTGGTGAACTTGTGCAGATTCCCACTGCAGAAAGCTATGGAGGTGAAGTTTCTGAATGTATTTAATAAAGAAGCTAATTTCTGGATGCTAAATAATAGTCTTGGGTATGGGGGGAGAGCAGAAGTATGTCACTAATGTTGCAAAGATTTGTGGCTCTGGTTGTGGATGAGGTTGTTGGCTTGCTCGCCGAGCTGGCTACTTATCATACAAATGCTTCGTCATCATGCTAGGTAATATCATTAGTGCCGCCCCCTGATGAAGCGATGATGTTCTGCTCTGCTTGGTATTTGTGTGATACAGTCTGTTAAGTTGGGTTGTGATTTTCTGTTTCTGTTTTGCATGGGTTTGTATATGGGGTCTAATTCCACATGTTTTTTGATTGCATTATGGGTTGAAAACCAGGCCCCTGGGAATTCCCGTGCATGTCTGTGGTTGGCTTGAGCTCGGATGGTCACATTGTCCCAGTTAAATGGATGGCCTTCATTGCCTGAGTGCACTGAGATGAGGGAAAGTTCGTTGTGTCGTTTTTGCTGCTAGCTGGCGTTCACGTACCCTGATGGCTAGTTTCCTTCTGGTCTGGCCAATGTAACATTTGTTGCAGTCTTTGCAAGGCATTTTGTAAACTACGTTCGTCCTGCATGGCACGGGTGGTGGGGTCTTTCGTCCTTCTGATTGGAAAGCATCCTCAAAATGAATGGATGGTTGAAGCCTGGAAAATAGGAACAGGAGTAGGCTGTTTGGCCCTTCGAGCCTGCTCTGCCATTTGGAATGATAGCTGGTCATCCTGTTCCCACTTTCTTCCCATATCCTTTTGATCCTTTTAGTCCTAAGAACTGTGCCCATGCCCTCCTTGAATATAGTGCTTGGCCCATTGGATTGGAACTAGCTAACCTAATAAGGATTAAATACAGAATGACAGAGCAGTTACCTTCGAAGTAGTATCTGTTAGATTTTATCAGAATTGATTTGGACAGGTGAATTTTTTTGAGAAGACTAATTTCAAAATATTTACATTTTTACTGATCTCCCCAGCCTAGTATGATTTCCTTTTTTGCGAGCGGTCTCGCTAAACTGGACAATGCTGTACTCCCCTTTTTGCATTAATGAGCTCAGTAACCCTACAGTAATGAGAGTCAGTATTTGTACTGTACTGGATTAATAGGGGTATAAACTTAGAGGCGCGAGTTTGCTTTTGGCTAAATAGTTCTATGTGGAATTGATGTGTCTAATACTTCCAGTTTGAGTAACCCAGCTGCATGGTTAATGAATTGTCTCTTATGCGTGTAAGTAAACTCTCGTCTAGTTTTGAGCTGTTGTCACCCAGATGCACCAGTTTCTCTCTCAAGACAGTAGACTTGCTCAAATATATGTATATTTAAGACTAAATGCTACTGTTTTCTCTCAAAGAATTGTAGCTGGATACATATGGTTTGAATGTAAAAAGCGCACAATTGTGTCATTCTTGTATTTTCTTTCTTGCAGTCAAGGGAGTGAGAACAACTTTGCAACTAGTGATCGCCATCGATGTCAACTTTGAAGACTTTATTATTTGACTACTTTGGAATATCTCGTTATTTAGTTCAGAATTTGAAAAGTTTGGCTTGGATACTTAATGTAACAAATTTCGCAACTTGTTCGTTCAGAATTTAGATTTTGTAATGTGCGTAAAATCCTTGCTTTGGTCAACCATCGGTGTTTTCCTTCCTTCCTGTAGTTAACAAACACAAGCCGTGGATAGAAACTACATATCATGGCATTGTTACAGAAAATGATATCTCAGTCTTGCTGGATCCTCCATTAATTGCCTTGGATAAAGATGCACCTCTACGTTATGCAGGTATGTAAATAGATCTCAGATACTTTCCTTGAATCAAGGTTCTGAATCGCATAAATATGCCACTAAAATAATTTTATTACAGAGTTGGAATTTAAATCTTCTAAAATCTACTTCAGTAAACGTAATTATAAATCATAGAATCATAGAATCCCTACAATGTGGAAACAGGCCATTTAGCCCAACAAGCCCACACTGAGCCTCGGAGCATCCCACCCAGACCCATTCCCCTATAACCCACCTAATCCATTCATCCCTGAACAATATGGGCAATTTTTAGCATGGCCAATTCACCTAGCCTGCACATCTTTGGAATGTGGGAGGAAACAGGAGTACCTGGAAGAAACCCACGCAGACATGGGGAGAATGTACAAACTCCACACAGTCACCCAAGGGTTGAATCGGACCCGGGACCCTGGCGCTGTGAGGCAGCAGTGTTAACGACTGAGCTGCCATGCTGCCCAGGTCACACTGAACTTGATTTAACAACATTACTTCAGGTTTTAATGCCGCATGCAATGGATTTCTTCACCAACTTTGCCATATTTTTTCTTTTGTTTGTAATATTGCATGATTTGGTTAAATGAGTTGTTGACCTAAAATAGCTAACCATAGTTCAGTCTTAATCAGGATTTTTGCATTATACTGCCATGGATATGGAGCTCAATATAGTAATTGTAAGTTCTAAGCACTGCACACCACCACTCATCTTGTATGTAGCACTCAAACTACAAAACCCTTTGTGTTAACCTCTGTCTCTACTGTATGCAATATAAAAATAAATTTAGAATGTAAGTTTTCTATATAGCAAGAAAGCAAAATAGTGTGGAAACTGAAGGCCTGAATTCAAAAAGCTCAAAAACAAATCAAAGTTGGGATGTAAATATTCATGTATATGTAACTTTTGAAAGTGCAGACAAGAAGCAAAAGATAGTGGAGTTAGCTTTGTTAGTACAGGATAGAATTAGTATGATATCAAGAATGGAAAGGAAAAGAGAGGCCAAAGTGAACACTGATTCTTAGAAAATAATCTGTGGAAACAATGGGAAATCAGGAAATGGCAGAGGAGTTGAAAAGATATTTTGCGTCAGTCTTCACAATAGAGGACACCAATAATAGTCCAAAAATACTAAATCATCAAGGTAAGGAACGGAATAACCACAATAAGAATCTCTAGACAAAATGTATTAGGGAACCAAATAGACTTAAAGACTGAGGCCTCCTTGACCTAATGGGCTGCATCCTAGGATTTTTTTAAAAAGTAGCTAGAGATAGTTGATGCAGTGTTAACAGCCTTGCAAGAATTCTTTGACTGGGGAGGGGGATGGGAAAACTGCCAATGTAATGCATTCTTTGTCTCCCTTCCTTCATCAAAAAAAGACAGTAACTATAGGCAAGTTACTTAACATCTGTTATTGGGGAAAATGCTCAAGCCTATTATAAAGGATGCAATTAATGGCAGAGCATTTAGAAATACATAGAGTAAGAGTCAGTAAGGTTTCAAGAATGGGAGATCATGCTTGACAAATTCTATTAGAAGCCTATTAAGGAGGTAACAAGCAGAATGGGTAAGGAACAACTGGTAGATGAAATATATTTGGATTTTTCAAAAAGTATAAGTAGCATATAAGGCTCCTTAAGGTGAAGCTCATGGCTTGGAGGTAGTATATTAGCATGGGATAACAGATTGGCTAACCAGTAGAAGACGAGTAGGATAACAGGGCATTTTCAGGATAGCCTGTAACTATTATAGTGCCACAGGGACCACTGGGGCCACAATTATTTAAAATACCCTAATGATTTGTGCGGCAGACATTAATTTACTATTTTCCAGTTTGAAGATGACAGAAATCAGTTGGAAGACCAATGGGATGCCACAGTGGCATGGGATATGTACAGGTTAAGTGACTGGGCAAAAGTTTGACAGATGGAATGTAATGTGGGAAAATGTTAGGTTATCAACTTTGGCAGGAAGAATAGGAGAGCTGAATATTGAAACGGATGGTAAAGATACAGAAAGCAGCCACACTGGGATTTGTGTATTGTGCATGAATCGCAAGCTAGCCGACAAGTTCATCTGATAATAGTGAAGGCAAATGGAATGTTGGCCTTTATCTCAAAGGGAATGGAGTATAAAAATAAGGAGGTTAAGGAGGTCTTGCTAAAAATACAAGGCACGAGTCATCAGTCGGAATACTGTGAATAGTTTTGGGCTCCTTATCTAAGGAAAGATATACTGGCATTGGAGACAGTCCAGAGAAGGTTCACTAAATTGATCCAAGTATGGAGGGATTTTCTTATAAGAGCTTGAGTAAATTGGGTTTATGCTGTCTCACTGGAGCTTAATATTGAGAGGAAACAGTATTGAAACAAGATTCTTAGGGAGCTTGACAGGGTAGATAGAGAGAGGTTGCTTTATCTTCCAGGTGAGTCTTGAACCAGATGGCATAATCTGAGTGAGGGGTTGTCCATTTAAGACAGATGAGTTTCTTCTGTGGGAAGTCATTGAGGAATTCTTTATCAGAGGGCTGTCAAGGCTCTGTTAAGAAGATTCAAGGCTGAAATAGTAAGGAATGAAAGGTTATGATAAAGGAAGTGAAGTGAAGTTAAGGATAATCAGATCAGCTGAGACCTCTTTAAATGGCAAAGAAGACTCGATAGATTGAATGGCCTACTCCTCCTCCATGTTATGCTCCAATGAACAGGTTTGACAGCGTTTGTGAAGAGCCAGAGTTAATGCCTCATGCCTGTGATGTATTCATCAAAATAACAAGTACTGCTGACCCAACATCAGTGCAATGTTTATTGAAGTTGATTAAAGACACATTTGAAAATAGATTGTGATTGGCATTAAGATTATGTAAAGCATAAAACCTTTGCATAAAGTGAATCCATAGAGGTAACCAACTTTTAACTGAGGTATTTGCTGCACTCAAAGCACTTCAATGGCTGGCTGTTTTTGTTTGGGTTGTTCACTAGTATTTATATCATTGAAAGATGTTGATTGCATGACCTTTTTCTTTCCCCTTCATCCCCCTGACCCTGTCTAAAGTGGCAGCTGATTGAAGGCAAAGCCATTTTGAGCATCAACTAAAGCAGAGCCACCTCTGCAGGTCACTTCTAGGGATATCAGTGTCTGTACAGCAAGAATGTAACTCGGCGTCTGGGGACGTTGTGGACAGTGGTAGTGTCCTACTGCTGGACCAGAAGCCCTCTGTTCAAGTATCACCTGTCTTAGAGGTGTCAAGTCAACAAGTCAATTAAAAATATTTAAAACTTGGCATTACTCTACATTTAGCAGTACAGAAGGATGAATGTTTTTATTTTTCCACAAACAGGTAATGAAATAATATAAAAGAAATTGCATTTTTGAAAAAACATGCTTAGCCTACACGCAATATGCCCTGGGTTACGTGATATTTTGATTTTTGTTTTCTCGAGTCATACAGATGCAATTGTCTTTTAAAACTCTCCACTGATTCAAGTCATACCTGACACAAAAGAAGATGGGGTAGTTGTCGGAGCTTAAGCATCTCAGTCTAAGAACACCAGTTAATGAGGTTGTCAGATGTGTCCGAAGCCTAGCCATCTTCAGTTGCTTCACCAATGACCTTCACTCCATCATCGGGTCTGAGGTACAATCGGCTAGTTTTGAACTGGACCAGCCCTGCATACTATGCCTCCAAGAGCAGGCCAGATGCTAGGAATGTACATAATAACTTAACACCTCCCCAGTGTCTGTCCATTATCTAAAAGACACAAATCAGGAATGTGATGGTGTACTCTTGAGTTGCTTGGTTGGGTGTAGTTCTAGTTCACTTCTGAAGTTTGACACCATCCAGAACAAAGCATCCTACTTGACTGGCACCATGTCCACCATCTTCAAATTCACTCACTCTGTTGACTTTGGCTGAACAGTAGCAGCAGTGTGTGTACCACCTTCCACTTGCACTCCGGTAACTCACCAAGGGATCCTTCAAAAACACCTTCCAAACTACCTTTGTTTCTTTCTTTCATGTGAAATGTATGCAACCTCAAAGTGTTGAATTTGCAACATTTCCCCCTAACTTGTGATTGGGTACTCATGCTCAACGCTCGTGAGTTGAGATTTTTGGGGAGAACTTAAAATACAATTTACAAAATAAATATCATCTGCTGTTTTCTAGGTTTATCTCCATTTTCGAAACATTAAACATTTGCATTGATCATATCTTAAGTACTGTTCACATTCACTGATAATCTGGAGCTTTAGTTTACTTTTATCAGCTGCTCAGTTAGCTTATTCATGATTCAACCAGTAATTTTATACTTAAACCAATCTGTGTTTTGTATATCACCATTGTCACTCAATTTTTTGCATTTTTACCAAATAAGTTAACAGCTTAAACACATTGCAAGACAGATGGTCTAACATCCCAACAGTTGTGTAGCATTTCAGTAAATGAAAGGCATTAATCCTTTTGATCTGCGCCATCTAATTGATTGGCCTGCTAATTAATTAATGCAAATAACTGCGGCGTTCCAAATAAATGATGAATGATGAGTCATATGTTCTGCCTCAACATGAGGAATGAGGGTAAAGAAATAAGGAGAAAAGCTTTTGAAAATCAAAATGCCTTTTTGAAATACCTCCACAGTCTACCAATTGAAAGTATGATCTTTAATTTTCACACAAACACGTGTATGTGTGCGTGCGCGGCATGAAAAGTAAAGTTACTCAGCTTTGATATGCAATATGCCTTTGAAAGACACTTCTGTTTAATTTAAATCCAGAAAGGATCAACCTGGTCTCTAGACTACAGGTAGTGGCCTTGGTCTGAGTCTTGAGCTGCTATCATGTTTGGATTTCCTTTATTATCAGCCAGTCTATTTTTTTTCCTCATCAAGCTAGGATTTCTGAAACACTTCCACTCCTCTTTGATATGACAACATATTAACCCTGACTCAGTCATGCATGAAGCACATAATTGGCATTCGCCATTCATTCCTATTTCACTGCACGTTTTCCTGTTGTTTTTAGTAGAATTGATCCTCAGCTTTAGTCAACTTTATCTTTCCTATTCAAGGATCCTTTCCAAGTGTCCCACTGTCAAAATTTCTGATTTTTGTTATTGATCATTTGCCAATTCTTCTACTGTTCTGTTGTTTCTTCGGTGATTACAGCTTGCCTGGGCCAGCACTATGTTTGCCTCGGCAACATCCACCATATCCATTATAGCTCTTGCTGCAACCTTTTCAAAATCGGTAACCTATTTAGTCTCATTGAGCACCTTGCCATTTGCTGTTCCATCTTATTCCACTGAAATCTTATCTGTCGCCTATCAATTCCACAGCTACTTCTCAAATTAAATCCCCCACTGTCCTCCTCAGGTACTGGGTGGTGATGCATAGAATGGTTCTTATTGGAACAATTTTGAGGGGAAGAAACTTCAAGACTAGAACGTAAAATGGAAATCTCACACTTTGGCCTCCATTTCAAAAAAAACTCTGGGATAGAGGTGTACTTTTTTTTTTGAAAGAACCATACGAGGTCCTCAGGTGTGTCCTAAGCCCAGCCATCTTCAGCTGCTTCATCAGTGACCTTCCCTCCATCATTGTGTCTGAGGTACAGTCAGCTGATACTGAACTAGACCAGCCCCACATACTATGCCTCCAAGAGCAGATGCTAGGAATGTCTGCTGCCAGCCAGATTGAATGCTTTGGTGGATAGCGACATGGCTTCTGGTTATAGATTTTGATTGATCTGGGACAGGGGAAAAACTCACGCTCCTTGGCCCACGCAGTGCTGTAAAGATATGTGCCTGCCCTGCACTTCAAATCTTCCTTTAGCTGCAGGTTTCCTGAACTTTAGAACCCCCTCCGGCGACTAAATTAAAATTAAAATTGCAAAACAGATGGAAATAGTGGCTAATTACTCTTTATATTTTGGTCCCATCTCTGTACCGGTTTTGGTGGTGGTTGAGTTTTTGAAACTTCATGGCGACTCCCTTTCTCAATTATTCTGTGGATATTGATTGTTTTCATTGAAAAATAATGGATGTTTAATGAAAGATATAAAATGCAATTTTAAAACTTATCTCGAGTACTTATTGTATTGCTTCTAATGGCATCAATTGAGAAATAATTTTTATGCTTCTGGAAAGGAATGAGCAAAGTTCAAATGGAAGACATTTAAAATGTTCTGTTTTTTTATACAAGTTATTTAGTAGCATCGTATAACCCTGTACTACACAGAACTGCAAGATTAAGAAATGTGCATAGATGACATTGAATACTTGCTGGAAAGATCGGATTGAAATGTAGCTGTAAAAGTATCAGCGTTAATAATGTTCAAGTTTTGCTTTTTACCTTGCTGAAATAAAGTCAATTTGAGGTAAAGATTTTGTACTGTTTTATGCAATTTATACACAATGCAGTGAATGTGGCAGAAAAATAATCTTGACTGTTTTCTTCTCAACTTTGGAAGTTAATGTAATTTGGCGAAGATATTACTTTCCAATGCATTACTAAGTTCTAAATCATGTTAGATAATTTGTCATTTTTTTCAAGTAAAGTGTCTTTAGAGTACCTGGAACAGCTAAGGTTAGTGTGTTTTTCAAAAGCTTATTGCTTTCAATATTTTTTTAAGATGACTTTTGTAAACTGGGAATTCCAGTGATTCATTCAAGATTTTTGAACTGTCTGGTTAGAGGACCTGTGAATTTAATTTTTAAAAATTGCTATGATTCAAGCAGGAATGAGCTTGAGTGTCAGTTGCTTTGTATTTGCATTTATCCTTTGACTTAGTCCCCATCTTCACCCTTTTAATTTCTTATCTTGATGACTGATCTCTGTTTATCTTTTCTTCCCCTTATAGAGAGGTTTGAGGTGACATTCACCAAAGAAGGTGATACCTGGGTTCTTTCTTTCATTCATCATGAACAATTCTATTAACTCACTAACTCTGGTCATAAAATGGGGAATCAGCACTTGAACAGCAAATCCTGTCATCAGTTTTATTCCCCATTATTATCCAGGTTTATCTGCAAAAATTACTGGATGCAGCATTTAATTTTAAAGGGTTTGTTAGAAATATCAGTTGTTTGACATCTTTCTACTTTTCTCTTTTTAAGGAGATTCTATTTAACCTAACCACTCTTTGACCCGAGTATAAATTTTTTTCAACACATCTCTTAAACACATTACTCTTATGTCAGCCCTTTGACACCTTTCTGCATGCATGCAAGGCAATATTTTTGTTAGTAAAAATCTTCAGAACTACATGAAGATGACCAGGAAATTCTGATGCCCAGGTCATTATTGATTCGACTGACAGAGTTGAATGAATAATGGCCAGGGCATCAGAATTCATTCACTAGGTATTTGTGCAGAAGTTGAATTCCACATTTGCCTCTGTTTTTCAAAGTAATCCATTATATCAAATGCTTAGGATGTAGCATGACTGGTGATAAAGGGTGTCTTTGCAGTGTGGCGAGTGAACAGGAATGCAGAAAAGATCAGGTCTCTAATCTGTACTTTGGTTCATTTATCCCTGCTGTGTAATGATGTCGTCCCTCAATTATATTTGGTTTACGCTTCTATACAAAGCCACAGGAGCTAAGTAGCTTGAGGAAGGAATAGATTAAGTAAATGGTTGAACTATTAAATGAGGCCAGGTTATTTTTTATTTTGCTCACTACTGCTTATCTTGGACCAGGTGATTGGAATGTTATCAAAGACCAACTAAAGTGGGGAAAATCAATTGGCATCCTGTTACTGATTTGATTTTTTTAAAATCCTAGTTGGAAGTGTGCATATCTGGACATTGTTGGAAGACTGGATTAGGTTTGCATTGAAGCTCATTAGCCGATGCTTTATGCTAAGACTGAAATTAGTTTCCTAGGGGATTATGGTCAAATAATAGCAATGCTTTAATGCTTTCAGAAGAGGAAGTGAGAAGGGACAAGCATGATATAAATTGACTAAAATATAATGCAGAATTTTATCATCTGTGTTTAACAAGAGGCTGTTTCTACAGGAATTTCCAGAAGTCTAGCTGTTAATTTCAATGGACAGTCTTCTGTAGTTTTGATTTTAGAGTCTGTACACGAGTGCTGTGAAATCATACTACTTATCATGGTCTCTGGTTTACCAACTTCACAGAATTTGAGTGAAAATATTTGAGTTAGTCTGTCATCCAGTGTTTTTTGCAATATTCTCTTTCCAATTTTGCCCACTATTTGTGGAAAATGTTGGTTGGAAGGTTGATGTCTGCCCCTTCTCAAATACTGAATTTGAGAGAGAATTTATGGTCCTGTATTTGGTTATATTCTAATTTCCTAAAATACTTTCAGGAAAATTGACTTTTCAGATCAGTTGGAGTTAACACTAACTGTTTTGAATCCAGTGATGTATTAGATAAGTTGGCTGTTTCAGACTCGATCCTTTGCAACCTTTCAAAAGGGTTGGTGCATTTGTTGAACTAAACACAACACATTCTAAGTATTCATTTTCTAGAATTGGATATCAAACTGATATTTCTAATACTGAATTGCCATCCAGTGGTTTGTTCTTAGTCTCCCAATTGTGGACAGATACATTGCACAGGAAGACTTAATGTCATTGAAAAGTAATGAGTTTTGACAGTATTTGTGAGACTGTGCTGAACCTATATCAAATGCTTGTACATCTCAGACTTAACTTTGCTGTTTAACTTTTTGTCTTGATCAGAATAGGCAACCAAGCTTTGTCCAGTAGCTTGGTATAGAAGATGCCAACAGTCATGGCTGTATGTTACAAGTTATTGCTGTCTAAGTACTCCTGTGAAATGCCTGTCTCTTTCTCTCTCCCTCTCTCTGTGTCTCTTCTCCTGCATGAATGGATGCAATGTAAACCAGTGGCTTGGAAGGCAGGCATATGCTCCTTTTACTAAGTCCCAGAACTCACCCAAACAAGGCACAGGCTTTGCTTTTTCCACAGACCCTCACAATAAAAACAATCCCTGGCTGTGAAGTTTGGACTGCTGTTGCACATTAACTTTTTTTTTTGTTAATTTAATGCATAATTGTTCTCGCTCTAACTTACTGTTTGTTAAACTCTAGGTGAGATTTGTGGATTTAGAATTCACGGACAGAATGTTCCATTTGAAGCTGTGGTGGTTGATAAAACCACAGGTGAAGGTGTCATACGTTCAAAAGAAAAGATGGACTGTGAGTTGCAGAAAGAGTATACCTTTACTATCCAGGCATATGACTGTGGTGAGGATCCAGATGGAGGAAATATGAAGAAGTCCCATAAGTAAGTGTGCACTGAGAGGCGGAGAATAATGTGGAAGCATCGATTTATTTTCTAATCGTTTTGGTTGGATCATAGCAAGTAATGAGTCAGTGTAAAACCAGTGTTCCTAATTGCTTGTCAGCATGGGATATCAAAGGAAAACGTGAATGTCTGCTCACTTTTGAAAGGCCCTGTTTGGCCTGGTTGCGCACATAAGGTTCATAGTTGAAGCACTCGTCTCCTGATTTTAAGCACTCATCTCCTGTTGTTGTTAGGCTCCCATTACCATTCCTAATGGTGACTGAATGGATGAAGCAAGACCGTAGGTATAGGAACAGAATTGGACCATTCGGCAGATCGAGTCTGCTCCACCATTCGATTGTGGCTGATGTTTCTCAGCCCCATCCTCCTGCCCTATCCCTGAAACCCACGATCTCCTTACTAATGAAGAATCTATCTGTCTTAAATGCATTCAGTGACTTAGCCTCCACAGCGCTCTGCTGCAATCAGTTCCACAGATTCACCAGAAGAATTGAAAAAAATTCCTACTTACCTCAGTTCTAAAAGGTTGTCCCCATCTCTCATGCTGTGCCCTCAGATCCTGGTCTGTCCCATTATCTCCAAGTCCACTGTATCCAGACCTGTCAGTATTCTGTAAGTTTAGTGAGATCCCCACTATCCTTCTAAACTCCATCGAATACAGACCCAGAGTCCCCAACTGCTGCTCCTATGATAAGTCCTTCATCCCCAGGATCGTTATTGTGAACCTCCTCTGGACCCCTCCAATGCCAGCACCTTTTTTTAGATATGAAGTCCAAAACTGCTCACGATGTTCTAAATGAGGCCGACCAGAGTCTTGTACTGCCTCAGCATATATATCTCTGCTGTATTCTAGCCCTCTCAAAACAAATGCTAACATTGCATTTGCCTTCCTAACTGCTAACCTGCATACTAACTTTAAGAGAATCCTGAACTAGGATTCCAAGATCCCTGTGTTTCAGATTTCTACAGTTTTTTGCCCTGATAGAAAGTAGCCTACAGTACTACTTCCTACGAAAATGCATAACCCCACACTTTGCCACGTTGTATTCCTTCATCTGCTTCTTTGCCCACTCTCCTAGCCTGTCCAGGACCTTCTGCAGCCTTTGTTTCCCCAACATACGCTACCTGTTCTTCCATCTATCTTTTATCTGCAAACTTAGCAACAGTGTTCTTGGTTCCTTCATGCAAATGGATTGTTTCTTCATAACGTGACAAGTAATATTTGCAGCTTTAGCCACCGCTGCAGACAGAGCAGTAAAGAATTTTTTTCACCTTGAAGGATTGTTCTGTTGTGCAAAAGTCACTAGTTGTCCATCGATAAAGAATTGAGATTTTGCTGTGCGGTTTTTGAACCGTTTCGATATCAGTTTAAATTCATGAGCAAAATGCTGCTTGATTAGAAGTTCTGCTGTCATTGTACAAATCCTACAAGATGCAGAGATTCCTGATTTTGTCTGTCATGTTTACTTGTCTGAAATATCCTTTTGACTGTGAAGATTAAGATGTTACAAGCAGCAAGTTTTAAAATTAGAATTTCTCTATGGCATTCAAATATTACTGTTGGGGAGTGGGGTGTATTAAACTAGATCTGTTCAGGCTGTTTTTTTCTTTTGTAACTGCAAGACAAGTTTTCCATTGCTTCAAGCTACAAGGGGATTATCTCTTGTGCTACAGGTAAAAGGAGCTCATTAATCACATCTTTCATCAAGTTCAAATACACTTGTCCCCCAGGGCACCTAATTTAGATAAAATGACTTTAAGATTTGTTTCAAATGAAATCATATTACAAGTCTAAGCAAGAATATGGATATGAAAGCATTTTGTTTCAACTGAGATTTTTCGTTCTTTCCTTCATCCCTTTTTTTAAAAATATAGTTCTGGGCCCCAACATGTACGACTTCTAATAATTAATTTGATGTCACTGGCTGTTCCTGTGGTGTTCGCTGTAAGTTGCCCTGCTGTTTTCCAGAGCCAATTCCCAACTTATTTTTTATTTCTCTCAAAAAATGTGAATCATGACAAATGAGCCATGGAGCTCAGGTTATTACAGTTCTACTTTAATCACTCAATTATGAGCACTGATCAAAAATGAACGGAAAGGTCAGTTGAACATTGGAAGAAAACCCTGCCTGGCAGACTATTTCATAAATGTTTGCACTTCCAGTTGGGCATTCTTGATTATCTTTCCTCTTCAGTTCATTCCAGTTACTTCACTGGTATGTAACTTAGATTAAGGAAGACTTCACAGTTTCGTCTGCTGGCTGTCTTTAGTCAGAGTCCAACTTGTCCACATCAGCCAAACATCCCAATCTGACGTAGTCCCATTTGCCTGCATTTGGACGATATCACTGTAAACCCTTCCTATTCGTATACCCATCCAGATGCCTTTTAAATGTTGTGATTGTACCTTGTCCATCACTCTGTCTGGCAGCTCATTCCATACACATACCACCATCTGTGAGAAAAGTTGTCCCTTGGGTCCCTTCTAAATCTTTGCCCTCTCACCTTAAGCCTATGTCTTCTAGTTTTGGACTCCCCCATCCTAGGGAAAAAAAACCTTGACTATTCACCCTAAACGTACCCTTCATGACTTTTTTAAACCCTCTATTAGGTCATCCCTCAGCCTCTGCTCCAGGGAAAACAGCCCCAGCCTATTCAGCCAGTCCCAATAGCTCAAACCCTTTAGTCGTGGCAACATCCTTAAATATTTTCTGCACCCTCAAGCTTGACAACATCTTTCCTATCTTATAGAATGGTGACCGTAATTATACACAGTATCCTGAAAGTGCACTCATCAATGTCCTTTACAGCTGCAACATAAAATCCCAACTCCTATACTCTGATTTGACCGATGAAAGCAGGCGTGCCAAACGCTGCGTTCGCCACCTATCTACCTGTGTCTTCACTTTCAAGGAACTATGCACGTGCACCCCTAGGTCTCTTTGGCAACACTCCGTAGGGCCCTACCTTTTAACAGTAAAAGCCCTGCTCTGGTTTGCCTGACCAAAATGCAACGCCTCCCATTGATCTAAATTAAACTCTATCTGGTCAAGGTCCCATTGTATTCCGAGATTATCATCCGCACTGTCCACTTGGCCACCTATTTTGGTGTTATCTGCAACCTTACTAACCATACCTCCCATATTTGCATCCAGATCATTTATGTAAATGACGAAAAGTAGTGGACCCAGCGCCGATCCTTGTGACACACTGCTGGTCACAGACATCCAGTCCAAAAAGCAACCCTCTACCTCCCTGTCTCACCTACCTTCAAGACTTTCTTTGAAGAATTGGAATGTCTATCTGCAGTAAATACCTTGACTTGGATTGGTCCCATCTAGATTCTGCAAATTAAATAATGCTCATCCTTCAGTTTTGTATCACCATATTACCATTCCTCTTTTGACAAATCTTAATTGTGCTGGACACCTGAACAGAGCTTGCCAAAGTGGACATTTTTTGTTTATACTTTGAAAGTGAATCCTATCTATCCACTGAGAGGTGTCAGAGCCTGTTTTGTGTCCTCGTTTGGCAAGGACATTTCTAGTATTTATTGTTTTTGATGATGAAGCGAATGCTGCACCCCATCTTTATTTTAAATCCTCTTGTTGCCTGTACCCTCACTGTTATCAAACCATGCTGGCCTACGTTAGCTCTCAGTTTAGTGATATTTTGGTGTTTTTAAAAATCTGAATTTTGTGTTCAGATTGCTCTCTAACCGTCCTGCCTTGATCTGTCTTCCAGCTTCTTCAATTTCCTGGATTTAAGCATTCCTTGAATGGTGACTTGTGCATCTGATTTCCTTCATCCATTGACTACATAGTGCTTAATCTTTGGACTTATTTAACCTTTTTGGCTTTAGCTGTCATTTCCTTTACAACTTATTCCTTTAATACCTGTCACCTGGTCTATTTCTGATGAAGGGTCTAGGCCCGAAACGTCAAGCTTCCCTGCTCCTATGATGCTGCTTGGCCTGCTGTGTTCATCCAGCTCCACACCTTGTTATCTCAGATCCTCCAGCATCTGCAGTTCCTATTATCTCAAAATATTTGTAGTATGTGTGTGGCTGGTAATCAGTTTTGTCTGCTGTGGAGAAATGACGACGCTGCTGTGAGGCAGCTTGAGATGCTTTACTATGTTAAAGGTGCTATTCAAATAAATACTGGAGATCAATTGTAGCAGCTTTATTGCTGACCTAGCTATGACTGGCTAGTTCGGTACTTGTTCTGGGTTGAATTTGGGTCTTTTGTGGGCTATTTGATTTGGCTGTTAACTGCTTGAATTCATGAGTTATCAGGGAGTTTTTGAAAAGGTTTTTTTAAAATGTGCTTCTAATTCCTAAGCATTACCTCTGCTTTATAGGGCCAATGTTCATATCCAAGTGAACGACATAAATGAGTATGCCCCAGTTTTCAAAGAGAAGTCTTACAAAGCCGCAATAATTGAAGGAAAGAAGTATGACAGCATCTTGAGAGTGGAAGCAATTGATGCAGACTGTTCATCGCAGTTCAGCCAGATCTGCAGTTATGAAATCGTCACTCCTGATGTGCCATTCACTGTTGATAAAGACGGTGAGTGATGAATCATATGGGTATGTACTTGAAACAAAAGATGTGAAACTTTGGATTTCTAATGTTGAATTTTAAAATTTAACAAAACGATACCATTTTGAGTAAAACATTTCCAAAGTGAGATGTTGAGTTCATTTTTATTTTCTGTGGGATCATCTAGATCATTGTACAAACAGCAGGCCAAGGCAATAGGACAAAGATTCTAGATTATCCAATAAATGGCAATTCTAGATTCCTTACTTGCTTGGCCTGTAGGAATTGTCACCATGTTGGTGGGTTAATCTTAAATCAGAGTATCAAAATCCATTAGAATCTCAAAATTTTAAAAAACTGAATGTTATTGAGTCCCCTGCTGTGCATAGAGACACAGATCACAAAGATGATGTCGTTGAACTTACCTGAGCTGAACTATAAAGTCTGATAGTTGTAATGCCACTAATCATTTCAACATAGTGAAAGCCATCGGTTTCACTATGTTTAATGGTTTCTCAGTGTTTGCAATCCTGACTTGTATACCTGTGGATTGCATCTTGTGTTCCCATTATAAATAGAAACTAATGCAAGAGGATTATTCTTTAACAATTATCAATTTTTTTTTTAAACTTTGAGTCTTCCATTATTTTTTCCATCTCTTCTAAAAATCCTTGTTATTGTTCAAAGGCTGCTGCAAATCCTCAAGTACTGAGCCCAACTAGCTGTTTTTCACTGATAATTCAAGAAAATGGATGTTAAGCCTTTTAACCATAGAATGTATAGTTCACATCATCGCTGACATTGTCTCACCTGAATTCTCCAATGACAGTTCAGGGCTAGTGATGAAAAATGAGTTCTGATTTTCTTTTTTCCCCTTTTTTCACGTCCATAGTAATAAATAGCTGGTGACTTAAACAAGGAAAACCCCACCCTTTTAAAGCTGTCTCTTTTAATGATGAAGTAACCAATATGTAGGCTACTTCATTTGTTCTTTGTCCTCAATTTTTGTTCATTTGCTGTGCCACTGAAGAACAATACAGAATCTGCGTTTGCAAGATTAGCACCATCTGTGCATTTGACTGAGGACTAATGTGTTGAAAACTGGTGATTTTTGTAGGGTATATTAAGAATTCTGAGAAAATAAACTACAGCAAAGACCGGCAGTACAAGCTTGCAGTAACGGCTTATGACTGTGGGAAGAAGCGCTCGACCGAAGATGTTCTTGTTAAGATCAACATTAAACCCTCATGCAAACCTGGCTGGCAAGGTAATAGAATTAGCACGAAATTCTAAAATAATTGGCAGTTGTTTAATGTTACAAAGGAGTAAATTATTAAACATCTGTGCTGTAAATAATGTATGCTTTTAAGATCCAAGCTAAACCTTTCTATCTGAATTAGTACTGAACGATTAATTAATAAATCAAAGTGGCAAACTTAATATTTGAACTGAGTCAACGATGTATTACGGAAGTGTGGCATGTTTTTGTGATAGTGATGCCTCTGGTAACTCTTTATTGAGGACCATTAATGTGCTTATGATACAGGTTGGAGCAAAAGAATTGAATATGAGCCTGGCACTGGAAGTTTGGCGTTGTTTCCAGCTATGCATCTGGAAACATGTGATGAACCTATTACATCCATTCAGACAACTGTTGAATTAGAAACGAGCCATATAGGAAAAGGATGCGACAGGGACACTTATTCTGAAAAATCACTCCACAAACTTTGTGGTAAGGCTTTTTATTAATGAACAATACAGAATGTAAAAGCTGAAAACCTCTAATCGTCACCTGCCACATTTTTAGAACATTACAGCACAGTACAGGCCCTTCGGCCCTCGATGTTGCGCCGACCTGTGAAACTAATCTGAAGCCTCTCTAACCTACACTATTCCCTTGTCGTCCATATGTTTATCCAACGACCATTTAAATGCCCTTAAAGTTGGCGAGTCTATAACTGCTGCAGGCAAGGCATTCCACACCTTTACTACTGAGTAAAGAATCTACCTCTGACATCTGTCCTATATCTATTACCCCTCAATTTAAAGCTATGTCCCCTCGTGCTAGCCGTCACCATCTGAGGAAAAAGGCTCTCACAGTCCACCCTATCTAATCCTCTGATCATCGTGTATGTCTCTATTAAGTCACCTTTTAACCACCTTCTCTCTAACGAAAACAGCCTCAAGTCCCTCAGCCTTTCCTCATAAGACTTTCCCTCCATACCACGCAACATCCTGGAAAATCTCCTCTGCACCCTTTCCAATGCTTCCACATCCTTCCTATAATGCGGTGACCCAGAACTGTACGCAATACTCCGAGTGCGGCCGCACCAGAGTTTTGTACAGCTGCAACGTGACCTCACAGCTCCGAACCTCAATCCCTCTATCAATAAAACCCAACACTGTATGCCTTCCTAACAACCCTATCAAACTAAGAAAAGTTTTGTTGAATGTTTCCTTGTAATCAATTTTTGTTGCTGTGTATCATGAGTGGTTTTGTCACAAAATTCTAATCATTTTTAAACCTTGTGTATTGTGGAGGGTGTTTGAATTTTGCCTTTGCAACCAAAAGGACGCAGTCTAGTAAACTTATCCTCAAAGATGAACTTAAACATTCAACAGATTTTTGAAATGCAGCCCTGTTGATCAAAGTACAGTTACAATCTCTTTGCAGTGGATTTTATTGCTGGTGCAAAAGATTATTCACCATATTTGGCCCTTCTGTGTAGACAAAGAGATGAACTTACCTGAAAAAAAAACTGCCTCGCATATGAGATAACAAGGCGTGGGGCTGGATGAACACAGCAGGCCAAGCAGCATCATAGGAGCAGGAAAACTTGACGTTTCGGGCCTAGACCCAAGGG
>JAHRHZ010000004.1:5145080-5171540 GCA_024137785.1 Ginglymostoma cirratum | reverse complement strand
AGACCCTTCTTCAAAAGAAGGGTCTAGGCCCAAAACGTCAGCCTTCCTGCTCCTCTGATGCTGTTTGGCCTGCTATGTTCATCCAGCTCTACACCTTGTTATCTCAGATTCTCCAGCATCTGCAGTTCCTACTATCTCTGATATAAAAATGGGTATTTTTTTTTAAAAGCAACTGCTTGACCTGCTGTGTTCATCCAGCCCCATGCTTGTTATCTCGGATTCTCCAGCATCTGCAGTACCTTTTATCTCTGTTACTCACTCATTGCCATCTAGTGACCTCTGGTGGGAGCTCTGTGTACTGTCTTGGTATGCTTAGAACAGGAGCATGCTTTTGCTGTTTCTTTCTAGACTGTTCATGGAATTTTACTCTGAGTCGATGTAAAAGCCCTAAATGATGAAAATTGATAGACCTGTGACATTAAAGGTTGCAAGTAACCTCATGCTACTGGAGTGTTATCTTGAGGCAAGAATAGTCAGTTGTTCAAACCAGGTCATTTAATGTATTAATCTTAGATAAATGCTTACTTTTAATGAAATATAAATGCAAATCTGAAAAATTCTTTTGATTTGCAATTGGGTCCTCTTATGCCACACACCAACATTTGTGATATCTTTGCCCGCCCTATAGCAATATGTCTGAGACCGGAAGCTCAAGTGATATGAGATTTATAATGACAATCCCACATCTTCTAACTGTCCTGTGCCTTGTTCCATCAGGATCTAGCCTTTAATTTGCCAGCCTCCCCTTTTTTCTTTTTTCTGTTTTTGCTCTTCAATCTATTATCTGCTCCAAACTTTATCTTTAACAGGAATTGACTTTTATTTTTGATGTCACATATCTAATAATCTATATTCTCTTTTCAAAAAAAAATCTTGCAGACATGAATCGTCATCACTACTCCCTTTATGTGCACAACTGCCGTCTGGTTTTCCTCTTCCGTCAAAACCCTTCAGAGATTGAGAACTTCCATCCCGCAGAGTTCCATTGGAAACTAGATCAGGTTTGGAAAACGTTGTACATGTATATCTGTTGAGTGTGAATAACACCCTGATCAAATAGTAGAAAGTGGCTCCTCGTGCACTTTTACTTTAAGAATGTTTAGCTATCTTATTATAGCTGTGTTTTTGACAAATGGAACCTGTGTGTACACTTGTTTCCATTGTACAGCAGCTGTGTACTACACTAAAGCATAGACACGTTTAAAAATCATTATAAAGTATTTGCTTTTTTGTGCAGTAATGCTACAGTGAAAAGGCACAATGATATCATCCTTTCCTTTAGAGCTTAGTTTGAAGAGCATGTGAGTTTTTTTCCTCGCAATAGGTGAAATGTTTAAAATGCACAGATTTTGGATTTATGAAGAAAACCTGTGGAAATCATGCAACTCCATTTGAAGTTAATGGTAAAAGTTAAAAGTTGAGACTTTGTGGACCAATGGGTTAACACTGGATTTGTATCGGTGAAGCCATGGTTCAAAATCTGCTGTGAATGCAAATTTTGTGTTTTAGCTTTAAGGACTCCATACTGAAGAAATTTGGCATCCTGAACCCACTTATCAGATCAAAATGTTCTAACCTCTAAGGCTATTTGCATGCGTAGCGTTACACAAATAGAAAATTGTATATGAACGTGATCTTTGAAGGGTGTAACTAAGATATATATTTTTGGAGCATTCATTTACTTCATGTACAGTTGGGTAAATTTACCTTCCCTTAACTTCATCATGTATCAGAATGTGCAGCTGTTTCTGATGTCATCAGCAACTGTTCAAGCAAACCAATCGAGTTTGGAATGGGAAATCTTAGTTTAGAATACTTGTGTCCAGGGAGTTTGGCTGTGACTAATTATATCTAGGAAGAGCAAGTTGGGACAATTGTGTGATGACAGTATTGTGTTTAGGTTAATAAACAAAATAGTGGTTCATTCAAAATCTATTGGTCTTGAAACTTCCAGTTGAAGCAAGTAAAATATTAATATTCCCTTTTTTGTTTGCAGTTTTCAGTAAAGGCATAGTCATACAGCATTGAAACAGACCAACACTTTGGACCAGACATCCCAATCTAACCTAGTCCCATTTGCCAGCATTTGGTCTATAAGCCTCTAAACCCTTCCTATTCATGTATCCATCCAGATGTCTTTTAAATGTTGTAATTGCACCTGCCTCCATTTTTCTCTGGCAGTTCGTTCCATACACCCACCATCCTCTGTGTGAAAAGGTTACCCCTCGGGTCCCTTAAAAATCTTTCCCCTCTTAGCTTAAACCTACGCCCCCTAGTTTTGGACTCCCCCACCTTAGGAAAAAGACCTTGGCTATTCACCCTATCCATGCCCCTCATGATTTTTATAAACCTGTGGAAGGTCATTCCTTAAATTCTGCTCCAGGGTAAAAGCTCCAGCCTGTTCAGCCTCTCTTTGTAACTGAAATCCTTCAGTCCCGGCAACATCCTGTGAATCTTTTCTGTACCTCCCGCGAGTTTAACAACATCGTTCCTTTGGAAGGGTGACCAGAATTACTGTCAATAATTGAAATTTGTGTGGTGTCTGCCTAAGGAGCTTGGATTTTAGACGTTTAAAGTTGGTGTAAAGATTAGATTTATGGATTTGGTGGAATATATTGATACGTTAGTTTTTTTCCTTTGTTAGCTACTCATTTGCTGAACAGATGTAGTGCACGTTCTATCTTACCATTGCTCTCCCATATCTTGTAGGTGTGTGATAAAGAATGGCATCACTATGTACTAAATGTTGACATCCCCACTGTGGCCCTATATGTGGATGGAGTTTCATATGATCCGTTCCTAGTTACTGAAGACTATCCCCTCCACCATTCAAAGATTGAAACTCAGTTGGTGGTAGGAGCATGTTGGCAAGGTAAAGTGGGATAAAATTGCTTTAGTGTGACATTTGCAGATGGTGGAGTAATTGAGTCAATATTGTATGAAACTCTGATTTTAAGGACTATTGATAGAAGTAGACAATTAGTTTTTTAATCATGGTTATAACAATTCCAACACTGACTGTTGTGCAGTAACTTCCTCTTAAATATGTTTGTGGATGTCTTGCAAGGATCGGATCATGCTCAGCTGTAACTTATCTTTTTACTCTTCTCTCTCAAACAGTTGAATTACTCGCTAACGTTTGTAATGTAGGTTGATAATTGATCAGCAACACGGCCGAAGTTCTGCATGGTTTCTGAATCTGTGCTCCCACATGAGCCATTGCCTTCTCAAGGAGGGAGGAAGTTTTATTCTTAAAGTCAATGTGAATATTATTAGATTCTATTTCTATGACAGCTAATCTGATGTGAAAATTATTGCACTTAGCCTTAGTGCCACCTACATGCATTAACTGCTTGTTTTATTTGGCTACTTCACTACATATCATTTTACCAACAACCTTTTAAATACAAAGGTCTTTCTTCCAGTACAATATTTAAAGGCAATTTCCCTTTTAGGTTAATGGAAATAATTAATTCATCTCTCCGGATGAACTGAGGTCCTGGTTTTGATTCCTGGTCTACCCTGACCTGAGTGGGTGCTACTGTTAAGCCGGTGGCACAGTGGTTAGCACTGCTGCCTCACAGCGCCAGGGACCTGGGTTCAATTCCACCCTCGGGCGACTGTCTGTGTGGAGTTTGCACATTCTCCCCGTGTCTGCGTGGGTTTCCTCCGGGTGCTCCGGTTTCCTCCCACAGTCCAAAGATGTGCAGGCTAGGTGGATTGGCCATGCTAAATTGCCCGTAGTGTTCAGGGAGGTGTAGATTAGGTGTGTTATAGGGGGATGGGTCTGGGTGGGATGCTCTGCGGTTCGGTGTGGACTTGTTGGGCCGAAGGGCCTGTTTCCACACTGTAGGGATTCTGTGATTCTTCGATTCTTCTATGAAGCCCAGCATTCTAGAGCTAAAGTGAAAACATCAGTTGGAGTTCCTACTCCTGCTATCCAGCAGCTCCCACCTCAAAGAACACAATTGTGGATTTTGAGTAGGAACTGACTCTGCTGTCTTTGTTCAGCCCAGTGACCTGCCAGTTTTCATTGTCCAGACTTGTCTAAGGGGTCATTCCTCATGTACAAGTTATCAAAGAGTTATTGCTATCTCTGGATCCATACTTCTCCAAGAGTCAGCATTTCTAGCCAGGGCGGAAAACAGGAAGGAGAACTTCAGAGAAGTTTGCTATTATAAAGTACAAATATTTTATATACGAGTGAGAAAGCAAACTTAATGGTTTTAATCCATAGTCGAGGATTGCTATTAACCACTTTGGCCTTTTTGGAATTTTCAGATATCTTGACATGTGCAATTAGATTCCCCAATCCTTTACCCTATATCTCCTCTTTCTTTTTTCTTGCTTTTCTACAGAGTATACAGGAAGCGAAAATGAAAATGAAACTGTGACTGAAGCCTATCCAGGTTGCTGGGGGTTTCCCTCCTGTTTATTTCCAGAATTAGCATGAAATGTTCATTATAATGTTTTGCTCCACTTTGGCTGCATCATACGCTGCTTTTTCACTTACTCCTGCATTTTGCTACCAAGATTTTTTTTTTGGCGAGCAAGGGGTGGTTAAAGAGGTATGTTCCTGTGTGCATGCTGAATGTCAGTGAGATGGTGTTAAGCAATATGACTTTATCTATGAAAAATCTAGCCTAAATAATAGCCCTATTAAATATAAAATTTCTGAATTTAAGTATTGCTGAGAAGGGGGCATGTTCTCATCTTGCACTGTTTGGACAGATGCAAGAATGCCAAATTTTAAAAGAAACAGATTTATACAGCATGAGAAACGGGGTGCTGATTGGTTGGAAGATGGACTCAGGTTGAAGTATTACCATGGGGTAATACATCTGGAAGCATTTTGTCTCCAATGCTTTTGTTCAATTGAAAGAACAATGCGTGCTCTTTTTAGCTGTCAGGGACAGGATCTTGCAAATGAATATAAGTAGTGTCCAGAAAATGTAAGTGAGCCATATTGCAAGCCTAATTGATCAAGTTTTATCTATATTTTGATGCTTTAAATTTGACTTGATGTTGAAAATTGGAGAATGGTGCATTTTGATCTGATGTTATTTTGCTACTTAAATTTTGGGCTTTTTGCTTGTTATTGTCTGTCGTTCTGAATTCGCATAAACATCTATTAAAGTAATTAATCAGATACATGAAGGAGGTCCTCTAGCCAAAAACGACTGTTTCTTTTTACTGTGAGATTAGTTAATTGAAGTAAAATGTGTCATTGTTTTTCAATGTTATACGTTTGATTCCACCGCACTTGCTGCTCTAATATAGAGTATACTGGATGAATGCAATTTGGAGCCTCATTGTTTCTGCAAAGCAAATGTACTGTTGCTCTCAATTAAGCAATTTACTTGCCTACCCATCAATGATTAGCACCCTCCAGTTCTCAACTAGTTAATCAGTAAATCTGAGTTTCAGTAATATGCAACTGTCTTCCATTTACAATATGGGATGGACAGCCCAGTTTCTACTGGAATTTTATTCATTCTGGTTTCTGTGGAGTCAATTTCTTAAACAAAATTGGTTTTCGAGTGACTGGAAAGATAAAACAAGATCTGAGGTTGGTTTTATTGTTACAAACTCAATAAATTTCATACATGGTGGAAAAGTTTCCCTAATTAAAAAAATTGAAGAATCATACCACTGTCAAACTTGCACAGTTCCTTAAGTGTGCATCGTTCTTCAGGAACTAGTTCATAAAATCATACAGAACAAAAGAGCCCCTTCTACCGTTGAGTCTCCACCAACAAAATGCTACTCTAAATCTGCATTAATCCCATAGTTGGATGCACTGTATAATTTGGTTAATGGCCTGAATGGCCTTCGATGTTCTACAATGAGTCTTAATCACTCACTTAATATCTGGGAAATATGTTTATTCATGTACCACCTCACTGTACTAAAGAAAGCTGACACAGCAACTCACTCCATCCCACTTACTCCTTTCATTTTCATAAATTTTATTGACTACAGTGAAGTGCTGCATTTTGCCAAACGCCATATGCATGAGGACCAGTCATCATTATGCACACTTGAAGCCAGAAGCTAATCGTGGAGAATGGAAGTTTCACTAACCTGCATGAATGCACGATCGTGGCAGTCATAAAAGATGGCTAAATGTAAAAAAACCAAACCATATTTATATTACATTTTCCAGGAGGTGAATTTCGCATGACTCAGTTCTTCTTTGGCAATTTAGCTGGTCTGATGATTCGGGCTGGCAAACTTGAGAGCAAAAAGGTGATTGACTGCTTGTACACCTGTAAAGAAGGACTGGATCTCTTGGATTCTGGGAATAGTTACAAAGGTGTGATGGTAAGAAAGCTATAGATCGTGTTTTCCTGTCTTTTCAGTAGAAGCCTTCATTGGGCTATGTCTTTCTCAGGAAAAGTAAATTCTGCTCTGGTGATGTTACACTTGGGTACTAATTGCATTCTAATTGTCCAGCATCAGTCTTAGAGAATAACTCCTTCCAGGATATGGCACCAGAGGAACAGACTGCCATTTGGTACCTTACTGAAGTGACTGTTCTTTGCAATGACATCCAATATAGTCTTTAGGCTTTTTCTAAAGTCAGGTCTATTTTAATCAGAAACTGATCTCTTGCCCTGAAGGATAAGCAATAAGTGCTGCCTAGCCAGGGCACCCACATCCATAAGTTAATAAAATAAAGAAATCCTCGGGTTATGAAATTGTGCTTTTTTTTTTTGTTGCCTATGATAACTTACAAATGTTTTGATTACAACTCTGCTGTTGTGCCTTGGTCAGCTGATTCAAAGTCAAATCAGCTTTTAATTTCAAAGAAGCAAAGAGCAACACTGTTACATAGTTTTAGACACCTGTATAATGTTGAGCTATTGTTTTATTACAGTCCTGTATGAAAGGTATGTGGCAAGATAAATTAAAGAACTGTTCTCAACTGCATATTATGTGACTTGTATAATCAGTGAGACATTGGATAACCTTGTGCTGGTTAAGTCTTTGCACGGTTCAGTGATGTTTTGCATATTTCCAGTGCAGTATGACCTACTGTCCGTGTTTCCCTGTGCTTGGAGTCAGAGCGGCCGTTTTGTGAATGTGTCCGACCTATTATGTTAAAGTGCATTAGTCTTTTTGCTTTGTGAATGTGGATCTGCTGGCTGGGCCACTGTTTTCTTTTTAACCCATCACTAATTGCCCTTGAAGGTGTTGGTGAGCTGCCATCTTGAACAGCTGCAGTCCATTTGGTGTATGAAGACCCACAATGCCTTTAGGGAGGGAGTTCCAGGATCTAGGAGCAGTGATATATTTCCACGTCAGGGTGGTGGGTGATTTGGCGGGGAACTGGCAGACCGTATTGTTCCCTTGTATCTTCTGCTGTTGTCCTTCTAGATGGTAGTGGTTGAGAGTTTGAAAGGAGCTGTCTCTCAATACATTAAAGCCATGATCCATGGGCATATAAAGTTCAACTCACCGATGCAAAAATAGTTGTGAACCAAATTGCCATTTTCAAATCAGCTTTTCTCTTGTAGGTTCACTTCAATCCCACCCAGTCAGTCCTTAGCATGGAAGGGGATGATATTGAAAGTTTCGACAAGAACATGCAGCATGTGTCATACCTCAATTCTAGGCAGTTCCCGACACCTGGAATTAGAAGGTTGAAAATCAGCACAACTGTAAAGTAAGTTGGATAAATAAATTGATATGTTTATATTTTATTCTTTTGCAATAGTATTGTTTCCCAACTTCAGTTCTGTATAGAATCTCTGTGAAATTATACTATTACAGTTGCAATTCCTACTTGCGTCTCAAGATGTAGGTTTTAGTAATCAAGGATTATAAGTAGCTATTTGCGTAAGCCACGCTGTGGCTATGTAAGGCTTGATTAAGCAGCACCTGGAGTACTGAGAGTTGGAGTTATATAGCACGGAAACATAGACCCTTAGGTCCAACTCATCTGCATGGACCAGATGTCCCCTTCCCTAGTGGCTCGTTCATTCATACACCACTCTGTGGAAAAAGTTACCCCTCGGGGCCTTTTCAAATTTTCCCCTCTCTCCTATGTTCTCTAGTTTTGGACTCACCCCTACCCTGCAAAAAAGACCTTTGCTATTCACTTTGTCCATGCCTTTCATGATTTTATAAACCTCTAAGTTCACCTCTCTGGACACTGCAGGGAAAAGATGTCTGCAGCCTATTCAGCCTCTCCCTAAAACTCAAACCCCCCCTGTCCCGACAATAACCTTGTAAATCTTTTCTGCACCTTCTCATATTTAACAACAGCTTTCCTCTAACAGAGCAGCTAGAATTGTATGCAGTGTTTGAAAAATGGCTTCACCAATGTAGAGTACAGCCACAAAATGACATCCCAACTCCTTTAATCAGTGTTATGACAGATGAAACTAAGTGCACCAAATGCTGCATTCACCCTCCCTACATGTGACTCCAATTTCAAGAAACTGTGCACCTGCACCCCATGGTCTTTGTTTGGCAACACTCCCCACGGCCCTAACGTTAAGTGTGTAAGTCCTGCCCTAATTTGCCTTTCCAAAGTGCAACACCTCACATTTATCTAAATTAAACTTCATCTGCCACTCCTTGATCCATTGGCTTATCTGATCAAGGTCCCGTTGTACTCTGAGAACCTTCTTCACTGTCGACTACACCATCTATTTTGGTGTCATCTGCAAACTTGCTAACCATACTTCCTTTGTTCACATCCAAATCATTATTATAAATGATGAAAAATAGTTGACCTAACACCAATCCTTCTGGCACACCACCGGTCACAAGCCTCTAGTCTGAGAAGCAACTCTTTGCTACCACCTTCTGTCTCCTACCTTCAAGCTAATTTTGCATCCAGTTGGCTAGCTCTCCCTGGATCCCATATGATCTAACCTTATTAACCAGTCTACCGTGCAGATCTTTGAACGCTTTGCTCAAGTCCACATAAGCAGTGTCTATCGCTCTGCCTTCAATCATCCTTTCACCTCTACAAAACACTTAATCAGGAACGAGACATAATTTCACATGCACAAAGCCATGTTAACTCTCCCTAATCAGTCCTTGCCTTTCCAAATACACGTAAATCCTGTCCCTCAGAATCCCCTCCAACAACTTACCTATCACTGACGTAATGCTCATCGGTCTGTGGTTCCCTGGCTTTTCCTTACAGACTTTCTTAAATAATGGTACCACATCAGCCAGCCTCCAGTCTTCCAGCACCTCACCTGTTGTTGTCAGTAATACAAATATCTCAGCAAGGGGCCCAGCAGTCTCTTCGGAATGTTCTTTGCACAGTGGAGAGTAGTGAGGCAAATCACGTGTCCTAAAGGATAGAAAGTTGGTGTGGTGTCATGTGGTTCTGTGCCATACGGAGTGTTAGAAAACTTCTAATTACACAGAGCAAGCTTTGAAAGCGTGCAAAAAAAATTTGCAATTTAATCACATTTCTCAAGAACACTGGATTAAAAATCATCTTTCTTTAATTCCAGGTGCTTCAATGAAGAGACTTGCATCACTATCCCAGATGTGGAGGGCTATGTAATGGTACTTCAACCTGATGAACCAAAGATAAGCCTGAGCGGAATTGATCACTTTGCACGTGCTGCCTCTGAATTTGAAAGTAATGAAGGTGTTCCACTGTTTCCAGAGCTGAAGATCGTTAGCACCATCACAAGAGAAGTGGAGTCAGAGGCAGAGGATGAAGATGAGCCTACAGGTGAAAAGCCCATCATCTGTTGTGTTGTAGATTATAGGCAAAGCAGCCAGATGAAATTCAAAATTATCAAGTGCAACATCATCCACTTTGGACAGGGATTGATAAACGTGCTTTCAAGATGGTGTTAAGCTAGATGCAGTGGTGTTAGAGAGCCTTGGCAGTAAAGGTGTCCCATATACCTAAATCATTAAAATGTCATGGCATCAGTTTTTGATTTTTATATTTATCTGTCAATGTTAAGCTTCATATCTGCTGGACTAGAGTGTAATTCAAAAATGGTTGAAGTCTTGTGACAGCTGTATCAAGCTTTCATTAGATGGCACCTAGAGTACTGAGAACAGTCTGGACACTGTACCCAAGGAGATGTTAGTCTTTAGACGGGGTTACAGACCTATGGAATTACTTGAATGATGCCCAGACTTCGAGGGTCAATTTACAGGGAGAGGTCAGAGAATCGAGCTTTTTAGTATTCTGTAAGTTTCAATGAGACCTCCCCCTTATTATTCTAAACTCCATCAAATGCAGACAGAATCCTCAATTGCTCCACATATGACAAGTCCTTCATGCCCAGGATTGTTCTTGTAAATCTCCTCTGGACCCCCTTCAATGCCAGCACATTCATCCTCAGATATGAAACCCAAAACTGCTCTTGATATTCCAAATGCAGTCTGACCAGTGCCTTATACTGTCTCAGCGGTACATCTCTGCTGTTGAACTCTAGCCCCCTCAAAATGAATGCTAATATTGCATTTGCCTTTGTCTTCCTAACTGCCAACTGAGCCTGCATGTTAACCTTAATAGAATCCTGAACTAGGGTTCCTTTGTGCTTCAGATTTCCAAAGTCTTTCCCCATTTAGAAAATTGTCTGCGCCATTATTCCTACTAAAGTGCATAACCTTACATTTTCCCACATTGTATTCCATTTGTCACGTCTTTGCCCACTCTCTCCTAGCCTGCTCATGTCCTTCTGCAGCCTCCCTATGTCCTCGACACTACCTGGGCCTCCATCTAACTTTTGTGTCATCTGTAAACTGAGCAAAAAGCCCTCCGTTACTTCATCCAGATCATTAATGTTTAATGTGAACCGTTGTGGTCCCAGCATTGACTCCTGCAGAATTCAACTGGTTACCATCTGCCATCCTGAAAAAGATCTCTTTATCTCCATTGTATGCCTTCTGCCAGTCAGCCAATCCTTTGTCTGGGACAGTACCTTGCCCCTAATGCCATGGGCTCTTCTGTTAGTTAGCAGCCACCTGTGCAGCACCTTGTCAAAGGCCTTCTGAAATAGAACGCATCACTAGCTCTCCTTCATCTAACTTGCTCATTATTTCCTCATAATTCTAATATTTGTCAGGCATGACCTCCTCTTGAAGCCATACTGACACAGCCCTATTTCTCCATGCACTTCCAGGTACTGTGCAATCTTGTCCTTAGTGGATTCTAAAATCTTAACCAACAACTGAGGTCAGGCTAACTGGCCTATAACTTCCTATCTTCTGCATCCCTCCCTTACTAAACAGGAGTGTTATATTGACCATTTTCCAGTCCTCTGTAACACTCCCTGACTCCGGTGATTTTCTAGAAGATCACCACCACCACCTCCACAATCTTCTCAGCTATCTCCTTCTGAACTCTGGTGTAGTCCATCTGGTTTGGGTGACTTATCCACTTTCAGCTTCCCCAGCATCTCCTTAATGATGGCCACTACATTCACCTCTACCGATTTGACTGTCTTGATGTTCTGGTAAGCTGCTGGTGTCTTCCACTGTGAAGACTGATGCAAAGTATCTGTACAATTCCTGTGCCGTCTTTGTTCCCCAATACTACTACAGCTTCATGTTTCCATCCTTGCATCTCACCTCTTTATATATCTTAAAAGCTCTTACAACCTTATTGCTGGCTAGCTTACCCTCGTATTTCATCATCTCCCCACTTAGTGCTTTTTAAGTTATCCTCTGCTGGCTTATTAAGGCTTCTCAATCCTCTAGCTTCCCACTAATCCTCACCACATTGGATGCTTTTTCTTTTGCTTTTATGCTGTCCCCAACTTCCCTTGTCAACCATGGTTGCTTTGGCATCCCCTTAGGGATGAATTTCTGCTGTGCCTCCCAAATTACCCTCAAACTTCTGCCATTGCTGCTCTTCTGTTGTCTCTGCTAGCTTCACCTTCCAATCAGCTCTAGCCAGCTCCTCCCTCACGTCTTTGTAGTTACCTTTACTCAATTGTAATACTGTTACATCTGATTCCAGCTTCTCCCTCAAACTGCAGGGTGAATTCTGTCATGCGGTTGTTTGTCAGCTCACTGAGCTGGCTGTTCTATGGTGTGCAGATGTTTCGTTACCCTTCTGGGTAACATCAGTGCGACCTCTAATCAAAGTGTTGGAGTTCGGCTTCCTTCCGGACTTGTATGACCCTCTGGTGTGATGGTCTTGTTGCTTCCAGTTCTGTTGTTTTAGCAGCAGCCTGTATATGGGGTTTATTTTTGTGTTTTTGTTAATGGAGTCCTGTGTAGAGAACCAGGCTTCCAGAAATTCCCTTGCATGTCTGGGTGTTCGCTTGTCCCAGTTGAACTGATGGCCCTCATTGTCTGCATGTATTGAGAGAAGTGAATATTGGTCGTGTCTTTTTATGGCCAGCCGGTGTTTGTGTATCCTGGTCATCGGTTTCCTCCCTGTTTGTCCAGTATACTGTTTATTGCACTTGCGTGGTATTCTGTATATCACGTTGGTCTTGTTTTACTGTCAGTATGGGGTCTTTAGTCTTTGATAACATTTGGCGCAGTGTTGCTGCAGGTTTGTGCGCAATCATGATCTTATGCGGTCTTAGTAGGTTGGTAGTCATTTCTGATATTTTTAATGTAGGGGAGCATCGCTACTGTCTTGTGTTGTACAGTGTTCCTACAGGAAGGCCACACACACACGGACCAAATCCTTAACTTCAACAGCAGCCACCCAACCCCACACAAACAGAACTGCGTCAAGACGCTATTTAAATGAGCCACATCACACTGCAACACCCTAGAACACCAGAGAATGAAAGAGGAACACCTACACGCAGTTTTACTGACGACGGATATCCAATAAGTTTCATCTACAGATGCCGACAAAAGTCAGGGGACACTGTAAAACAGAAGACATTAGCAACGCTACCCTACATCAAAAATGTATCAGAAATGATTACCAGACTCCTCGGACCACACAAAGTCATTGCACACAAACCTACGGCAACACTGCACCAAATGTTATCAAGGACTAAAGACCCCATACCGACAGTAAACAGGACCAACAAGACATACAGAATAAGGACATAAGAACTAGGAGTAGGCCATCCGGCCCCTTGAGCCTGCCCTGCCATTCACTAAGGTAATACCATGCAGCAAGTGCAATAAATGTTACGTTGGACCATCAGGGTCCAACTTCTGTCAATACATACAGACAATGAGTGCCATCAGTTCAACTGGAACTAGCAAACATGAGACATGGAAGGGAATTTCTGGAAGCTTGGTTCTCAACATGGGACTCCATTAACAAACATATAGAAATAGACCCTGTATGTAGACCACTGCTAAAACAACAGAACTGGAAGTGACAAGACTATCACAGAGGATCATATAAATCCAGAAGGAAGCAGAACACCAGCGTTTCGATTAGAGGTCACACTGATGATATTGCCTAGAAGGGTAACAAAGTGTCTGCACACCATAAAACAACCGACTCTGTGAGCTAACGAATAACTGCGTCCACAGCCCGAGTTTTCATTAAGACCTTGAATTCTATCATATTGTGGTCACCTGCCCCATAGAGGTTCCTTCACCTTAAGATTCCTAATTGAATCTGCCTCATTACACATCAAGTCCAGAATTGTGTGCTCCCTAGGGGGCTGTACCACAAGCTGCTCCAAAAAGCTATCTCAGACATTCCACTTTTCTTGCGATCTGCTACCAGTCTGATTTTCCCAGTCCACCTGAACATTGAAGCCCCCCCGCCCCGTCGCAACCCATCCCATTATTGTAATAGTGCCTTTCTTCCATGAATTTCTGTGTCCTGATTTATTTTCTTTCTCCATATATTGGCTGCTGTTAGGAGGCCTTTACATAACTCCCCTAAAGTTCTTGTCCTTTATGATTCCTCAACTCTACCTCCACACATTCCATGCCTTTTTGGATCACTTTTTGCTGTCAATTTTAATTTCATTTCTTATTCAAGTCAGCCCACCCCCTTTGACTATCTTCCCATCCTTTTGACAGGACATGTCTCCTTGGATATTTAGTTCCCAGCCCTCACCCCCTTGCAGCCATGTCTCTGTGATACCACAACATCATACCTGCTCGCTTTAATCTCAGTTACAAGGGAGGTTAAGGGAAATAGGGCAAAGGTAGGTACATAGAGTATGGTCACAGAATAGGATTAAGAGATAGGTAGTGTACTACATTTTTATGCTCCAGTGTTCTTGTGGTTGCTGTGTGGAAATGATTTTTTTCTCCTTTTCCTGAAAATTTCAGCACAGAATGATCAGCCTGCCAGAGGAATATTATTCTGGTAATGCTTGTATCTGGTATTGTTGTACCTCTTTCCATACCTCCGCTGGATTTATGTACTGCAATAAATGTTTGTCCACAGATTCAGTATTAAAAGATGCAGGTGATATCACTGAGGTCTCCTACAGACCATGTTATAAATTGTCTCTTCTGAATTTTGCATTTACATCTGCATGTACCAGTGCTAGTTGTTCCTGTCTGACTTACTGCGTGCTAATTAGGCACTGTAATCTTCTGTTCCTGTTTTAAAAATTTGGGCCCAGGCCTTGAAATTGTATTTGGCATTTTGGACAAAAATGATAAGACAACTGGTATCCTTAGTCCTATAGAATAGCCAGCAGTGGGAAGCCTGAATCACAGACATTGTTTGAGATCAGTAGTGAATAAAGCCTGTGTTCTGTAACATTTTCTTGATGGTTGAAGGTAATCCCAACTTAATCAGTGTAGCTAATCAAACAGTCGAGAAATTAATTTTGAAGCTAGTAAACTTTGCATTGTTTCAAGATATTCCACCGCTTTTAACCTTTGCAAGTGCACCAAAATGCTGAACATCCATTGTGGCTGAGGACCACATCGTTTGATCCTTTTTCAAACAACTGGTTAGTGGCAGCTTGGGAAGAGAAACAATGACACATGAGGAATAGCATTACTTGATGTAGCACCAACATTTTCAGCTTTTGTTTCAATTTCATGCATTAGTTTGACCTGTGCTATGGGTATATAAATTGTCAGTGTTTCTGTATTCCTCATTCTAGCTAATTTTGAAATCATTTCATGTGGAAAGTCAACGTGTAGATTTCTGGTGTTAGTAGCGTTTCTGTACAGTTGGGGTATCCTGCCCAGTTGAAACCAATTATCTGAATTCGTAATTGCTGTGGGAATTTTAAAGTTGACCCATATTGACATTTTTGTTAAGCAATCTCCATGCAATTGGAGCTTACTGATTCTTAAACAGAATTTTTGTTTATAGTCCAGGAATCTATGATATCTGAAGAGATAATGCACAATCTGGATATGTGTGAAGTCTCTGTTCTTGGAGATGAGCTGAATGCAGAACAGGAAAGCTTTGAAGTTGATCCATCTCAACTCCAGCAGAGGGGTATGGAAATGAGTAACTCATCTACTGGTTTGACTATCACAGGTGAGTTTCAAAATATTGGAGGCACTTTATGTCGTAGAGAAACAGTTGATAGTGGTAAATTTTTGCATTATGGTTTATGTCCAGTGAGTCCACATGCAACTCTTGAGGTCATTAGATTGCTGATTCATCAGGTTTCTGCACTTCAGGAGTTATTAACTTACAAGCACTTGCCCTTTTCAGAATACTAAGACATTTTCTACATTCCTAACTCTTTTTGTTTGAGTAACTATGCTTCAGAAATTGAGATTGGGGATTCTCAGTACATAAAGATTGAAAATCACTCTTTAGAGATTTAGGGAGCCTGATTTTAAAGGATACAGTAGAAATGGGAAAGGTATTTAAACAAAAGTTTACATTATTGCATCTTTGAATTTTGTGGGGACTGCAGTTCCAATCTCTCATACCTCTAACGGAACTGTTTATCTGATGCTGAATGAAGATAGGACCAAGCTTGTCTGCAGTGTTCTACTCCCACTGTTGTCACCTGTTTCTATGTGGGAGAAATGTTGAAAGGGAGGGAAAATTGAATGGGTGGAATATCATTCTTAATTACTACTTTGAGCTAAAAGGCGCTTTACAACACAATTATGTAACCATTTAAAACACAAAGTTTACAGTACCTTCAGTTACTGAATGTGATTTGCATTCCCTATTTACAATTTAAGGAAGCAAAAATCCCTGCATTTGACTTTTCATTTTTCAAAATTCACTCATCAATCATTTTAACTCCTTTCTGGGGTCTAGATTTTCTCTGGTGCCTCATCCTTTATTAAGTGTGAGGCATGACCATAATTGCCAACAAGCTACTTGCCAGCAAAGTTGATCACTTGCAGCAAAGACCACTGGCCAGCAATCCCGTCAAGATGGGCTTTCTCTCTTTCCCTAACCCACTGATGCCGCATCATTGTTATTGTTACTATTCCTCAATAGCAAGTGAAAATAACGGATCAAGCATTTTGTCCAGAACCTTTCTAATCGGTTCACCTGCTCACTTGATGAAAATCTTAGGCACTGTCCACTTACATTTCTGCCTGCAGTCAGTTGGGAATGAAAATGCTAATGCTTGATATCTTGTAAAATTTGTTTCATGTGCTCATTGTTTTGATTTGTGTAGGTGTGAACACAATGGCAAATTACGAAGAGATGTTGCATTCAATCCGTTACCGAAACTGGAACAGCGAGTCATTGTTTGAAAGGAAGTTTAAAATTGTTTGCTCAGAACTGAATGGACGCTATGCCAGTAATGAATTCAAAGTTGAGGTAGGTGAAAACTCCTGTCGGTGATGGAAGCTTTGTAGCGTTTGTTGCTTAAGAATCTTGAATAAAGTTATTGGATGATTTGATAAGATCTCATCTTGAAAGACTAGGATGTATATTTAATAGTACAGAGAAAAATTAAATCAATCATTTTCACTAGCACATTGATTTCAGTAAAACCCCAACTGAACATTAACCAATTGGAATTGGTGGTGTGCAAGTTTTAAATTCATAAGTTAGTTCATTTTGACACAGCAAACTTGAGTTAACAGGCACCTTGTGAACTGGCACTCTCCATAAACTGGAATACCTCGAATACCACAGAGTTTACTCTCCTGTGTTATTCTGTCCAATTATTATAGTTTAATTTATTTACCTCGAACATAAGTATACTTGTCCAATCGAATGATCACACGACGTGTCAACAGTTGATTCAATTTCGAGTCCGTTTCTCCTCAACTACCGTAATCGACTATAATGTCCAAGTAATCAGTTGGGGGTGCAAGTGAGAGGACTGTCTGATTGGTTTAAGGCAAAGTTTCATTTGTGATTTAGGCTGTAAATAAAGTATTACCGTGATGTGTATTGTTCCTGCGTTATGTTTCTATTTCTAGTGCGTGGTTTTACATTGGTTATGTGGACCTCTTGATTATCCAGAATATTTGATCAACTGGCATGCGATAGTCAGGTAGATGCTGGTTAATAAAAGGTTTGCTGTATTTCAATTGTAGTGAAAGGGGGTTGGTTTGATTTACGTTCTGTACAGTTTTAACTTTACATGCTGTGATGAGAGTCTTGGGTGTCAGTTTAATTGAGGCATGTATGTTGTTTTCAGGTCAATGTAATTCACACTGCTAATCCAGTGGAGTACCCCAACCACTTATTGGCACAGCCAGAATTTGTGCGCCCAGTTCAGCATGCTTCTGTCGACTTGTCTGGACACAATCTTGCAAACCCTCATTCATCCTCAGGTATATGGAGATATTTAATGATGGAAGCAACCGTTAAATGAAGGCAGATTTTTGCAGTCCCTACCTTATCACTTTTATCTTTGTAGAGTTTTTTTTTGCAGTAAGTTTCAGTTCAGTAACATTCTTGAAAAGACTTTGGTTCAAACGAATGTACTGCACTAGGGGAAACGTTTGCTAGTTAATTTATTGTATGAAGACGTATAGGCTGCCTAATGATAGAAATAAAGCGGTCACCAAGTCATTAAATCAATATTCTTGGAATATTTCTGTACCGTGCATGAGTTTACAAAATCTGTAGCAGACACCAAATTAATTTTCTCGGGCTAACCAAGGATTACAGATCACGTTCAATATTTGCCGCAATAAAAAAAAAATTATTTTGCCTAGGTTAAATTATTGTGTATACTAGGATCCAGCCGTTCTTGTGTTTAAGGTATTTTGAATCTTATAAGTTCATTGCCGATTCAAGTTAGTAGCTGGTCAAAAGTCAGTAATAGATACCATATTAAAGGGCATGTGTTGTCTTTTCAAAACTGAAATGCTGCTTGAGCATGACCTATTCTGGCATCTCTCGAGTGTGTTGTGAAGATTAGAAACACTGGAAATGATCTTTGTTTTTCCCCATGTACCTTGTCTTTCATTTAAAGTACAAGCAGAATTAGTATGAAAATTGTATTTCTTCCTATAAAGACAAGTGCAGTTTTATTCTGGGTCATTTGGTCAAATTGTGGTGAAGGATGTTGAAATGATTTTACAATTCTCAGCTTCCCTGTATGCAGTTTCTCCAGGAAATAAGTTCTAACTAATACTTGTGACCAGCCGTGCAGCAAAAAAAGCTTTACTCGTGAACAGTTAGTTTATAAATACACTCTGAGAGACACTTGTCTTTTGATTCCATCACACCTTTTTGTTTTAGATAAGCAAATTTCAGATGCTGGATTACAACTGTCAATATTCCCTCCTCATCCACTTCCACCAATCTATTTGATTGTGTATTTAACTCCTCATTTCAAATATTTTCGGCACAGAGACATGATTCTTGTGCAGTTGTGTATACTGAGGGCTACAAAAAAACCTCCTGTTTAGATTGCTTACGGAATGATTTTAAAATTGTGTGCTCATTATTGTTCCAGTCAAGCTGCGACCTCCCCTCCAACATTGGTCCAAGATCAGGATTTAGAGTACTATGTTCAGGCAGCTAGCTACCAGTTCTTTTTGTAAATTGTCACCTAGTATGATTCAATTGTTGACCAAAAATTAATGGATTTTTATTACATGGATGTCATGATCGTTCTATTTACTGGCTTCCTAAAGATCTGAATTAAATTACTTTTAGTAAAAGGGACTTGAAGGGCCCAAGATGAGGTCCTAAGTCAAATTTGAAAAATGCCAAATAGCCACACTATAAAATCTGTTTAATTTGATCTTCAAACGCAGCCAATACAGTTCCATGTGAATGTCCAGCTGGATAACGACAGATTCCCAGCAAGTCTCAATCCAGTGTAAAAGATTTGTTTTAGTAAATACGAATGTTCTTATGAGCCAAAAAAAACTTTTCTTTTTCTTTCAAGTTGTTCCCAGTGCAGCAACTGTTGTCATTGTGGTTTGCGTCAGCTTCCTGGTCTTCATGATAATCCTTGGCATTTTCCGAATCCGTGCCGCACATCAGCGGACAATGCGGGATCAAGAGAATGGGAAAGAGAATGAGATGGATTGGGATGACTCAGCCTTGACAATTACAGTAAATCCTATGGAGGTAAATGGCAATTTAATCCCAAACTTTTTTGAAATTTCTAATTGTGCAGCCAAAAATTTGTGTGCATGCGTGTGCGCATCTGCATATACAGAAATTGGTTTTATTTTACGTTTTGAAGGGACAGAGGTTACTGTAACATCCTTTATAATAATGTATTATGTTGCCTCGCTAGACATACGAGGACCAGCATAGTAGTGAGGATGAAGAGGAGGAAGAAGAGGAAGAAAGTGAGGAAGGTGATGAGGAAGATGACATTACCAGTGCAGAATCTGAAAGCAGTGAGGAGGAAGAAGGTGAGCAGGAAGATCAGCAGAATGTTAACCGACAGCAGCAACTTGAATGGGATGACTCGACTCTTACCTATTGATTTTCCCTGCTGTTGCTTTGTGCTTTTGGAGACTCCGTTGCTCACTCCATCTGACCTGAGGAACCATCTTGCACTTTTTTCTTGTCATCTGATGAGCGACTTTAGCTAGACAATACACACAATTTTCAGGACTGTCCCCTTTGCTCTAAGAGGCAGCTTTGCTATTTTCTGTTTCCATTGAAAAGAGAAATTGCATTGAGTAGCGTTTAAAGTTGCTTGGTTTTGGCCTGGTCATAAATTTTTTTCTCGTGCATGTGGAAAAAAATTGCAGAAGAGGTCAATTTACGTAGAGAAATAACAAGATTTTTAATATTTTGTAAATATATTGAAATTATGTAATTAATGTCTTTGTGGTAGTGAAAACAGGGATTGGACAAATTTGAGTTGGGAAAGCAGAAATTTAAAGAGACAGTTTTAATTTTGATAAAGTCATCCTTACTGATGCCATATGGAGTAGTACTGCTGCAACCTACATATCAGTGTGCTCAAATGTTAGTTTTAGTGAGATTTTTGGGGCAATTTTAAGTGCTGAACTAGCATAAACCAACATTTAGGCTTTAAATGCACTATGCTCTTTGTCATAGAACTCCTCGCTAATCAAAATATGTCCTCTATTTAAAAGGAAGGTAAAGATCAACCAGAATGGAGAATTGGCAACTGCTGTGTCAAAATTAACTGCATTGGGTGAGTGGGCTATCAGAAAGCAGGCCCTGTATAGACCAAGCAAACCTAATACTGTCTTTTTAAATTCTACATTGTAAGATGGGAAGAGAGAGATTCAATAAACTTGAGGCTTTCTTTGAGAACCAACCCTGTTGGAACATGCACATTTCAAATAACTATTAGTAGTTCCTGTACATTGAATTGTACTGTAGTTTTAAACTATTTGTTTACATTTAGTAAACTTTGGTTTCTCCTGGTAATATTGTAGTTGGAATTGTACAAAGAAATTGGCTCATTTGTGAATCATGTATTTGGTTTTAAAACAGTTCTCTGCCTCCATGTTTTTAAATGAATTTTTAATTGATATGAAAGTGTTTGCCAGAAAGGTACTAAAATATGCAGCTTCGGTGAGATGTACATAGCAGACCTGACTGAAGAAAAGAGGAGAAATTGAAAAGGATCTCTGAGGCAAGGATCTTAGGCAAAATTATTGACAAGATTATAGCTGATGAAAAATTTGAGAACCTTTTAGTTGTGACTGAAGTAATGTGTAGATGAATAAAAGGCATTTGAATTTGGCTTCTGTCTTAAGAAAAAAGTGAGACCTGGTAGAAGACAGTTGTAATGGTCTAATCTGTGATGTTGACGTTTTCTCATCCTTGAATTACTTAGAGTTGGAAAAGGTCTTGCCCAACTTTTAAAATTTTAAACATTGCAACATTTCTACGGTTTTACATCCTGAGTCCAGGAGTGTTGACTATAGCTTCAAATGGGAATATCCAATGATATTTCAGTAGCTAAGAGAAGGAAGGGTAAGTCAATTTGTAGGTTTGAGTTCCTTAGGAGTAAATATTGGAAACCGGAGGTTCAAGTGCAGAGAATGTGGTTACACATTGCTTATGGTATCAAAACAACGGGAAGAGGCTCGCTGCCCTCCAGTTTGCACGGTCCAGTTTTTAGCTGCTTTGTGCGTGCCAGTATCACTAATTGTTACTGATTTTTATCAACAAGATTCGGACATTATACTGGCTAAACTGAAATGCAGTTTTGTTTCTCGACAAACTAGCTTTCCTCAGAGATGTTTTGTTTTGTAGTGGGTTTCCAAGAACCTGACTGGCTTAGTGGTGAAAAGGATAGTGACTAACATTTTGTAGGATTAGCCTGTTATTTGAGAGAGAGAGAGAGAGAGAACCGCTGCTACTGCTGAATAATTGGTAACATTGTATACAAAGCTTCATACTCAGGAGTTGGCCAGGACTATTTATACCACTAATTGGGGGAAAGAAAATACTTGTACACTACTGAATTAGTCACTTGTTAAAGATTGAAAATAAGATTTCAGCTGAAGTCCATGTGGATGCAAGATAAGAATGTAGAGCTTTTGTACAAAATGTGATTTTTGTTAGGATTTTTGTAAATCCTCCTCAGTCATACAGCATTTATTTGCTGTGGCCACAGTCATCCCTTGAAACCAGATCTGCTTTTCTTGCTTCTCCCATCCTTTGGATCAGGATCTGTTCCTGGGGCAGAAACAGTAATATGAACTGGGTTGACATGAGCTTGTTTGGGAGTGCCTTGATTTTTGCAATTAGCGTAACTTAATGATGTACATCTAGCAAGTGGAATAGTCAAAAAATAATTCTTTTGTAACTTTAAATTGTAGATTGCCTAACAGTAGGGGAATATGGTTTTTTTGTCAAGTTCAAACAAGTGAGTTTTTTTCAAAGTTGGAAAAGTATAAATCTTATGTTTAAAGTATTTGTCTGACATTAGATATTGTGTTCATGTTGTGTATGAGACTTGAAGTCTATCCATATATTGTCATCGTAGATAATGTATTAGACTTAAAGGCTTACATGTTAAAAGCTAACCGAGGTGTAATCATGTTATTAATTGTATGTAGCCAATATGGGTATTACCTACAGAGCTGTATGATAGATCAGTTTGAACAGTCTTTGAGCTACAATAAATTTCCAGCCCTAAACACTACAATATTGTCCAGCATGTTTTAATGAGTTCTGTAGTATTCGGTTTCTTGAGGTGATCACAGTTGCTGCCCGTTGCACTGCAGTGTAAAAATAAAAGAACCTTAAAACCAGTGTTTGTTTGTTTAATGTGCTCAAATTTAATTGTTCCTTCATATCACTTCCCACAAATGCCATGCAAATCTATGAATATTGTATTTTTAGTGGGTTTCAATGCAAACATCTACTTAAAATGCATTTTTAAATGAAAATATATAAAATGGTAGTTTGAATATTCTGGTAGAATGTGCATTATTGATGTCCATTACTTGAATTCTCTGTACAAACTTGTTGGTCTACATAAGTAAATATGTTTCATTCAGAAGGTGGTGCAAAGGTCACCTGAGTCATGTGAATTGGTGATAATGTCGACATTCGCTTGCGTGAAAATTTCTCAACCAGAATTTTCTCGTAAAGGGCTGTTGGAACCTTTGCCATTTTAGAGAAATATAAAACATGGTGAGAAAGAACTGCAGATGCTGTAAATCAGAAACAACAACAGAAATTGCTGGAAAAGCTCAGCAGTTCTGGTAGCACCTGCAGAGAGAAATCAGGTAATGTTTCGGGTTGAGTGTTCTGAGGAAGGGTCACTGGACCCGAGACGTTGACTGATTTCTCTCTGCAGATGCTGCCAGACCAGAGTTCTTCCCAGCAATTTTTGCGTGGTGAAAATGAAGTTGTATTTTTCTGATATTGTTCTCAAAATTATTCAAATATCGTGATTTTTAAAAACCTGAAACATTAACTAGGCATCTGTAGAAAGAGGAATGTAGGGTTATCATTGTGTCAGGATTTATCACGAAGTATATCTGATTAATGAGAATCCAAATGGCAGCACAGCTGTCTTGTTGAAGAAAGGAAAACTTGCTCTGACCCAATTTGTCCTACACCGACATGGAGCTAGAATTACAATGTGACTAATTCTTAGCTACCCTACAGAATGGTTCAGCAAAATCATATTGCAATAGCCAGCACTTGCTAGAAAGTGGCCTAACATTCTTGGGTAGGTGGGAATTACTGGCCTTGCCAACGATACAAGCTTTGAATTTCCACCATCTGTAGAAGTTGATGTTTTAAACATAATTATGGAATGACTAAAGAAATGCTGAAGTGACAAATGACTCATTTTAAAAACAATAGTAGGAGTTCTGGGCCATTGAATGTTTTCTTATTTGGTTGGTTCTGATGTGACTAAAATGAAAGGTTTTTCGTTACCGAAATGGAAGCCAGAGCCCAATTATGAAGCACCGAGCAGGTTGCTTATCTGTAAAGTGCAGTGATTTGTAAATGCAACTATATATACTTAGTCGTTTTGTGATTACCAAAAATGGTAGGACAAAATATTTGTAAACATCTGTCAGTCCATGATTTTGACAGTTTTCCATTTCCAGGCCTTTGCATTTGGAAAACTTAAACATCTTCTAACGTGAAGCTCAATTTAAGATCGAGGGTAATCTCATTACTCACTCAAGATTACGATGGGCAGCCTGCAAAAGACTGTGAACAGAAACTGTTTATCATGTGAGAAGTACATTGTAAAAAGAATGTCTTAACCCCATGTGAAGTTTTTTGTTTCAAGTATTGTACCATTGTCTTACTGCTGTGCATTATTTAGCTGTAAATAAATCTCTTAGCCTACACTCTAGTCTGATGGTGTGCTATTTTCCTGCCTTTGAGAGAAAGGATGAGCTGGAGGTGCCACATGGTTCTATTGTCAGGTGTAATTTGTTAACGACAGCATACGATCTTATGGAACCTTAACTGATTGTGAGAACGCTGCCACCTTTTTATATTTGGCCAAGTTTTTTGAATCTAGTTATGGTTCTCTATTGCTTGCTCAGATAATCAGATACATTGGCATGGAATACTAATCATATTATGGAATGTGACCTAATCCTAATTTCAGTGGAGTTGGTGAGGGATTGAATGGCCTACTCTTCGTATGTTTACTTGGAGGGTGAGGAGGAGAAAATCCATAACTGAAACAGTGCAGGAAGGCAGAGACGAGTTCATACTGCTTTTACCGCTGAATGAAAGCAACGATGGAGATATTGGTAATACCTCAATTAGTAATTGGGCCGGGCTATTGAAAATTGAAAACTAGTCTCAATAACAAATTGCTGAGAAACTCCAGTCTGGCAGCAAGTATGGAGAGAAAACAGTTAACATTCAGAGTCCAGAACCGCAGCCGTCCCTCCCCGGAATGGAACGGTTTTTCTGTCACCTCACCCAGTCTGGTCAACCTGTGACTCCACAACTGCTTGTGTTTTGGTTATATCCGCGTCACGTTAATACATACTCTGCTGTTTACATTTTGTTGTTATGAATACTACTAGCAACATGTTAATGACCAGATAACTTTTTGGCAAGTTGATTAGATAGTATATACCCTGATGTCCTGGCCATTAACTCCCCCGCTCCTCTTCAAAATCAGGATCTTTAACCTCCTGGAACAAGCAGGCATGAGCCTTGGTTTGATGTTTCATCTGATTTACCTGTTCAACTGAAATTCCAAAGCTCCCAAGATATTTAACCACATTATTTTAGGGGATTAATATCAGTTGTGCAGTGGTTGGTCTTTTAAACACCTTTGCCAGGGAATGCCCTGTGGCCTGTTGCAATAAAAGTTGAGTTACAGTAACTTTTTGAAATAAGGTTGAAATCAGCCTCTGAATTTGGGTGAGAACCTTGAAACCGTTCAAGATCAAAATTAGCAAGGAAGAGAAGAGGAATGCTTTCACGTTGAATGTTGTTAGTTAGAACAGTGTCTTGGGGCTCGAAGTCATGTCCTTTTGATATTATTGAGGAGCATGATAAGCTAATGGTTATTCATTTACCAGTTTGTGTTCATGTGCTGAGGGGGCGCAGCTACTGTTGGACTGCTAATCCAAGTTTAAATTCATTAGAGAAATGGTAGGAACTGCCGATGCTGGAGAATCTGAGATAACACGGTGTAGAGCTGGATGAACGCAGCAGGCCAAGCAGCAGCATAGGAGCAGGAAAGCTGATGTTTCGGGTCGATATTTTTTCTGAAGAAGGGTCTCAACCCGGAACGTCGGCTTTCCTGCTCCTCTGATGTTGCTTGGCCTGCTGTGTTCATCCAGCTCTCTACACTCTGTTATCTCTTATTTTAAATTCATTGTTGGATGTGTGCCTCTGTATGTTAGGAGAATGTTACCGCCGTCCCCCCCACCCCAGCAAAGTTACTCTACCCAGGCTAGAATATGGAGTGTCCATTTGATTGAGCTAACGATTGGGATGGGATGGTAGAAAACGTAAAAGGAAACATTTTGCTCCTCTTCAGGAGAGTTTTTACTCTTCACTTCCACAAGAGGGAGTGGTGCTCCCTAATGAGTTTAAAATTTGTTCTGCAATATTTCAGTAGAATTTCACATCATCAATTGGAGAGGGAGTTCATAGGATCCACCCCGTAGACGCCATAATTCAACAGACGTATTGCACAAAAAAACCCTACATTTTATGTTCTTTCATGGGATGCAATCAGTGCTGGCCAGGCTGGTGTTTATTTTGCTGTGTAAACATATCCATGGTGTTTTTAGGGAAGGAGTTCCAGGATTTTGGTGGTTATGATAAAGGAAAGGTGTCTCCAAGCTGGACAGTGTGACTTGAAGGGGGGAATTGCAGATGGTGCTCTTCCACCTTGCAGCGTCGGTAGATGAGATGATGGCTGCTTTTACCTGGATGGTGTCTAGCTTTTGAACTACTGACGAAGACAAGTGAAGAGCATTTTTGAATTGGACCTTGCAAACGATGCTGACAGATTTTGAGTTCAGGAGAGGAGTCACTTTATTGAAACAAACTTGAGTCTTAATGCTAATTATTCCGTTGAGGGTTGAGGAGAGTGTAAGATAGGTGAACTAGATTCTGATTTTTACTCAGAGATAAAAGGTACTGCAGATGCTGGAGAATCCGAGATAACAAGCATGGGGCTGGATGAACACAGCAGGTCAAGCAGCATCATAGGAGCAGGAAAACTTGACGTTTCGGGCCTAAGAAGGGTTTAGGCCCGAAAC
>JAHRHZ010000004.1:5118504-5144680 GCA_024137785.1 Ginglymostoma cirratum | reverse complement strand
CAGGAAAACTTGACGTTTCGGGCCTAAGAAGGGTTTAGGCCCGAAACGTCAAGTTTTCCTGCTCCTATGATGCTGCTTGACCTGCTGTGTTCATCCAGCCCCATGCTTGTTATCTCGGATTTTTACTCATTTTTATCCCAGCTGCTGAGTTGAAAGAGATTTTCTGTGGATTTTGATTCAAACTCAGACCTCCAACAGATGAAATAATCATAGTTGATAATCATTTTGTTAAAGTCTTGTATTAGCACACGTGTAGTGTTTTTCTCAAAGCAGCGACTATAAATTTCTGTTCAGGTGGTTCAGCCAGATAATAGGACTCCTAGCTCCTTTCACATCTATGGGACTTCCCAAAGTACTTTTCAACAATTCGATTGCTTTGTCATGTAGTCTCTCTTGTAATAATGTAAGAAATGACTATCACCAGAATAGCAGGAGTGTTTTGCTGTGAATGTCTCCTTTATATCTGTGAAATGGACATTGGCTCCTTGGATGTTTCAAATCAGTTCTAGGTGATCACAATGATAAGAGCGTTCAGTTTTATCTTTCATACTTCTGGTATTAGAAGAACAGTATGTGTAGTTCATTGCGCATCCCTCCTACCTTTGTGCCACATGTTCCGGGTTCAAGTCCTGCTCTGGGACTTCTTGGCCACAGAGGGTATTTTTTTTTTTAAAAAAAAGGAACAATTCACATACTCGTCATCTTGCCCAGGGGCTGTGCTAATCTTATCCATCATTCCAACTTTAGTATATTTAATCAAAGAGCCTGTAAAACCTTACGATTCTTCTGGTGGTAGGTAAGAGGAGCAGGTCTCTCTCCCAGTCAGCCTTTCTGGAGAAGGCAATGGCAAACCACTGCAGTTCTTCATCCCGGAACCGGAGGTCTGTGGCTCAAACATCAACCGAGGATGGAGCAAGATGAGATGGATGTGGATCTCCATCAGTTGTGGTTTGTGCAGATGCAGTTTAGGGATCAAGATTGAAGTCTGGGATCTTCATCTGGTCTTTCATGAGGAGGATGACACAGCTGTCCATGATTTGATTGAATATCGGCATGCAGGCTTGATCTCCTGTCGTAGCCTGGTTAAAGTCTGACAGAAGGATGGAACAAAGTAAAGAAGGAAAAGTCAGGTGAGGTGTCTGAGCTGCCAAAGAACAGTACAGCACAGGAACAGGCCCTTTGGCCCACGAAGCCTGTGCTGACGCGAGGCCATTCTAAACTAAAACTTTGTCGCCATGCGATCAGTATCCCATGTATCTGCCTCTTAAACGTTGATATTATATCTGCTTCTAGTACATCTTTTGGCACTGCATTCCAGGTTTTAAGCAGAAGTGTTTGGAGTCTCAATCTGGAAGCTTCAGTGAATGTCTCCTAGCTGCTACTTTCTCTGAATTTTCTCAATTTTTTTTTTGCTCCTGGATTGGAGAAGTGCTTGTGAGAATCTGTCTAAATTTGTCTTTTTGCCAAGGGTTGTGTTTATGGGATGCTACTATACTGGAGCAGTTAACTGAATAATAGCTACAGTACCTATTACTAATTAAGATTTCCAATAGTTAAGTTGTTCTAAATTCCTTTTTCTTTTGTTTGTATTTTAACTTGTCTTTATTGGTCATTGAGTATAGGAGTTGGGAAGTCATGGTGTAGCTGTACAGGACATTGGTTAGGCCCCTTTTGGAATACTGTGCAATTCTGGTCTCCCTGCTATAGGAAGAATGTTATGAAACTTGAAAGGGTTCAGAAAAGAGTTACAAGGATGTTGCCAGATTTGGAGAGTTTGTGCTATAGGGACAGTCTGAATGGGCTGGGGCTATTTTCCCTGGTGGCTGAGGGGTGACCTTTATAGAGGTTTATAAAATCATGAGGGGCATGGATAGGGCAAAAGTCAAGGTCTTTTCCCAGGATGGGGAAATCCAAAACCAGAGGGCATAGGTTTAAGATGAGAGGGGAAAGTCTTAAAAGGGACCTTAGGGGCAACTTCTTCACACAGAGGGTGGTGTGTGTATGGAATGAGCTGCCAGAGGAAGTGGTGGAGGTGGGTACAATTACAACATTTAAAAGGCATCTGGATGGGTACATGAATAGGAAGGGTTTAGAGGGATGTGTGGCTAAATGCTGGCAAATGGGACTAGATTAATTTAGGATTTCTGGTCAGCATGGATGAGTTGATTCAAAGGGTCCGTTTCCATGCTGTGTAGCTCTATGATTCTATAACTAAAGTGTTCAATTAAATCGTGTTTTCCTTAACATTGAGTAGATTGACCAGTCGCATTGCATCTGAAACACTGCACTTCATCTACCTTTAAAATAAGAAAATGTTAGGGTCTAGACTACCTTCTTAAAATATACCAAGGGGGACTCTGGTCTAGTCCATAACATTGTTTCCCTTTTTTTTTTTTTCTTGAAATGTCACACTTGCTATTTCCCAATCTGCTGATAACTTTCTAGGATCTAGGGACTTCTGCAAAATTACAAACAATGAACCCTACTGCCTCAGCCGCGACTTCTTTTAATACCCTGGGATGAAGTCCATTAGGACCAGTAAATTGTCAGCTTTTGGTTCTAATCACTTCCTCAGTACCTTTTGCCTTGTTATTGTAATTATTTTACATTCCTCCCATCTGTAATGTTTCCATTCTCAAATATTTCTGGGATGTCGTTTGTATCCTCTGCCATGACAACACACAAAATATCTGCAATTCATCAACCATCTTTTTATTTTCAATAGTAATTCCTCACCTACTCCCTCTAGAGGCTTGTCACTCTCACTCTTATTCTGGAGTTTGACTAATTCGAGCACTTTTTAAAACTTTGTATTCCTATGCTAGACTTGTTTTTACTCTTTCAATCCTGTGACAAACACTGGAAGTATCTATACCGACATACCCTGTACTTAATGTCCCCTCTTTGGTGCCACCCTATAAACTTTTCACTACGCTCATTCGACTGCCCATGACAAAGACTGTTCTATTCTATTATTTTCCTTTCAAAGACCTGTAGAAATTCTCACCATGTTTTATTTTTCTTTCTCTGGTTTTCCCTTCTATTATAATTGAGCAGCTCCAACAACACTTGAGAAACCTGACGCCATCCAGGACAAAACAGCCCGCTTGACTGAAACCACATCCACTCCTTCCACCACCGCCACTCAGTCGCTGCAATACGTACGATCTACAAGATGCACTGCAGAAATTCACCAAAGATCCCCAAACAGCACTTGATGAATGGGCTATGCTCTGAAAGCTTGTGATTTCAAATAAACCTGTTGGACTATAACCTGGTGTCGTGTGATTTCTGACTTTGTCCACCCCAGTCCAACACTGGCACCTCCACATCACTTCCATCGAGAAGGACAAAAGCAGCAAATGTGTAAGGACACCATCACCTGCAAGTTCCTCTCCAAGCCACTCAGCATCCTGTCTTGGAAATTTTTGGTCAATTGTTCATTGTCGCTGGCTCAAAATCCTGGAATTCCCTCCCTAAGGTCATGTGGGTTGACTTACAGTATATGCACTGTAGCAGTTCAAGAAGGCAGTTCACCACCACTTTCTCAAGGGCAGCCAGGGATGGGCAATAAATGCTGGGCCAGCAAGGGACACCCATGTCCCATGAATGAATAAACATAAATATCTCTATTCTTTGCTTCTTTTTCTGTCCAATCTTTTATCCTGCCATTAATCTTCACTGAATTATAAACTGTTTCTTTAAATTTGATACTACCTCTAACTTCCTTTGAAGTCTTTCTTTCTCATTTGAATTTAACTTTGCTGAGTGTCATTAAATTACTCCTTAAGTACCTACCACAGTATCTCTACCAATCTATCACTTTATCTAATTTCCCAGTACACCCTATAGCCTGACTGTTTTCATGTCTTCTTACTCATTTTAAATATGTGTCATTAAGTTTACAACATTAGTCCTCGAATCACTCATCTCTCCCTCAAACTGAATGTGAAATTCAGTGATGATCACTGCTACTGAGAGGTGGCCCTACAATAAGGTCATAAATTATTCCTGTGCTTACTTTGAAAAATATACCATCTGCAGTGGCTCGGGTCACTCAACCTGAAACATTAACTCTGATTTCTCTCTGTAGATGCTGTCAAACCCCACTGAGCCTTTTCCAGCAATTTCTAATTTTGTTTCTGATTTACAGCATCGGCAGTTCTTTTCGTTTTTATTGTGCTGTACAGAGAGCTCTGTGGGTCATGATAGCTGGCTTATTTGAAATGTTAGCACAGAACCCACAGTGAAATTGCCAAAAACTTGTTTCCAGATGTGGACAGACCAATCAAGCAAAGTTTCAATGGATGATGAGGTGCATTGTACAGACCATTCCCTTGAGCCTTTCTGGAGTATTTTGTTCGTTTTTAAGCCATGAAACTGCACTTGGGGAAGTTTGGGCTTTGGGATGGGTAGAGCATTTGATTTCAGGATTAGCACCTACAAAACAGCAAGTTAGCTAAGAATATTTACAGCTTTTTTACAAATTTAAGGCGTATAGTCTCATGGTAGCAGTACAATAATCATACAGACTGCTGGAACACAGAGTAGTGTTTCTGTGAGATGGTCTCAGAGCCCTTCACATTCCTAAGACATTGAATCTTACAGCCAGTCATAAATAAGAGCAAGTGCCTGGTGCATCTGTTTCACAAGGGGGAAGGGTCTCCATGCAATGTTACAATTCCAAAGACAACACAATGCATTGAACATAAGTGAGGTCAGAGCATGTTCCATCAAATGCTGCCCCGCTGGAAATATAATACGTGAAAGTAGTCAGATGTTTTGGTGTATCTTAAAATTGATCACCTCACTTCAATTCTCAACTTGCTGTACTGATGTAAAACACATTACTGTTGGTGCTGTTAGACTGAGAAACAAGGCCAAAAGAATTCCAGCTTTCCTTGACAGGCAGTAAATGGGTTTGAGCAGCATTTTATTGTGGACATCTTCTGAATTCCTTTGCGAATGGGCCTCAGTCAGATTGAGGGTTAAAGAGCTGGCTTTGAAACAGCCGAAGGATTTCTTCAAACAACGTCTTGGTAACAACGCTTTTCAGTCTTTTTGGAAGTGCTAAAAGTTGCCCACCTACAATTTATTTTGTTGGTAAGTGCAAGCTCTGTCTGGGAACTGAGGTATATGTATTGAAACAAACCTGTTTAATTTCTGCAGGCTAGTGAACCTTACATAGGACGGGATAATTTTTCTCAGTCTCCCTAGTAATAGAGGAGGGAGAAAAATATCAGCCTGAGATCCTGCTGACTGTAACCTAACAACTTCTGTTGGTAGGAATGCAGTGTGTGTGTGTGTGTGGCTGTGCGCTCACACCTCTGTATATGATTATGTACATATATGTGTATTTCTATCTGTATAAATGTATCCAAGTGTATTTCTCTATCTGTATGTACATCTTTATGTATGTATCTGTGTGCATGCATGTGTGTATCTTTATGTTTCTGTGTGTATGTATGTGTGCATATATCTATGTGCGTGCATGTGTGTATTTCTGTATCTGTATGTATCTCTGTGTGTATGTATGGCCAGTGCAAAACAGGTGTTTGTGGTTTCTACTCCATGTTTAGCAGCACCACCTGACCCAGCATCATGCACGCATATGACTGCACAAGCTGGAGGGTGCCAGTGTTAAACAGAAAATAAGTTTTTAAAAAAATCAGTGAGGAAGTGACTGCTAGTCATTCTGGTACATCTCTGAGCAGTGACCTAGGAGGAAGTTCGCTTCAGCCTGAAACACTGGAACAAAGGATTCAGACATGAACAAGGTGAGCTGGATACTGCCCCGGGTGATTCTGTTCACTCAAGAATCCTGTTGGAGTGTTTGGTGTCCTCAAGGTCGTTCAACATCCTGAGTGACTAAATGCGGAGTTAGAGAGGTGGGTCTTACATCAAATCTTAAAAGGAGGAAGGAAAGCTAATGAGATTTCGGCAGATGTTCGAACCATTCCACTGAAAACAGAGGAACCAATGTTTCCGATCATTGGTAATGAGTGGTACCAGCCCGTACTGCCTCACATTGTTCTACTGTCAGCTTGATCCACAGTCCTATTTCACATCTCATTGTCTGTAAAGCACATTGGGGGATGTAGATGGCACCAGACACATATGCCAGAACTTTCAATTTCTTGTTAAATTGAATGTTGGTTCTTTTAGCTTCTATGAGCTCAGGATAAGCTGCAAGTCTAGAGATTGTTGTACCTCCTATTGATAACAAATTAATACGTTCTAAAAGGCCAAGGAAATGAAATAAACAGACACAATGCCGGAGAAACTCAGCAGGTCTGGCAGAATCTATGGAGACAGAAACAGAGTCAACATTTCAGGTCTGATGGACCTCAAACTGGACGTAATGACATTTTCAGTCCAATATTAAAGGGGAATTAAATCAGGCTTGATATATTAACTCCATTCTTCTCTCTCACTGCGGCTGCTGCCAGACCTGCTGAGTTTCTCCAGCGCTGTGTTTGCTTCAGATTTCCAGCATTCACAATACCTTACTCTGATTCAAGGAAATAGAATCATGGAATACCTACAGGCCCTTTGGCCCAACAAGTCCACACTGACCCTCAGAGCATCCCACCCAGACCCATTCCCCTATAACCCACCTAATCTACACAACCCTGAACACTACAGGCAATTTTCCATGGCCAATCCACCTAACCTGCACATCTTTGGACTGTGGGAGGAAACCGGAGCACCCGGAGGAACCCCACACAGACACGGGGAGAACGTGCAAACTCCACACAGACAGTCACCCAAAGGTGGAATTGAACCCGGGTCCCTGGTGCAGTGAGACAGCAGTGCTAACCACTGAGCCACCGTGCCACCCCTCGAAAATGAATATTCTGCTTAGAGATAATAGGTACTGCAGATGCTGGAGAGTCCGAGATAACAAGGTGTGGGGCTGGATGAACACAGCAGGCCAAGCAGCATCATAGGAGCAGGAAAACTTGACGTTTCGGGCCTAGACCTTTCATCAGAAATGGGGGAGGGGAAGAGGGTTCTGAAATAAATAGGGAGAGAGGGGGAGGCGGATAGAAGATGGATAGAGGAGAGGATAGCTTAGATATCTTCAGCCTTTAGTGAGTTAAGAAAGTTCTCACTGCTTGAAATATTGATAAATTAAAAAGCCTGTTGCCTTTTTCTGAAAGATTGTTTGTGTTTTCTCTGAGATGATTGTCAGCAGACAGCTGAGATTCAAATGGAGTTTAAAATGGTCTAAACTTTATCATTTAGCTGCCAGAGAAACAATGATTTTCCAAATATAACAATTGTATTGCAGTCGATTACATTAAACCTACAAAGCAAATGTTGTTAATTAATCCACTCATCCATAGTCTTTTGACAGAACTGGACTCGAGTTGCTTCCACTGCAATGGCTCAAACTCTTGCTGGTGGAATGTTCTAGAAACGACTGTCGCATGGCAACCAAATACATTATTCATGCTGGTATTTTTTTTCTCGAGTGCCTTCATTATACGTGCCACAGATAGGAGCAGCTAGCAACTGGTTTGTGACAGATTCCAGCCCGTGATCGCCCATTTAAAATCACTCCTGGGTACAGAACTTCAGCCAACCAGAACGGGATCAGGAAAACGATGAAAACTGTCCCCCCCCCCCCCCCCCCGGGGGTGGAGAGAAGAAATAACATGACAAACAGTCAGTGTCAATTTCAACACAACCTAGACTTTGCCAGCAAACACACTCTCCTACAGAACCAGGTGAATCTGCTGTAATACTTCACTCTAAGGTTACTACAGCAAAAGGACAGCAGGAATGGGACGAATTGGAAAGAGCTGGCACAAACAGTGAGGGCTGAATGGCCTCTAGTGCTGTTGGATTCTGCGAAGGGTGAAAATAACTTGGGGGGGTGGGGTGAGAGGTCGTGATATTGGGCTAGTAATCTAGAGGCCAGGCCACAAACTATCATTTACTGATGTAAAAACCCATCTGGCTCATTAATGTCCATCAGGGAAGGAAATCTGCCATCCCTACCCGGTCTGGCCCACACATGACTCCCGACCCACAGCAACATGCTCGACTCTTAACTACCCTCTGAAATGGCCCAGCACGTTACTCAGTTCAAGGGCAATTAGGGATGGACAACCAAAGCAGTTCTCGACAGTAACACCCAACTCCAGGGAAAGAATAAATAATTTAAAATGAAATCCATACAACAGGTAAAGATCCTTTTGACAGTCCTATAGCTCCTCTCCACAACTTGCGTACAAAGGTGTTTTACCACCAAATTACAAAAAAATGCCACTCGATCCGTCAGGTCTGTGAGAGCTCTCTGGACATGGAATACATTTAGTGCCATTCTGCTGCCTTCTTGTCTCGACCCTGTACTTTCTACTTTTTCAAACATCAGTCTAATTCCCTCATCACCACAATCTCGGGCAGGACATTCCAGATCCAAGCCACTCGCTGCACAAAACAACTTCACTTCATGTCATGTTTGTTTCTTTTACTAATGTCTCATTCCTTTCACAAGCGAGAATACTTTCTCACTACTGACTCTTTCCAGAGCTCTCATGATGTTGAATACTTTGATCAGATCTACTCTCGGCCTTCTCTTCTCCAAGGAGAACAGTCCCAGCTTCTTAAACAGAAGTACACCATCCCTGTGAACCTACTTGTAAGACTCTTCTGTAGTCTCTGTAGATTCATAAAGTGCAGGCCCCAAATACATACACAAGAGTCCAGCCGAGGCCCAGCTAGTGTCTTGCAGAAGTTCAACATGACCTCGCCGCTCTTGTAGTCCAGGATAGGAAACTCTGGGATACTGTATGCTTCATTAATGGCTGTCAACCTGTGCTGACAATATGGCTGTACACACATTCAGATGTTTGAGCATCCCTCGTAGAGTTTAGAATTGTAACCTTTATTTTGTGTTGTCTGTCCATGTCCAAAATGCATCACCTCAAACTTCTCCCCCTTAAACTGCATTTGCCACCAATTGGCCCACTTCTTTTCAAAGTTCCAAACTATCCTCGTCATAGTTTACAATGCTTCTGAAATGCACCTGATCTTTAGCACAGTAAGTGATCAAAATCAATGCTTTGTCACCCCTCCATTCTGTCCCGACTCTTCTGAAACCATGACGACACAGGGACCAACTATCTTTTTTCGGTTACCACCGTGAATGTTCAACCTTTGCAATTCCCCCCTATCCTGATTCAGAGTCTCAATTCATATTTCTCAGAACATTTAATGGTTCCATTCTGTAAACAGCCAATGGTGACACATCAGCAATGTGACCTGGGATACAAATTGTATCTCTCAATAACAGGAAGTTTACAATTGCTCTGTGACAGTCAAATGTTGACATAGGATTTCCATGTTATAACAAGATTCCAAAATCAGGACTCAAGATGTAAGGTTAAGGTCAACAGAAATTCCTGCCAAGTATTGGAGCAAAGCTAATGAAAACCAAAGCAGCCTTCCGTTTCTTGTCAATCAGTTTACATGATTCATTCACAGAAAAATCCACTCAGAAGCACAAGAAATTTTCAACACAGCAAATGCAGGAAGGTTGTTTCCTCAAGTTCGAGGGCTCCAGAACCGAGGGGTGGGAAACAGTCTCACAATAAGGGGAAGGCCTTTTAGGACAATGACGAGGAGGAATTTCTTCACTCAGAAGGCAATGAATCTTTGGAATTCTCTACCCCACAGGGCAAACTCAGTCACTGAGTGTGTTCAAAACAGATGGATGGTTAGATTTACAGATACTAAAGATATCGAGGCATGTGGGGATCATGCATGAAAGTGGCATTGAGGCAGAATAAAAATATAGCATAGCCAGTTTAATGGCCTGAATGGCCTACTTCTATTTCTTATGTTGATATGACAAGATCATAACTTCTAAATGGACAGCTCATTGTATACATGCCTCAGACACAGAAATATGGTAATATTAGATCAACACCATTGAAAGAAAATAGGAGATAATGATACATTTCCAAAAGATATATTATTGTACATTGTGGAATACAAACGCTTAAATCCAATAGGAGGCATAAATCACCACAACTAGTTAAGTCATTAAAACAGCAGACTTCACCATCCTTCTGATTTCTCCTGTAAGTATTAAGACCATTAAAACTCAGCATTGAGAGGATTAAATTATTACTTGCCAATAAAGGTGAAGCTGCCATAGACCTACTGGAGCATAGATCCAGCCTCTCCGACAGAGCTGCTGGTGGTTAAACCTGACGGTCACCAAAGGTGAAGGAGAATTCTCCACGGTAACCTCAGCTGGTATAGGAATTGAACCCACGCTGTTGGCATCACTCTGCATCACAAACCAGCCGACCAGGCAGCTGAGCTAACTTGGTGACACGGGTCACGTCCCTTTACCTACTCTCCTCAACGATGACAAAGTACATACCTGTTGCAAGCACACTCAGTACAGATAGCACAAGGCTCAGGTAGTACAGCTCAGGAGTTGTGTTTGCCTAACAATGATAAACAAACAATGCCCTCGTCAGTTTTAATGCTTAAAGCCAAAGGAGCCACAAAATCAAGAAACGTCCCCTTTTATCATTCAGAATCTTAGCATCCAGGTTTCCCTGTGATGTAATACCATTATCCAGTGTATATATTTGCTCTGTATGTCTGTTACTACTGTTCTCTCGTATTTTCCTGATGTTATCGATTCTAATCAGAGCAAAGGCATTGACCACATTTCACCCACTTTCCATTTGCTAGTTTGTAGACTTTTTCTGAACAACCTGCTCAGACATGTCATTACTTGAACTTACCAGGATTTGAAACCAGGCCTCCTGGCTCAGAGGTAGGGGCACTATCACTGCACTTCGAGAGCCCTTCTAGTTTGTACAATTAATTGGGATATTATACCGCGAAGCCATCATTACGGCCCAATCCTGCCCTTCCTTGGCCTCTACGTTTGAGAAATTCCCTGCACTGTTCGCTTCAACGGGAGACCCTTCGGGATTGAGGGGTCTGTGACTCCTTCCCAACTGAGAGAGTGCAGACGCCAGTGACAACCCACCAGCTGAGATCAGCACACCCAGAGTCTGAGCTGAACCCGTCCATTTGCTGCTCTGAATCTCTATTCTGATCATTGTCTTGTGCTTTAATTTTTCACCAGGTTATCAAGGGAGTAAGTCCAACATGTCTGAAGGGTGGGCCAGTGTTTCCTGTGCAACAGAGACGTTCAGCAATTTAGACCGATACTGTCTGGAGTTTAGAGGTGTGTAAGGTGTATAATTGAGGTGTATAAAATGCTAAAGCGGATTCACTAAATAGACATAGACAGGTGTCTCATCAACTGGAACAATCTGGAACGAGCAGGTTAGGCAAAGGAGGGGCAGATTTAAAACAGAGATGAGGAAAAGTTACTTCTCTCAAAGGATTGTGAATCTGTGGAATTCACTCCCCCAAACTGCAGTGGATGCTGGGACATTGAGTAAATTTAAGGGGATAGTCAGACTTTTAATTAGTGACAGGGTATAGGGAGCAGGGAGGAAAGTGGAGTTGAGGCCAAGATGAGATTGGCCATGATTGTATTGAGTGGCGGAGCAGGGTCAAGGGGCTGAATGGCCTGTTCCCATTCCCATTCTTAACAGAAAGAGCAAATATAACACCCGATGTTCTAACTGTAACATATAAAGTGGCGCAGGATGATAAAGATGATCTTACACACTGGGGAGCAGTAACAGTGAAGGCAGTCGTTATGATTCCCTGCGCAAACGATCCAACTCCGTACACGTGGAAAGCCACTTTCACCTCATTAGAGATCGGATCCATCAAGGTCAGAATGATTGTAAACCCTGAGGAAGTTTCATGAGAATTAGATTTATTTGTCAACTTGGCAAGAAATAATTCCAATTAAATAATCAAGTTCTTTAATATCATCATGAGACACAGCTCCTATCCTACACCCCAGCTAGTGTGAAAATGGACTCATTTTTCTGCCTAATCACATAGAATTTACAAAGCAAATGCTGGTCATTTGACCCAACCAGTCTGTGACGGTCCTGGATGAATAATTTAACAACATTGTCCATCCTGCAATTAACAAACAACAATGTTTAAATAACTGTCATAGATTCACAGCATGGTCACGGATCCTTCAAACCATCAACTCTGTCCCAGTTTGGCTGTCCCAAAATAAATTCCACTGCTCTGCACTCTCAGGGCTATGCCCCACTGGGAGCCAACCACCAGCCTTCGTTTCCAGCCTCAACTCTCTTCAAGATCCAACCTAAGGTGCCTCTTACCCACCCCTCCAGCACACTGCCCTATCTCCTTCTCAGCCTGTCTTCAAACAGGCAGGAATTGCTGCCTCGGTTTTGTTGCTGGGCATGAGAACAGCCAGGCTCTAACTGACTGGAAGTGCTCACTGGCAGGACCTCTGGCCCTGGGGTCTTCAGACCCCACAGGTGGTCTCAGCCCTGCCTGACTGTTATGTGACTTGGTGACCAATCTGAGAAAGACACAACATGGGCTTGTTGCTGGTTCTCCAGCTGGTGAGCGAGGCACCCAACACCAACAAGTTTCTGTCCCACGCCTTTATTTTCTGTATCGTGATGAGAGCCATCCCAAAATGTGCAGAATTTTGACTGTGCCTTGGGCTAATTTGTTTATACTGTCTATAAAACCCAAAAACAGTAATTTTATCTCAAACTGTGGATGCTGAGGGAGCAATGCTTCTTTGGCACAGATTGGGAAATCAGTCCCGAAAATCAATGACAGCATCTGTCTCTTACCTGTCATAATAAAAGTGAAGATTATGAAACTGGTCAAATTGATGAGGAGGGGCTGGCCACAATATCGAGATGACTTTGGTCTGGAAGACAAACCAAGAATCAATTTAAACAAAATTGACATTGAATGGGGTGGGAGATAGGTTGATGGGCAAAAAAAATGTTTATGCTCCACAGGAACTTTGTCCCATTTAAATTCATCCAATCCAACATCTCCCCAAAAACAGCACTTCCCAATGGATAACCTTTCTATTCCCTTCTCCTCATAACTAATGTGGTTTCCCTCTTAGAAACATTGTGCTACTCACATCAACTTGAGGGAGGGAATTCCACATTCTGTCTGAAAATAATGTTCCCAAAATTCCCTAATGAGTTTATTGATGACGACCTTATATTAAAATCACAAGCTTGCAGAGCGCTGCTCCTTCATCAGGTGAAGTCACCTCAAATAAACCTGTTGGACTATAACTTGATGTCATGTGACTTCTGACTTTTCCCACCCCAGTCCAATACTGGCACCGCCACATCATGGCTACCTTATGTTGATGCCTCCATTTCAGACACCAAACCCCCCTGCAAATAGGTGGAAACACCTTTTCTTTCATATCCTCTCAACCTCCTCCCACACTCCTCCACAGAGCCTTAAAGATCTCAATGAGATCACACTTGTCAACGGTAAGGGAGTCAGTACAAGGCTTAAGGTGAGAGGGGGAAGATTTGAAAGGGGCCTAAGGGGCAACATTTTCATGACAGGGTGGTGCATGTATGGAATGAGCTGCCAGGGGAGGCAGTGGAGGCTGGTACAATTATAACATTTAAAAGGCATCTGGATGGGTATATAAATAGGAAGGGTTTAGAGGGATATGGGCCAAATGGGACTAGATCAGATTGGGGTACCTGGTTGGCAAGGGTCGAGTTGGGCCGAAGGGTCTGTTTCCATGCTGTGTAACTCAATGACAACGAGTCTATGATCAAGCAAAGGACCAGAAAAGACGTCGTTCTCCCCACTGGCCTCCAGGTCTAAAGGAGGCCATATTCAAAGCTGTGGGTCTGTGGCACAATCCCAGTGCCTTGTGGCTGGTGTCTGTAATCCCAGGCCATGACTTTACTGGAACATTGAATCTGGGGCTAAGCAGAGCTCAGACAGTCTCCACCTGCAGTTAATAACATCCCAACACTCCCCTTCCCCCTCCCCGCCCTCCCGCAGTGCCAGCCCGGCTCACATCAAAACCTTTGCAAAGGTTTTGTGGTGCAGTGGTTGTGTTCCTGCCTGGGACAGAACGTCTGAGTTCAAGTCCCAACTGCCACACGGGTGTTAAAATTGTTTCAGAGATAGTAGGAACTGCAGATGCTGGAGAATCTGAGATAACAAGGTGTAGGGCTGGATGAACACAGCAGGCCAAGCAGCATCAGAGGAGCAGGAAGGCTGATGTTTGGGTTTCCAAAAAAGGGTCTAGGCCCGAAACGTCAGCTTTCCTGCTCCTCTGATGCTGCTTGGCCTGCTGTGTTCATCCAGCTCTACACCTTGTTATCACTGCCCCACAGGTGTGTTGTCTGTATCTGAAGCAAGTGACCTAAAAATCACTGAAGGTGGCCTCACAGTGTAGCGGTGAGGGTGCCTGACCCTAGATTGGAAGGTCATGGGTTCTAATCTCACTAGGCACACAGAGATTTACCACAAATCAAGATCCTGCATTTCAGGGCTCTTGTGGTGCTGTCAGGGTGACCCTACCTTCAAGAGTTCAAGTCCCACCTGCTCCTGGAGGTGTGTCTGAACAGGCAGATTTGGGGGAAAAAAACAACAATCAAAAGGAGAGCCCAGGCAAACGTTCTCTTCCCTGACTCCAAGAGGGAATGGAGTCTGTGTTTATTAGAATATAGAAGAACAAGAGGGGATCTGATAGAAAACTACAGAATTCTAACAGGGCTGGACAGATTGGATGCAGGGAGGATGTTTTTCCTGGTCGGGAAGTCTAGAACCAGGATCAGAGTCTCAGGATATGGGGTAGACCATTTAGGGCTGAGATGCAGTAAAACACCTTCACTCAAAGGCTAGCAAACCTATGGGATTCTCTACCACAGAAGGTTACGGAGGACAAGTCACTGAATATATTCAAGAAAAAGGTATTTTTTGTTTGGATTTTAAAGGCATCAAGAAGCGTATAGAGAAAATGGGAATATATCATTGAGACAGAGGACAAGCCATGATCATACTGAATGGTGGTGCAGGCTCAAGGGGCTGAATGGCCTACTCCTGCTCCAAGTAGCTACATTTCTATGGATACCATAAATGAATTATGTCACATTGCCATTCTGAAACCTGTTTAAGTGCCTAATTTGAGCACTATACTGACTTTTGTTCACTTCAACCAAAATTTAAGCTCCTTAAACGGATTTCAACAATGGGCTAGTATGAGGTCATCCACTTTGGACCGAAGAAAAAGAGCTGATCAAATTACCTCCTGAACAGTGAATATTTACAACAGCAGAGGCTGATATGGGTCACACATAATTAAATATACTGGTGCAGAAAAGAAGCAAAATGGCCAGTAGAATGCTGGCTAGAATACAAGGGGTGTAGAAATCATATTTCGGCTCCTGGAGTTACTCTGAACAGTTCCAAATGCCTCAATGGTGGTGAAGCATAGATTAGACAGAAAGATACTGAAATAACTGCACAGAGGGCAGCGCCCTGTCACCAAGTCACTCTTTACTTACATGTGCACAGTACACTGGCTGTGACCAGCCAGCTCAGAGTCAGTCCCCAAAGTCAGGAGAGTCTCTGAATGCCCTGTTTATATCTGTCAGCCAGGGGTCCCTGATTGGCCCAGGTTAACAGCCCCAATCAGGGATCTCATAGTCAATAAGATCCACCTGGTTGCAATCACTACAGATACCCGGATTCCAACAGTTAAATGATAGGGAGAGGTGGCGAAATCTGGTGTGGTATTCCCTAGAATTAGAATGTCTATTTGAGCAATGTTTTCAAGATATTAAGGAGAACTGACAGGGTAAATAGACAGAACTATTTATACCAGTTGGGTGTGGAGATCACAGGCAAGACTTTCAACAGCGGAGTTGTAAAAACTTTTGCACGCAAAAGTAAATTGGGACTTTCTGCCTCAAACAGCAGTTGATACTGGATCCATTGTTAATTTTTAATCTGAGATTTTTTTGTGATTCAGAGGTACGGTATTAAATGATAATTAGCCAGGAGGTGAAGTTAACTGCTCAATGTGGATCTTATTGAATGGTGAAACAGACTTGAGAGGATGAATGGCCTACTCCAGTTCCCATGTATTGTGGGAGACAGGAGATGCTTTCCAGTATGAGAAAGGTCGGGGCTGGGAAGGAGATTACTGGACAGTCCTACCAAAGAGGGTAGCACAGGCAAGATGGGCAGACTGGCCACCTTCAGCATGCTATCATTCCATCGTTCATTAATGAATTAAACAGGACATGGCCAGTCATGGTACATTTCCCCTCAATGTTTCCCAGCTCAGCCCAGACCACACAGTGAACCCGGGTCAGCTCCTGAGAAAACCATTCAACAGTAATCAGATAGGGTCACCATTTGTTTCAAACACTGAGCTCACCTGAGCAGCACAAATATCTGTGGGAATAGGAGAATAGTCACAAGCATCACCACCAGGATTTCACTAGAAGCAAGCACAAATTAGTAACAGAAGCAATAAGTGTCACTTCTTTGAAGCAAATTTAAATGCAAGTTAATTACAAATCTCCACACAAACTTTGACTGCCTGTAAATTTCTCTCCTAACAAGTACCTTATGCCCTTTTCTACAAAGCTATCCCTCAACCAGGGGAGCAAAATGCTCTGGTCCAGGCATGCCCGACACTACAACCCCAGGACTAGGCCCAGCTCCCAAACCTTACTCAATCCGAATAAAAACACAAATTGCTGGAGAAACTCAGCAGGTCTGGCAGCATCTGTGGAGAGGGAAACAGTGTTTTAAGTCCAGTCAGACTCTTCATCAGAACAATCTAACACTTGGAACTCTGACTTGTTGAAATATTTGAATCTGGCAGCGGTTTAGAAATGGATGTTTGAAGCTAACAGGAAAAGACTGGGTAGATAAACTATTTCCACTGGTTGGGGATTCTAGAACTAGGGGCATAGTCTGAGAATTAGGGCCTGACACGTTCTGGAGTGATGTTAGGAAGCAGTTTGACACCCAAAAGGTGAAAGTTTATTGGAACTCTCCTCCACAAATGGTTGTGGACGCTGGATCAGTTGCTAATTTTAAATCTGAGAGAGATAGATTTTTGGTATAAGTGGATATGGGCCAAAGGCAGGTACATGGAGTTAGGCCACAGATCAGCCATGATCTCTTTGAATGGTGGAACAAGTTTGAAGGGCTGAATGGTCTACTCCTGTTCCTATATACAATGCTTCACAGTGCCTTGTTAGACTGCTTAATCACCAAACTGTCTTAGTTACAGAAATTTAACATACAGCCCCAAGGCCTCACAGTGGAGGAACATGACTGAATGCCCCCTGACTATTTCCCAATGGATAGACAAGGAAGAGTGGCAAATGGTGAATGAAAAATAAATCATCTCTCAGAGGTGAATTCTCACTTACCTTTGGAACTTACGTTAGCGGCTAGGGAGGAACTCACTCTAATACCCGGCAACAGGCATGCCAGGCTGGGTTTGATGAGCTCAGCCTAGGGCATTTCCTTGAGAAGCCTGTGCCACAATAATGTTAATTTTCTTCCTGGCTTTGAACTGTGGGAAATGAGCTTCCTTGGGCTTTGGAATTTATCTTTTAATAAACCAGGGGGCACAGAATGAAGAATTAGGGAGAAGGCGCTGGCATGTTAAGAGTAGCAAGATTGTACGTTAGGAACTGCACAGCTCCAAGCTTTCTTTAAGAGTTAGTTTGGATGGAAAGTCTTAAATTTTAATGTAGGCATAGGAGGAGCAAAGTCAAAGAATGGCCTACTTGTACTTTAGAAATTCTGGAAACTTGCTATCACACAGTTTAACACAGCAGCATTGCTTCAGTCAGGAACACTTTTCCTCTGAATTTAGAAGGCATGATAGGAAGGGTTTAGAGGGATATGGGGCTAGATTAATTTCGGATATCTGGTCAGAATGGGCGAGTTGGACCAAAAGGTCTGTTTCTGTGCTGAATATCTCTAGGAGTTTATGGAACAGGGTTAAAGGATAATATGCCTTCGAAAGAAGAGTTCTAAATGAACTGCACTGTAACTTTGAACACAATTATAAAGATTGCCTTCCATGCACAACGCTTCCCGAAAATATGTTCTAGCTTTCATGTACAGATATAGTGGAATTTTCTAAATACATGTAGTTTAAATATTTAAAAATACCACAAGTTGATGAGTTCAGCACTGAACTAAACGGAGCCACGGTGTAAATGCAGGAAACTGAGTGAGTGCCCAGAAAACCAAAGTTGTGTTGTTGTTGGAAACAGAGGCTTTGGATTATCAACATGAATCAAAACACGTTAGCATGACACATTCCTGGAATAAACCCCTACCGTCCGAGATCCTGGAAATCGATCTTTTTATTCATTTATAGGATGAGGATGTTGGTACCACTGGCCCATCTCTGACTGCCCTTGAACTGAGTGGCTTGCTAAGCCACTAAAAGGGCAGTTAAGAGGCAATCACCTTGCCGTGGGTCTGGAGTCACATCTAGACCAGGCCAAGCAAGGATAGCAGTCTCCCTCCCTAAAGAACATCGGTGAGCCATATATAGAATCACAGAATCCCTACAATGTGGAAGCTGCCATTTGGCCCACAGTCCACAGCAACCTTCTGATTAGCATTCCATCCCACCCTCCTACTTTATCCCCGTAACCCTGCACTTCCCATGGTGAATCCCACCTAACCTGCACATCCTTGGACTGTGGGAGGAAACCGGAGCACCCGGAGGAAACCCATACAGACACAGGGAGAACATGCAAACTCCAGATGGGGTTTTATGATAAATTAACAGCAGTTACACAGTTCCAATTAGTCTAGCCTATAATTTCAGATTTTTATTGAACTTAAATTCCCCATCTGTCAAGGTGGGTTGCGAACTAACACCCTGAGAACATTAATTTGAGCCTCAGGTTACGAGTCCAGTGTCATTATCACAATCCCCCTCTGCCTACCCTAGTCATTTCACTGTCAATTATTTTTCTCAATGGAAGTGACTATTACGGCGTTTCATCTCAGTACTATCGCTCAAGCTGCATTCTTCAACTATAGGCAGTCTGAAAGCATTATCTGACTGTGGGTAGCAGTATTACAATCAAGTCTAATCCCATTCTGATTTGATGCCACACACATACAGTGTCTAGTGAGTGGTCATTATGGACAAAAACACTGGCTGGTTTTTTTACACCTTAGCCTAGGAATGCTGAAGCCAGCTGTGACTTGCTTGGTCAGAATCAGTAAAATGACCCCGAAATTGAGCTTTTGCAGACATTATAGAAATATTTTTAAAACTGTTAAAATACCGACTATGGGCTGGACAGTTGGAATTGGCACAATTACTGTGTAATTTGGAGTGGGGCTGTTTGTTAAAGTTAAGGAAGGGGGCAGTGAGGTGGTAAGCAGCTGGAAGTTTTGTTAGTTGCATAGTTTATAAGGTCAGTTTATCCAAACAACAGAAGCGACATGTATCACTGGGGCTCTCAGCTCCCTGGACTACAATCTGTCAGGGGGTTCTGTTACCGAGTTGTTACTGAACAGCTAACTCACTGCGGTTTCTGATAGAAGTAGGGCAGACAACTCCATGTTTGTTCCAGGTCAATTTAGTTTTGAGCGGGCCAAAGATGCAGGGGAGTGAGATGGAGACTCTGTGATGAGTCACATTCACTTATTAGCTTTCCCTCACTGCTCTGTCTCCCAATGACAGAGGGGTGCATGTTCATGGGAGATGTTTGCCAAGTTTAGTAAATTCACTGCATCACTGCGATATATTTTGCTGATATTCCTCTCCCTTTTCTGCTAATTTTGATCATCATTAATAAACCCAGACTGACCTGGAATGTTGGCTTCAATATTCCTAGGCTAAGGGGTAAAAAAAGAGCCAGTGTTTCTGTCCATGATGACCACTCACTAGACACTGTATGTGTGTGGCATCAAATCAGAATGGGATTAGACTTGATTGTAATGCTGCTACCCACAGTCAGATAATGCTTTGAGTGTTCTGGAGTTACAGTTTTACAACCATAATGTAAAAGGGATTTATTATACATCCTCCCAAAATACTTCACGCATAAATGTGAGCTTTTCCACAGAAGCAGTCTTTCATTGAGAGAAAATATGGAAAGAATGCCCACATCACAAGACACAACATCAAGCACATCAAAGATCCTAATTCCATAGTTTTCGCCAATTGTTCAGGGAGTTTATTAATCTGTAGCTGCAGCCAAACAGCAAGACTTTTTTTTGGCAGGGGGTCACATGTTCAGTTCCCAGTCAGCATTGCACTAGCTGCTATGTAAATGGCACATTCACTCCCCAGGAGTTAAGGAAGAGATAGCTGGTCACAGTCCTCACTCTAAACCACTATCGACAAACTGTTGCTGGAAGCATGCATGTGTAGAGTTGGTGCGAAGGAAAAATTGGAATCAAACTTTTCACACTTTCAAAATGCCAATGCCATCTCCAGTAAGACTCTAGTGGTGTCTAACGCTCAGATAACTGTGATGTGTAGGTGCTGGCGTTGGACTGAGGTGGACAAAGTCAGAAGTCACACAACACCAGGTTATAGCCCAACAGGTTTAAGTTTTTAAATAAACCTGTTGAACTAGGGATGGGCAAGAAATGCTGGCCAGCCAGCGATGCCCACATCCCATAAAATAAATAGAAAAAAATACTGTAACCTAGTGTAGTGTGACAGATAACTGTGCCCCAACAAAGTTCCAGCACCTTCAGGAGTAACGACAGAAGCAAAATGACAGGTTTAATTGCCAAGAAAATAAAGAGTTCAGATTCAGCGGGATATGCTTACAATTTTGCTCTGCTGCGTTTAGGCAGCTGTCTGCTGAAATGATAGGCAAGATGGGCGATACAGTAATGCAGCATGCTGTAGACAAACGGTCCTTGATATCTGAAACGAAAGAAAGTTACTAAATAAATGGCACAATGACCAATCTTCAAACTCAATCAAATAATTATCATTAAACATGTGTCTTGGGGAATTGATTTGGAGGATTGTTGAGGATGAGTGAGACTATCCACAGAGCAGGTTCAAAGGGTGAAATGATCTGCTGTCGTTAAGTTCTTAATGTGGAACTCCTTATACCTTCCAGTGAACAGCTCACCATCCCAGGCGGATTCATATTATAAATGAAAAGTGAAAGAACTGCGGATGCTGTAAATCAGAAACAAAAACAGAAATTGCTGGAAAAGCTCAGCAGGTCTAGCAGCATCGATGGAGGGAAATCAGAGTTAATGTTCCTGAGTAAGGGTCACTCGAACCAAAGTGTTGACTCTGTTTTATCCCTACAGAAGCTGCCAGACCGGCTGAGTTTCTGCTTCATATTATAAATCCATTTCGTCTCCTTGGATATTGACCAGCTCTCTTTCAAAACTCAGTGTCCACCAATAGCTCACCCCAGGTCTAGCAGCAGCTGTAGAGAGAAAATAGAGTTCATGTTTTGTGTCCTGTGGCCCTGCTTCGGACTGGGTTCTGAAGAAGGGTTACTGGACCCAAAATGTTAACTCTGTTTATCTTTCCACAGATGCTGCCAGACCTGCCGAGTGTCCCCAGCAATTTGTGTTTTTCTTTGTTTCTGATTTCCAGCATCTGCAGCTGCTTGTTTTGTTTTTCTATATCACTAGCGACCCCTCTGAGCTGGCGAGTGACTGGAGCTCCACCTATCTCCTTTTCCTCTTCTCAGTTTGGTGAATGTGTTGGGGCCTCCCAAATCCATGACCACCTCTCCTCTGAAAAGTCATCTAGACTCAAAATGTTAGCTTGCTCTCTCTCCACGGATGCTGCCTGACCCAGTGTGATTTCCAGCATTTTTTGTTTTCACCGCCTCTCCTCTGTTTGAACTGCTCCATCACATTTCCCTCTCCTCCTAAACAGCCTGAACCATTTTATGCGTTCTCACTATCACGCAGCACATCAGGATTAAGTCCATAGAGATGCTGGAAGTGACTACAGCTGAGCCATCAATTGACTACATGACATGAAGTCAAAACTTCTTAAGCTCTGATCCAATATTTCAATCTTGGGTATTAGTGCAGTTGGTAAGTTGGGTTTTATGAATATCCACCCCATCCCAATCTCCCACTTGCTCTATTTATTGTCTGGTAGCTCCACAGGAGCCCATAGCTCTGCACTTTGTCCAGGGGTCAGTCCTCATTGCTCATGGTTACAGGCTGTTCAAGCAGGGCAGTGTTATAATTCCAACAGATTGCAATACTACTGAAGTCTGCTCCCAGAGTGAAAGCAGGCTAGATAGACCATTCGTTTTCTTTTGCAATCTGTCTACATGCCGGTTAGATACTGAAAATATTCACACAATTCTGTCAATTTTTTTTTAAAGAGAAGAACACAAGTTTACTGCACAAAAGTATAATAAAACGAAGCTCGTCTCTCTAGATAAAGATAATTTGAAAATATTTACCTAAACAGCATAAAGAAAAAAAATCCAACTCTTTTCCAAGCAATATCCTTTACAGACATTCAACCCCAGTGATGTGTCACACCTACTTTCTTTTAGACAGATAGATAGAATCCCTACAGTGTGGAAATCCCTACAGTGTTGGGCCCTTCGGCCCAACAAGTCCACACCGAACCTCAGAGCATCCCCCCCAGACTCATCCCCCTACTACCCACTTAATCTACACATCCCTGAACACTACGGGCAATTTAGCATGGCCAATCCACCTAACCTGCACATCTTTGGACTTTGGGAGGAAACCGGAGTACCCGGAGGAAACCCACGCAGACACGGGGAGAACGTGCAAACTCCACACAGACAGTTACCCGAGGGTGGAATCGAATCCGAGTCCCTGGCGCTGTGAGGCAGCAGTGCTAACCACTGTGCCATCGTGCCGCCCTAGCATGCTTTAATTTCTTACTTGACTGATAAGTTAGCATGTATTTCCCATCAGTGACTTTCTGCACATTCAATAAATAGGATGCTCTCTGTTTCTCTTCAAAACTTAGGTCAACTCATTGAACTCTACAAAAAAACCTCTGAACTTGTTCCAGCCCAGTCTACTTTGACTGGTAAAACAGCTTAGAGACTTCTGTGGATGGTTCGCTCGCCAAGCTGGTTTGTCAGTTCACAGACATCTTATTACCCTGCTCTGTAGCATCATCAGTGTAGCCTCCGATGAAACACTGTTGTGCTTTCCCGCCTGGTACTTAAACTCGAAGGTCCGTTGGAGTTGATTACCTCATTTCTGGTTCTTTTTCCACAGTGGTGTACATATAGGGTCTAATTCTATGTGTTTATTGATGGCCTTCTTGGTGGAGAACCAGGCCTCTAGGAATTCCTGTGCTTGTCTCTGTTTGGCCTCTCCAAGGATCCCAATGTTGTCCCAATCGACCTGGTGGTTCTCCTTATCCGTGTGAATGATGAGTGAGTATTGGTCGTGTCTTTTTGTTGCTAGTTGGTGTTCATGTGTCCTTATGGCCAGTTTCCTTCCTGTCTGTCCAATTTAATGTTTGTCCCAATCCTTGCATGGAATCCTGTATATCACATTGGTTCTGTCCATTGTGGGTAAGGGGTCTTTGGTTCGAGTTAGCAGTTGGCATAGGGTTGACGAGGGTTTGTTGCCACTCTGATGCCCAGTGGTCAGTTCAGATATGTTCTTAATGTCTGGTAGCGTGATGAGTGTGTTAGGGCGTGCAGTATCTTCCTGTTGTGTGTGTGATAGGCATCGTCGAACCCAGCTGTTTGAGTATCCGTTGTCCTTAAATACTTGGTAGAGGTATTCTTCTTCGTTTTGGCGTAGTTCCGGGTTGCTGCAGTGTGTTGTTGCTCATTTAAATAGTGTTTTCACGCAACTTCACAACACCCACAAGAACAAAGTTACGTGAAAACACTATTTAAATGAGCAACAACACACTGCAGCAACCCGGATCTACGCCAAAACGAAGAAGAATACCTCTACCAAGTATTTAAGGACAACGGATACTCAAACAGCTGGGTTCGACGATCCCTATCACACAAACAACAACAGGAAGATACTGCACGCCCTAACACACTCATCACGCTACCAGACATCAAGAACATATCAGAACTGACCACAAGACTCCTACGACCACTGGGCATCACAGTGGCACACAAACCCACATCAACCCTTCGCCAACTGCTAACTCGAACCAAAGACCCCTTACGCACTATGGACAGAACCAATGTGATATACAGGATTCCATGCGAGGATTGTGACAAACATTACATTGGACAGACAGGAAGGAAACGGGCCACAAGGACACATGAACACCAACTAGCAACAAAAAGACACGACCAATACTCACTCATCTCCATTCACACGGATAAGGAGAACCACCAGTTCGATTGGGACAACATCAGGATCCTGGGACAGGCCAAGCAGAGACAAGCATGGGAATTCCTAGAGGCCTGGTTCCCCACCAAGAAGGCCATCAACAAACACATAGAACTAGACCCTACATATACACCACTGCGAAGGAAAACCGGAAATGAGGTAATCAACTCCAACAGACCTAGAGTTTAAGTACCAGGCGGGAAAACACCACAGTGTTTCATCGGAGGCTACACTGATGATGCTACAGAGCAGGGTAATGAAACGTCTGTAAACTAACAAACCAGCTCGGCGAGCGAACCAACCATAACATCCACAACCCGAGCTACAGATCTATTCAAGAACCTTAGCTGAAAGGCTTCTTTCCAGCTCTGATGGCCTGAAGACTGCCAAAACATCTAAACTGCCCTTTTGCTGACACAGATCGTTTCTCTCTGAACTGGACCTGCTTCTTGTCCCTCTGTTTGGATCCGAAAAGCTCAACTTCGTAAACATTTCTGCAACTCTCTCACCAGGTATCTTTTCTGGTCAATCAGCATAAGTCACATTTCTTGAAAGTGCTGTTTTGAGCCACTACTAAAATAAATATGGAGTGTCTGACCATTAACTTAAAAAAAGTTCACCTTCACAGAACTGTAAACCAGAAAGAAACATTTTTATCTACCTTACAACTGGAGTTCCCAAAATATGAACATATGAAAAACCTTTATCACATTTCTCCCTCACCTTAGGCTCACAATTAGGATCCCTCACCAGGTAGCCAGCAAGAGGCAAAAGGCCAGCTTATACCCCTGGCCTGGGCTCTTTAGGGGTAATTGGGCCAAGTATAAAGAAAGAGAATCCCTGACAGTTACCCCACAGCAGCTCAGGGATGAAACCTTGGGAGTGACAGAGATGGGTGGCTAAATTTCAGATGCTGAAGGAAAAAGACCCAATACACAATCCATCCCGGGTGTTTTCCCCAAAGAGGGTAAGAGGTAGGGATTGCACCTTGGGATTTAGGCTGGAAAAGGAACAGGGCAGATCTTGACAGAATTTAATCCACCAGCCTCTGGGTCTGAAACTGCACAGAGCACAAAGAGAGGGGAAAGGGGGAGAGAGAGGAGATGGGAATGATGCTGAAAAGGAAGCGAAATGAGCCCTCTTTCACCTGAGAATGGGACATGAAGAAATGTGGGGGGGGGATAAACAGGGAAGAGTGGAATGGGGAGGGGGCTGTTGCTGTCTCCTAGCAACAGAAACAATTTGTAACTAAATACCCGCCTCGACATTCGATCATTCGCTCTTTGTTTAATGGAAATCCTGTCCATTTCCCGGTCTGAATGGATTCAAACTCCCAAGGAGCAAAACACGACCATCATTAAAAGCAGTTCACAAAGTTGCCAAAGCATTTTTGTTTTGTTTTGCCCTGCGTTGGTTTTAACTTGTTTAAAGACCTTACGGGGTTTTTTTTTTGTTCTCTTTTACCCCAAAAGGATGGATTGTGAAAGGGAGGGGGTTGGAGGGGAATAGAGAGGGACCCCACCCAGCCGCCGCCACACTCTCACATCCCGCCGCTGGTTTCTAACTTCTGACACATTACCGGCAAGTGCCGGCTCCCGGACGGTCACCTTCACTGCCTGCAGATTTTCCTGTAAACCATCGCCATTGCCTCAGTGCTTTTAGCCACCAAGAAGTTAGCGACCAGGAGAAAGATGAGGAGGAAAACGGCGAGAGACTGACCGATCAGCTTCAACATGTTGGCGGATACTGCTCCAATCCAGTGGGTCGGAGATCCGGGCCAGGTTTCCCCACAGCTCCCTGATCCTTTCCCTCAGAGACTCTCATCCAGGCTTTCACTCTCTCTCTCTTTCTCTTTCACTTTCTATAGGTAGGAGCCTGGAACTGACTCCTTCCTCTCTTTCTCTATCTGTCT
>JAHRHZ010000004.1:5036427-5105272 GCA_024137785.1 Ginglymostoma cirratum | reverse complement strand
TGTTCCTCCAGCTCTGCACTGTGTTATCTCTGACTCCAGCATCAGCAGTTCTTACTATCTCATATTCTGCATTCTGCTCTATTACCCTGATGTACTTACTTAAGGTATGATTTGTCGGGATAGCACACAAAACAATACTTTTCACCGTATCTTGGTACCTGTGATAGTAACAAATCAAATCAAAGGGAACCGATAAAATGTGACATTGGTTAACTGAGGAAAATGTACTTTCCCTTTCCTAGCAGTAATGAAGCCTGACATCATTCTCAATTGCTAGTTATAAGTTGATATTATTAAATGATTAAGTGCATTAATGTGATCGTTATCAGCTATTAGTATATGTAACGGGATCATTTGAAACTTCAGGGGATGGTTGTCACTGCCCTTTGACAAGTTTCCCAAAGCCCAGATGAAACTCCTGTACTCAGGCGTAGAGCCATGGATAATGGCTCAACCAGTGAATTTTCAGTGATGCCAGGAGAGTTTGGACCTTGAGGGACAACAACGGCATCCAGGCAGAGAATCTTTCAGGAAGTGGAATTGTGTTTTCTTTACGTGCAAATGAGAAACCACGTCACGTGATCCCTTCCCTCATCATATTACTCATTCAAGTTGAAACCGGAAGGCTCCTTCCCAGACACCGCTCCTCTGCTGGAGGCAATGGCCTAATGCTATTGTTATTAGACCTATTAATGCAGAGTCCCTGGGAATGTTGTGGGGACCTGGGTTCAAATCCCACCATGGCAAATGCAATAAAAATCTGGAATTATGAATCTAATGATGACAATGAAACAATTGTTGATTGTCAGGAAAATCCCATCTGGTTCTCAAAGTCCTTTTAGGGAAGGAAACTGCCAACCTTACTCGTTCTGGCCGACACATGACTCCGGACCCACAGCAATGTGGTTGACATTTGACTGCCCTCTGGGTAATTAGGAATGGGCAATAAGTGCTGGCCTAGCCAGCGACACCCTCATCCTGAATAAATAAAAATAATGAGAATGGCGCAAGAAATGTGAAAAATGAAGAGATAAGTAGATGACCTGCCCTTAGACAATCATCAATATATGAAATAGGTAAAATGTGACAATTAGGGTGACTATAATCATTGCCTGTGTGTAAAGTTTTATGGCCTATTTTAATAAATTAGAATCATAGAAGCCCTGAAGTGTTGGGGGCAGGCCATTCAGCCCTCTGAGAAACATCTCCCCTTCCCCTAAACCCTGTGTTTCCAATAGCTAATCCACCTAACCTGCACATCTTTGGACGGTGGGAGGAAACCAGAGCACTTGGAGGAAGCTGACAGGGAGAGCATGCAAACTCTACACAGACAGTGACCCAAGGTCGGAGTTGAACCTATGTCCCTGGCAGCAGTGCTGACCACTGAGCCACCATACATTAATGACAAATAGCACAGAAATTGAAAGATAGTTCCACGTGGGCCCAACTCCTAACAAGGTAAGCTAATACTAATTCGGAAATAAACTCTTATAATCTGTCTCTGGATGGAACATGCTGCAGAATGAAAAGTATATTTCTATTGCACTTTGTGTAATTTTCAGTTTGGAATTTTTTTCCTTTGGGCTGCATGCCTGAGATAGAATATTCTAAGGGCTGGGTTAGTTTAGTTGGCTGGAGGGTTTGTGAGTGGTATGAACTGCATGGATTCAATTCCACAATGGGTTCAATGCACCAGCTGAGGTTATTATGAAATACTCTCCTCAACCTCTCCCCTCACCTGACCTGACCTGACCTGTGGTGACCCTCAGGTGAAACCAGCACCTATCATCTCTCTCCAATGGGAGAGAAGCACTATGGAGTAGTGGAAGCTGATATATTAACAACCATTTAAAAAGCATCAGGATGGGTATATAAATAGAAAAGATTTAGAGGGATAATGAGGCGAATGGGATGAGATTAATTTAGGATATCTGGTTGTCATAGACAAGTTGGACCAAAGAGTCTGTTTCCATGCTGTGTGTCTCCATGACTATAGTTACTTTACCCACTTGGAAACAAGAGCATTACGATGGTAATAGAGTGGTCCATCATGTATGGAGACACATTGAATTTTACTGTGATTTTTCAAATTGAAATGTTTTGTAACGTACTTTTTACAAATGTACATTCAGGGGAAAAATAATCCTGATTTAAGTCTTTGTCAGTTATTTACCCCAGACATGAGTTTTGGTTCTTGTTGAAATTTGTTACATATTGCTGACTGTTGGTTCGTGTGACTTTGGAAACGAAAGGGGAAGATTCTCAATGGATGCATGATGATTAAGTTTTGCAAACTGTACTAGGGGAGGTGGTAATTGCTCAGATTCGTCTACACTGCGCCGCCTTTCGGTTCTCGGAAATCCCTCGTTGAAATCTTGCCTCTGGTGAAATGACCAGGAAATGCAGCGGCAGGAAGTGAACCAAACTGAAAGAGACTGGGGATCTGCAAGCGGGCCCGCCTTAGCTCGCTGGTTTGATGCAGGTAAGGTTGAAATGCAAACTCCTGTGTTTTAAAATAAGACCTCTAGCATTCAGCACTTACTCCTGCTGGAGCCTCTGTTACAGACATCCCCAGGGTTATCGCCGCTGTCTGCGTGTGAATGCCGGGTCACTTCCAAAAGCAGAAGCGAGTACAAGAGAAATATGCTTTAGCAGCGAGATATGGTCTTTCACAACGAGATAAAGCAGCTCTAATAATGGTTTTCAAAATGACAGTTTAGTGGGGAGAGGTGGAGAAGCACAGAGGAAATTTGGATAGCTCTAGAAGAGAGCTTGCAGAGGCTGGATGGGTAGAATGGACACCTGTTGTAATGGGTCATTCATAGAGTCGTACAGCACTGAAAGAGACCCTTCGGTCCAACCAGTCCATGCCAAACATAATTCCAACTAGTAAACTAGTGTAGGCAGTATTTTCTAATCGACCTCTAATGAAATACCTCTGGATAATTTTGGGAATTGAACCAAGGCCCCTGGCCCAGAGATTGGGACAATACCACTGTGCCAGGAGAGCCCTCTTCAACTCTGGGAGACTTGTGAAATTAAATTCTAATCATCTGTGGACCCTTATCGGAAAGCAAAGTGTATGATGTATAGATTACCTTACACTAACAAATTAGTGCTAGTTCTGGAGTAGAAGTGTTGTGATAAAACCCGAAGAGGTTACTTAAAGCTGCATTATTTAAGCAGGTATATGATTACCATCACTATGTGGTTTGATACGTGATATGCAGGTATATGATAGCTGTGTACATTTAAACAGGTACTTGATAGATCCAGGAAAACAAAAATCTATCTGCAGTTCCATTTTAAAAGTTGAAGTCACAAGTGACTTAAACATCCTGAGGAGTTAGATTCAGGTTTCTGGTGCAGGTGTTATAAAGTGGTATTTTAGGAACTGTACCGGGGTATGTTTTGGGTGCTATGCAAAACCCATTTAGTTTCTTTTCCATTTATAAAGTGTGTTTTGGAATTATTTATACTTGTACAGTGTGATTTTAAAATCTGTGAATTTTTATTATAAATAATTTGGATCATCTTATTTTATCTTAATATCTTTGGGATAAATTTCCATTTTATTGTTTAAGCGAAACTTGCAGTGTTGCATGCTCTTCCTTCAGCAAGGAACCACTTCATTAAAACCAAACTATGATCTATCAGAGATAATAGGTACTGCAGATGCTGGAGAATCCGAGATAACGACCCAAGGGTCTAGGCCCGAAACGTTAAGCTTTCCTGCTCCTACGATGCTGCTTGGCCTGCTGTGTTCATCTAGCTCCACACCTCGTTATCTATGATCTATCAGGGCAGGTTCCTGTCTGGGATCTGATTTGATGGTATTAATATCAGTGGGAATCATAATAGAACACGAGAACAAACTCAAACTATTCTAAATGAAGCAAAGTTTCAGTGGAGTTTTGCAGTTGTTTCTGATGGTACTTTCCTCTGGGATAGATTCACAACCAGTCAAAATAGCAACGTGATAAATTAGAAGCTTGATCAATTCAATCTGAGGTAGATGTGGCCTGTTTTGTTGTGACGGCCATAGGATTGCCTTTATTGTCAGTGTACGTTTTAAGAGACATATCTGTGTGTGTGTAACATAACATGTGACTGTGGGTTTAAAGGTCTCAGACTATCACTTGCAGCATGATATTCTCTTAAAAGTTTGCTGCACTGTTGTAGATTTTAGATTGAGCTTTTATTGTCATGTCTTCTAAATTATAATGTACGGAAGCACTGTGAAGAGTGTACAATGTTGCTACACACAGTACCATCCTAGCACAAAGTACTGGGTACAAAATCTTTGTTACAGAAATAGAGAAATAAGTTTTTAAAATGCTCAACACCACAGCCTTCCTTAGCATAAAAATAGAAAAATAAAGTTAAAATGTCATACATTACAGTCCTTTTTTTGAGCCAAGGGCCTGCAGATGCTCCAAGTTGGGCTTCCCTAAGAGGGCTAGGTTGGAAACTAGTGACTTAATGTTAGCCCAGACACTTAAGTACCTTCAAATGTAATGGTTGTAATAAATATATGTTAGCTTCTCCAATACCATGTTATTAATGTCCAGTTTCTTACGTTTCTAAGGAATCACAAAAGCATTGCTGCATCTGGTAAAATACTCTGCTAGAGGCAAAATGTTCAGTACAAATGTTTAAGAAAAAATAAGTTGCAAAATAGCCAGACTTGCTAATTCTGTCTCATTCACTAAGAAAGTGCTGCAGTGTTGGGGGAGTGGGGGGGGGTTAAACTGAGGCCCTGTGTACCGTTAGGAAAAAGAGCATCGGTGTGTTCCGTAGTATCCTGGCTGCTATTTTATCCCTCCAATTAACATGATTAAAACACATTACCTGGGTATTATAGTGTGGAGCTGGAGGAACACAGCAGGCCAGGCTGCATCAGAGGAGCAGGAAAGTTGACGTTTCTGGTCGGGACTCTTCTTGCAGGTTGTGGGAGCTTGCTGTGCACAAACTGGCTTCCATGTTTCCTACATTATAACAGGGACTCCACGTGGTTGTTTGTGGAGTACTGTGATGACTTAGGGCTGTGAGAGGTTCCACATAAAAACAAGATTTTGAAAAACGACAATGTGTTTAGTGGACAGTTGTGGCCTTCCTGCCCTGAGGCTGCAGACTTGCATTGGGCTTTCCTTTCACAGTGTTGAACAGCTGTAAAATTCACCACTCGTGTAGAGATTTTCTGTGTGAATCAAGATGGTGAGTTTGGGAATTGCATTCGGCTGTAGGGAACTCAGTCAGCCTTGTTCCACATTGTACATTCATGTGTCATTAAACATGGGAGTTCCCTCCACCATATTTTTCATTCATTCTCTGTGGACAACCTTGCACTTCCTTCTGATGCTTGACCTTAGCAGTCAGCTGCATGGATCGAGTGGAGAAGCTGGGACTGTTCTCCTTGGAGAAGAGAAGGTTCAGAGTGAGATTTGATCGAGGTGCTCAAATCGTGAGGGCTCTGGACAGGTTAAAGAGGGAGAAACAGTTCCGTTGGCAATGGGTGGAGAACCAGGGAACATTTTTTGAGTGAGTGGCCAAAGAAGCAACAGTGGGCATGAGAAGCCTTCTTATTCTACGTGTGGTTAGCAATGTTCCCATGCCAGACTGATTAGTAAAGTTAGATCACGTGGGATTCAGGGAGAGCTTGCCGAAAGGATACAAAACTGGCTTGAAGGTAGGAGACAGAGGGTGGTGGTGGAGGATTGTTTTTCAGATTAGAGGCCTGTGACCAGCGGTGTTTTGCAGGGATGGACTTGCTGTTGTTTGTCATTTTAGGTAAATGATTTGGATAAGAATTTAGGAGGCATGGTTAGTAGGTTTACAGATGACACCAAAATTGGTAGTATAGTGGACAATGAAGAAGGTTACCTAAGACTACAAAGGGATCTTGATCAATTCGGCCAGTAGGCTGAAGTGTGGCTGAAGAATTTGAATAAACGCAAGGTATTGCATTTTGGTAAAACAAACAAGGGCAGGCCTTATACAGTTAATGTAGAACAGAGAGACCCAGGGGTTCAGGTACATAATTCTTTGAAATTTGCGTCACATTGTAGAGAGGGTGGTTGAGAAGGTGCTTGGCATGTCTACCTTCATTGCTGAGACCTTTGAGCATAGGCAGTTGGGATATCATGTTGAGGTTGCAGAGCACGTCAGTGAGGCCACTTTTGGAGTACTGTGTGCAGTTCTGGTCGCCTGGTTATAGGAAGAATATTATTAAATTGGAGAGGGTTCGCAGGATATTGCTGGGAAAGGAAAGTTTGGGTTATAGCGAGAGGCTGCATAGACTGAGACCTTCTTCTTTGCAGTGTAGGAGGTTTTGGAGTAGATCTGTAGCTCGGGTTGTGGGCGTTGAGGTTGGTTGGCTTGCCGAGCTGGTTTGTTGCTCCACAGACGTTTCGTTACCGTGCTTGGTAACATCCTCCGTGCAGCCTCTGATGAAGCATCGGTGTGTTTTCCCCACCTGGTTTTTAAACTCTGGGGTCCGTTGCGATGGATTGCCTCACTTCCGGGTTTCCTCCGTAGTGGAATGTGTATGGGGTCGAGTTCAATGTGTTTATTAATAGCCTGCTTCATGGAGTGCCGTGCTTCCAGGAATTCTCGTGCTTGTCTCTGCCTAGCCTGTCCCAGGATCTTGGTGTTGTCCCAGTCGAAATCGTGGTTCTCCTTGTCCATGTGGATTGAGTGTAGGAGGGTTGAAAGGTGACTTTATAGAGGTGTATAAAATCATGAGGGGCGTAGAGAAGGTAAATGGCAAAGGTCATTTCCCTAGGGTGGGGTTTGTTCAAAACTGGAGGGCATGTTTTCAAGGTGAGAGGAGAAAGATTTAAAAGAGACTGTGAACCCTCAGGCAGTCTGGCAGTTTCTGTGGAAAGAGATACAAGAGTGAACTTTCAGGTTGGCATCCATCAGTCCTCTTACCAACCTGAAGTATTGACTGTTTCTCTCTCCACAGATGCTGCTAGACCTAGCGTGTTTCTCCAGGGTCTGTTTGAAAGTTTGTTCTGAAATAAATGTTCAGAGAGCTTAGAAGGTGTGCAGTAGTCTGCCCTGGTGAATCTGTTTTCAAAATACGGCCGTGTGAAATAAACTTTACAGAGGCTTGAGCCTCTTTCAGCAAAACGACTTTAAATAGCATCAGGCATTTTTACAAAAAGGAAATTACACAGCCTGGGTTTCTCAGAATTGTTATAGCACAGAATTGAATTGAATTAGCTTTATTGTCACATACTCACGTGAATACAGTGAAAAGTTTACGAGTCGCCACTTCCAGTGCCATCTAGTACCAAGTAGAAAGGTACCTAGGTACAGATTTTGAGTACAAATTCTTAAGGAAAAAGAAATTAGAAACATTAAAGTCCAGCATTACAGAAATGCAAAAGTACAAAAGAATTAGAAAAATATGGAAATAAAAATTGTTAACGATAAGTGTTTCCACCTTCATAGAAAAAGAATTTTTAAAAATAAAGAGAGAATTTAAGACAAAGTCCAGTTCACGGCTCAGAACCCAATAACCCCCTGCACCCCTCCCCCAGTTGGAATGCCAGGCCAGACCCGTCACGATGCTGAAGAAAATGCCCGCGTGGAGTCACAAACTGACTGAAACTGCCACAAGGAGACCCAGACCGACGTTGACAAAAAGAGCCGCTGACAGGAGTCCCAGGCCGGGCCAGACCAACTGTGTCGTTGCCATGACGCTACAACAGCCTCAAAGAAAACCGGGACCATTGGAATCCCAGGCCCAGAACTGCCTCGGCCGAAGCGGTCATGAGAAATGGCTGGATCCACACCGCATTCTCCACCACAGCAAAGAACCTCCTTCCTCACCCAAAGCTGTCAAAACAAGATAGCTAGATGTTGAGCCAGCTCGAGGACAATGCAGAATCCGTCGGGAACACGAACTCGCCCCAGACATTGCTGCCACGGGCCAGTGCTGCTGGGCCCACTCGCCCCTGCAACTGACCTGTTTGCCATGAGGTAACTAAAATAAAATAGAGGAAAAAGTAAGGAAGGAGCTATTCACCCCATTGTACCTGCACCCTTTGTTAAACAAACATCATTATTTAGCGCCGGTCTCCTGCCTTGGGGGGGGCCCCCCCCCACCCCCCAACTCTCCAATCCTACACACCATTTCTATCCAGATAATCATCCAATGCTCTCTTGAATGCCTCAATGGAACATACCTCCACAGTGTTTCCATGAACAGAATGTATTCCAGACCCAGACTTCACACACTGTGAAAAGTTCTATTTCTCTCACATTTATATGGTGGAATGCAGAAGTTGAAAGGATAGAGAGAACCAGAAGTCTTGTGAAGCTGAAGGATTGCGGTTTCAACCAGAAAACTCAAGTCTGCAACGATGATAAGCTCGTAAGCTGTAACATTCTGTCCCTGTCCTTGTTCGTATCAGAATTCCGAACAGTGAGATCTCCAGTAGAACACAGGCCTTTGAAAGATAGGTACTCATATGTTTGCTTAGAATTCCATATATAGACAGTAAGACAAATGGAGGGGAGCTTTAAATTGCAAGAGCAAAAACTGCAAAGGAACATGCCAGTATTTCGACCATTTGATCGGAGCTGAAAAGCTCCAGGGATCTCTCCTGGAGGGCAACAGAACGTGGGATCGACCTGTGTGGGCGAGCATCACAGAGCAGTTGCAGACAGGCTGCAGTGAGTGGGTGAGGATGGAGATAGGCAGATGAGTGTGACGCACGGTGACTCTTGGCAGTATCGCTGCAGCGAGCAACTTTACCGTCGGAAATGGGGTGAGTCCTTGGCATGATGGTGGTTGTGTCTAGTCAGAGTCTGCTGACAGGATGTGCCCAAGGCATGGACATTTTGTGGGAGGTGGGCAGTGCCCATGGTTGGTGGAAACCGTCCCAAGTACATTTGAAGAGAAAGGGGCGACTACACTTGGATGACTGATGACAACGAATATGGGGCCAGCAATATAACAAACCAAAAGAGAGGCCGGAAACGTGTTGCTGTGTGAATCCTGAGGAGAAACGGGGCATCAAGTAGATTTACAGCTAAATAATTCTGGAATCTGATTTTGTAGCGTGGGGTTGTCCTCCTATACAAGTGTTTCACCTGGCAGTGTACACAAGAAACAGGAGCAGAATTGGGAACATTATTGTTTTCACACAATTTGTTTTACTTGAAGTCAGTCTCGAATTATAAGCAGTGTATACGAACGTATGTCAGACAGCTTAAAAGGCAGTTGGATAGGAAGGTTTGGGGGAATATGGGCCAAACGCAGGCAGGAGGGACTAGTTTAGTTTGGAAGCATGGTTGGCATGGACTAGTTGGACCGAAGGGTCTGTTTCCGTGCTGTATAACTCTGTGACTCTGTTGTATTTAAACTGCTTTGATATGATAAGGGCTGCAGACCTTGCTATTGATGCCGATACACTTGAATGTTTTTGGGCGGTTTGCTGAGATTCCCACTTAATGGTCTCCAGTTGATGGCGCTAATAGGGTTTCATAATGAGGGCAGATTGCAGCTCAATGTCTGTATTTCTACGAGTGAGGAAGATTTAGGGATGATCGAACTCAGACTTTTAAGACGGTGAAATGATTTTGGTAAGAGAAACTACTCTGCCTAGTGGGATTGTTAGTGACATAATATTAAAATTAGTGCCGAACCATTAAGGACTCAGGGATTTAGGCCAAATGCAGGAAAGTAGGATTAATTTAGTTTGGGAAACTTGGTTGGCACGGACAAATTGGACTGAAGGGTCTTTTCCGTGCTGTCTGACTCTGAATGCTGGAATAACATAGTCAAAGTAAATGAATAATCTCCCTTTTTAACAGAGGTAGATTGTGTGTTTGCACAGATCTGGCTAAGGAGTGACAAATTTAAAACAGGGATAAGAAGGAATAATTTCTCTCCAAAGGATCGTGAATCTGTGGAATTTGCTCCCCCAGAGTGCAGTGGACATGAGGACGCTGAATAAATTTGAGGAGGAGGTAGACAGAGCTTTAATTTGTAATGGGTTGACGGGCTATGGGCTAGTGGGCAGAAAAGTGGAGTTGGGGCTTAGATGAGATCAGCCATGATGATTGTATTGAGTGGCAGAGCACAGCTTGAGGGTCTGAATGGCCTATTCCTGTTCCTAGTTCTTATGAAAAGGACCCAATTGATTAAACTAGCTGAACCAAGCTAGCCCAATACAATGTGTAATAGTTGCTGGTTGTTCAAACCTAAATATTGCTCAATACTATTTAAAACTAAGGATTTTAGAAGACTTTGAATATAGAAATCGAGTGATGAGAGGTCAGTGATCTGAAATGTTTGCTTTTGTGCCCCTTTCCACAAATAGTACCTGATCTTCTGAGTGCAGGAGCAACAAAGCCTTGCTTCCATTGTATCGATCTGTAGGTACAGCCTCATTGGTGTATTGTGTGCATTTTTGGTCCCCTTGCCAAAGGAAGGATATACTTACCATAGAGCGAAAGTTCACCAGACTGATTTCTGGGGTGGTGGGACTGTCCTGTGAGGGGAGTTTGAGGAGGCTGAGCCTTTAGTTTCTGGAGTTTAGAAGAATGAGAGGTGATCTCGTGCATGTTTAAAATATTCTTAGAGTTACCATGAAGGTCTGTCCTCTTTTCCCCCCTCCTGAGGTGTCGTTAAACCCACCACTAGTCGTCTCTCTCTAAAGGGAGAGCAGTCCTATGGTCCGGTAATACTATGGAGACTTTACCTTTTTATTCTTAAGGGTTTAGACAGAGTTGATGCAGGAAAGATGTTTCCTTTGTTTGTGCTGTCCAGTACTAGGGGATGCAAGTCCCAGAATAAGGTCAGTTAGAACCGAGATAAGGAGGAACATCTTCAATCAGAGGGTGGTGAATCCTTAGAATTCTCTACCCCAGAGAGATGTGGAAGTTCAGTCATTCAATAAGTTCAAGATATAAACTGATAGCTTTCTAGTTACTGATGACAACCAGGGATAGAGCGGGAACATGTTGAGATTTTAGTAAATTTGCAAACGATTGAAGATTGGTGCAGTTGTGGATAGTGAGGAGGATTGTCAGAGGATACAAGATGTAGATCATTTGGAAGAGCAGGGGTAGAAAAATGGCAGATGGAGTTTAATCTGGACAAATGTGAGGTGATGCATTTTGGAAGGTCAAGTACAGGTGAAAATTATACAGTTGGCAGAATCCTTAGGAGTATTGATGTGCAGAGGGATCTGAGTGTGCAAATCCACCGATGACTGACTGAAGGTGGCAGCGCAGGTAGATAAGGTAGTAAAAAAGGCCTATGGCACATTTACCTTCATTGGAAGGGGCATTGAGTATAAGGATAGGCAAGTTGTGCTGCAGCTTTATAGAACTTTAGTTAGGCCACACTTGGTATATTGCATACAGTTCTGGTCACTACACTACCAGAAGGATGTGGATGCTTTGGAGTGGGTACAGAAACAGTTTACTGGTTTGGGGGATTTTAGCTATGAAGAAAGGTTGGATAGATTGGGTTTGTTTTCACTGGAACGCAGGAGGTTGAGGGGCGACCTGATAGAAATTTCTAAGATTGTGAATAGCACGGATGGAATGAAAAGTATGAGTTTTTTTTTTTTTTTGCAGGATGGAAGGGTCACTTACTAGGGGACACAAGGCTCAAGAGGCAGGGTGGGGGCAGAAGTTTAAGAGATGTACGAGGCAAGTTTTTCACACAAAGGAGGAACACGTTGCCAGAGGAGGTGGTGGAAGCAGACACAATAGCAGCATTCAAGAAACACCTGGATAAATAGATGAATAGAACGGGAATAGAGGGATTTGAATCCTGTAAGTAAAGACAGTTTTAGTATGGAAGGGCAAAATGTGTTGGCGCAGGTTTGGAGGGCCGAAGGGCCTGTTCCTGTGTTCATAGAATCCGTACGGTGTGAAAACAGGCCTTTTGGCCCAACAAGTCCACACCGACCCATCCCCCTGTAACCCACCGAATCAACATATCTGTGAACACTACGGGCAATTTAGCACGGCCAGTCCACCTACCCTGCACATCTTTGGACTGTGGGAGGAAACCGGAGCACCCGGAGGAAACTCACGCAGACACGGAGAATGTGCAAACTCCACACAGATAGTCACCCGAGGGTCGGATCAAATCTGGGTCCCTGGTGCTGTGAGGCAGCAGTGCTAACCACTGAGCCACTGTGCTTCCCCACATGCAACTCCCCGTCTGGGACTTGAACCCTGGTCTCCTGCGTGACAGGCGGGGATACTAACCACTATACGAACGAGGAATGAACGGAGTGTTGAGTCGTTCTTTGTCCTTTTTGAGATAGATGATCCACTATGATTTGGAGTGGTGGATAACACTTAGTGGTCTGAATGGCCTATTCTTCTCCCTGTGACCTGCATGTTTTATGTTCCAATCATATTTTAAACTGTCGGCATTCATAGTATTTTATTCCTGATTTTAAATCAGCTCGCCTGTAATTGTACTCTTGAGGGGGTGAGTTCGCATTATGAGTATTGCAATCCATATGTGAGGCCCAGTGATGCAAATTTGGCATTGGCCAACAGGCTGCGATGTGATGCACTCCGTTGTCCAACAGTCCATCACAGGCACGTGCACACATGCCTATGTAATGATTACAATGAAGTCAGCCAGCTGGACTTAATAGAATGTGAGTTCCTTAACTAGGGCTGTTAATCTGGTTGGTGCATTTAGTGTAGGAGTTGAGAGGTCATGTTGTGGCTGTACAAGACATTGGTTTAGTCACCTTTGGAATACTGCATTCAGTTCTGGTCTCCCTGCTATAGGAAGGATGTTGTGAAACTTGAAAGGGTGCAGAAAAGATTCACAAGGATGTTGCCAGCGTTGGAGGGTTTGAGCTATAGGGAGAGGCTGAATAGGCTGGGGCTATTTTCCCTGGCGTGTCGGAGGCTGAGGGGTGACCTTTTATAGAAGTTTATAAAATCATGAGGAGCGTGGGTAGTCTGAATAGCCAAGGCCTTTTTCCCAGGGTAGGGGAGTCCAATAGTAAATGGCATAGGTTGAAGATGAGAAGGGAAAGATTTAGAAGGAACAATAGGGGCAACTTTTTCACACGGGGTGGGGTGTGTGTATGGAATGAGCTGCCAGAGGAAGTGGTGGAGGCTGGTACAATTACAGCATTTTAAAAGGCATCTGGATGGGTACATGAATAGGAGGGTTTTGAGGGATATGGGCCAAATGCTGGCAAATGAGATTAGATTAATTTAGGCTATCTGGTTGGCATAGATGTATTAGACTGAAGGGTCTGTTTCCATGCTGTACAGCTCTATGACTCTATGTGGAAATGCCATTTCCCAGTCTGTCTGAAGTTGGGGGTCAAGGGCAAGAGTGGGCTAGACAGACATGCCTTCCTTGGTTGAGTAGCCAGGTTTGTTTGACCTTCTACTAGAACAATGGTCGCTTGGGCTGCTAACCTATTACAACTGCACTCCATCAGGTTAACAGAGGGTAAGTGTCTGTTCTGTGTTTTACAGTGAGACCGTGATGGAGAGATCCAGCAGTTGGACAGAGGTGGTGTTGCTAGCATGTGGGTCATTTAATCCCATCACAAACATGCACCTCAGGATGTTCGAATTGGCCCGCGATTATCTCCACCAAACAGGTTTGAGGTCTCTTTTTATTTTAGTTTTTCAGTCTCGTGTACCTTTCAAATTGTTTGTTTGAATCAATCTGTGTTCCTGTCAGATATGGTCAGAGATTGTGCCGGATCTATATTTTTGTTATTCAAAAAGTTTAGCCAGGCATTTTTAAAAGGCTTTACGTTCTCATATCATCTCTCTCTGCCTTTCTCACATTCTCCTCTAATCAGTATTAGAAATGCAGGACTCTTTAAGGGGAAATACTTTTCTAACCAACCTGTTCAGAGATGTTATTACACACCTCTAGGGCAGAAGGCACTCTAACCAAGGACCCCTCGGTCAAAGGTAGGGATACTACTGTTAGGTTCGTTTTTGGAGAACCTCATGGACTTGATGCAATAACAAGACGCTGACCTGTTTAGAAAAACATAAATCCTTTATTACAAAGCAAGTCCAAGCTGTGGAGGATCACTGTACTCAACCTGGCACAGAGCGCACAGTCTCGCAAGCGATTCTCCCCGAGCAGCGGACAGTCCCCACTTTTCATACCTTATCGAGTGCATAATACGTAAAGTAATTTTACATCTCACAATGGCATGTTACATGAAACAATCACCACAGCGGACAATGACATGATAACACAAACACTTACTACATCGAAAACATAAAGAAAGCAGGATACGGGGAAATCAAGCGGAGGCTTGGGGACCGCTTTGCAGAACACCTGCGCTCGGTTCGCAACAAACAACTGCACCTCCCAGTCGCAAACCATTTCAACTCCCCCTCCCATTCCTCAGATGACATGTCCATCCTTGGCCTCCTACAATGCCACAGTGATGCCACCCGAAGGCTGCAGGAACAGCAAATCATATTCAGCCTGGGAACCCTGCAGCCCAATGGCATCAATGTGGATTTCACAAGCTTCAAAATCTCCCCTCCCCCAACCGCATCCCAAAAACAGCCCAGCTCAAACCTCAGGGAATCTCTCTCCCACTGCAACTCTCTCATCCTCCTCTCCACCTATCCTCTCCTCTATCCATCCTCTATCCGCCTCCCCCTCTCTCCCTATTTATTTCAGAACCCTCTTCCCCTCCCCCATTTCCGATGAAGGGTTTAGGCCCGAAACGTCAAGTTTTCCTGCTCCTATGATGCTGCTTGACCTGCTGTGTTCATCCAGCCCCATGCTTGTTATCTCGGATTCTCCAGCATCTGCGGTACCTTTTATCTCAGGATACAGTATCGATTGTTCGCAAAGTGACTGCTAACGGCAGGAGGCGATTTCAAGTTGCCGAAGAGACAGAATGTAATTTCAAGCTTCTGAAGTGTCTGGCTTGAACAGAGGTCAGTGTCCTGGCCCCTTTAGCAGAAACAGAAGTTACGTTCTTTACAGGATTTCAGAAGTCTCACACCTTTACAAATGTTGCCACCTAATCTTATTTGAGACCGCTTCCGCATACCCCTGTGCAGGACAATAAAGATTTACAAAGTTTATACCTAATTCTATTCAGGCAGGAATCTTAAGGCAGTGTCTTTTCTACTTATGTATAGGAAGATAAGGATTTACAAAGTTTTACACCTAATTCTAGTTGGGCAGGAAGTTTGAAGGCAGTGCCTGCGTACCTCTGTGTAAGCAGATAAAGAGCATTAATTTATAGAGAATATAGAAATCAATGGGACGTTATCCCAATAACATCTCACTACCACTGTGCTTCCTTTTAAGGGGACAGCTCCCGAGCTGGTTAAGGGAATGTGATACACGTTGGACTCTGCAACACATTGTATTAATAAAGGCGAGCAAGCCACACCTACTAGAACCAATTCCACATGAGATCGTGGCATAATTTTTTTTAAACGAATCAAATAAATTTGCTGTGTATAAGAAAAAGTGTGAAGTGATTCATTTTGGAAGGTCGCATTTGAATGCAGAATACAGCGTTAATGGCAGGATTCTCGGCAGTGTGGAGGAACAGAGGGATCTTGGGGTCCATGTCGATACATTCTTCAAAGTCGCTACCCAAGTTGATAGGGTTGTAAAGATGGCGTATGGTGTCTTAAAATAAACCATCAAAATCACCCATGTTACCAATCAACGAAACAATTAACCAGCTCTACCCAGCAGGGACAAAGAGACAATTGCAAAAAGGGAAGATTAGAAAGAGAGGGACAGGATTAAACTAAGATAGACTTGGAGGTGTGTAAAGAAGCCAGCTCTTTTTAAGAACACAGCACAGTACAGTGGCTTTCATTGGCAGGGGAATTGAGTTTAAGAGCCATAACCTTATGCCGCAGATCTATAAAACTCTGGTTAGACCACCCTTGGAATATTGTGTTCAGTTCCGGTCACCACGTTTATAGGAAAGATGTGGAAGCTTTAGAGAGGGTGCAGAGGAGATTTACCAGGATACTGCCTGGACTGGAGGGCACATCTTATGAGGAAAGGTTGAGGGAGCTCGGGCTTTTTTCATTAGAGTGAAGAAGGATGAGAGGTGACTTGATAGAGGTGTACAAGATGATGAGAGGCATGAATAGAGTGGATAGCCAGAGACTTTTTCCCAGGGTGGAAATGATTATTACGAGAGGGCATAATTTCAAGGTGATTGGAGGAAGGTAGTTTCTTCACACAGAGAGTGGTGGGCGTGTGGAATGCGCTGCCGGCAGTGGTAGTGGAGTCAGATACTTTTAAGCGACTCTTGGATAGACACATGGAGTATAGTAAAATGTAGGGTATGCAGGGTAGATTGACCTTAGTAGGATAATAGGTCGGCACAACATCGTGGGCCGAAGGGCCTGTACTGTGCTCTACTGTTCTATGTTCTTAAAAAGAGCTGGCTTCTTTACACACCTCCAAGTCCATCTTAGTTTAATCCTGTCCCTCTCTTTCTAATCTTCCCTTCTTGCAATTGTCTTTGTCCCTGCTGGGTAGAGCTGGTTAATTGTTTCGTTGATTGGTAACATGGGTGATTTTGATGGTTTATTTTAAGATAAAAACGGTGGGTTTTTAAGGGCCCTTATGAAGCAGTGGTAGTGACCCTACCTCTGAGCCCAGAGACCAGGGTTCATGTCCCACCTACTGCAGAGGTGTGTAATGACATCCTGGAACAGGTCGATTTTAAAAATGTCTAAAATTTTCTGGTGAAACAGGTAGTTTTTGCAGAAAAAAACATAGCTGTACTTTTGGGGGTCACAAGTCACGAGGCAGAAGCTGCCATTTTGTGCTCATTCTTTTTTGTTGTTTTGAAGCCTCTAAACGTTTTTGAAAAGAGCTGGATTCTCCCAAGGGGGGGCTGGAAGGCATTATCTCCCCAGGTGACAGCATCTTAGTTTAACTCCTTCCCCTGTTTTTCCTCACGTTTTTTATTGTTGTTGCGCATCGGTGCTTGTAATTTGGTTCAGAGATAAAAGGTACTGCAGATGCTGGAGAATCCGAGATAACAAGGCGTGGGGCTTCTGATGAAGGGTCTAGGCCCGAAACGTCAAGTTTTCCTGCTCCTATGATGCTGCTTGGCCTGCTGTGTTCATCCAGCCCCACACTTTGTTATCTCAGTGCTTGTAATTTGTTTATTTGGGTGATCTGGTGGTGGGGTTTAGAAAATAAAGGAGCTGACTTCTCTACCCCCAAATCTTTGAGAGAATGGGATGGGCACTGCAGGGGCTGAGGTTCATCTGTTTTCTCCCACCAACTCCATCTTGTTTTTTTGTCTCCTTGTTTTCTTGATTATTATTTTGTTTTTGGCACACTGCCATCATGGGGGCTCGTTGTATTTAGGTGTTTAGGTGTTTAGTCTATTTAGCACTGGGTTTATTTCTTGAATTAAAAAAGAACTGAGTTCTTCCTGAGTGCTTCTGAACAGGCAATGGTGGAAACTGGTGTTAGTGCTAAACTATAGATTCACAATAAAACCCTTGTGAATCTCTGAAAGTCTTTTGCTTCCTAACTCCTCTGTGGATATTGGTGTGTTAAACATCTGATTCCCTTGGTCTTTCCTGAAGACTTTTTTTGGTTCTTTTATTTCTTTCTTTGCCATTTCCATTATAGAGTAGGCAACAGCCTAGTAGTGTTTTCACTGGACTGTTTATTCGGAGACCCAGGTAATGTTCTGGGAACCCGGGTTTGAATCCTGCCACGGCAGGAATGGTGGGAATTTGAATTTGACGAAATTCTGGAATTAAGAGTCTAATGACGACTGTGATTGTCGGAAAAACCCATTTGGTTCATTAATGTCCTTTAGGGAAGGAAACTGCCATCCTTACCTGGTCTGGCCTACATGTGACTCCAGACCCACAAGACTGTGGTTGACTCTGAAAATGCTCTCTGGGCAATTAGGGATGGGCAATGAATGCTGCCTGGCCAGTGACGCCCTCATCCCGTGAATGAATAAAGAAAAAAAGTCAGGATGATGATCCCCTTAAAGGTGAACTTGCAGGTGGTGTTCCCATGTATCTGCTGCCCTTTATTCTTGCAGGTGGTAGAGGTTGCAGGTTTGGAAGATATTGTCCAAGGAGCGTTGGTGAGTTGCTGCAGTGCATCTTGTAGATGGTACACACCTACTGCGCCGGTGCATTGGTGGCAAAGAGGGTGACTGTTGAGTGTTAGATGGGGTGCCAGTCATGTGGGCTGCTTTATCATGGATGGTGAACAGAACGTATTCAGTCTTTATTTGATGGGATGTGGGTATCGGTGGCAAGACAGAGCCATTTATTGTCCTTCTTTATGAGCCTCCACCTTAAACCCACGTGTTGCAGGCACATTCTCTGGTTATGAGGGAGGGAGTTACAGCCTTTGACCCAGCAACAGTGAAGGAAGGTGTTTCCATGTATCTGCTGTCCTTGTCCTTCTACAGCTGCTGGGTTAGGGAGGTCCTATCAAAGCTTTATCTAACACTGTTATCTTTTTCAGGAAAGTACAGGGTAGTAAAGGGTATAATATCTCCGGTCGGTGATGGATACAAGAAGAAGGGTCTAATTGAAGCGAAGCATCGACTAGCTATGGTGAGAAAGGCCACAGAGAGCTCTGACTGGGTCACAGTGAGTTCTTGGGAAAGCCAACAAGAAGAGTGGGTGGAGACTGCTAAAGTTCTCAGGTGAATGACGCATGGAAAACTCTGCCAATCCTTTTATCAAAACCTTTCTCTGTAAGATTAATTCGTCTCTGTGTCCTCTTAGCCAGTCACCATACTGCATCTCGCAGTGAAATGAGAGATCTAGGTGTGCAGGCACATATAGTTCCTTGAACGTGGTGTCACAGGTAGACAGGGTGGTGAAGAAGGCGTTTGGCACACTTGCCTTCATTGGTCAGTGCATTGAGTACAGGAGTTGGGAGGTCATGTTACAGCTGTACAAGACACTGGTAAGGCCACATTTGGAGTACTGTGTACAATTCTGGTCACCCTGCTATGAGAAAGATGTTATTAAACTGGAAAAGGTACAGAAAAGATTCATAAGGAAGTTACTGAGACTGGAAGGTTTGAGTAATGAGGAGAGGCTGGATAGGCTGGGACTTTTTACCCTGGAGCATAGGAGGTTGGGGGGGCACTGGTGATCTTATAGTGGTTTATAAAATAACATGAGGGGCATAGATAAGGTGAGTAACAAAGGTCTTTTCCCCAAGGTAGGGGACTCCAAAACAAGAAAGTGTAGATTTAAGGTGAGAGGGGAAAGATTTAAAATGGTTCCTGAGGGTCAACTCTTTCACGCATGGTGCGCATATGGAACAAACTGCCAGAGGAAGTGGTAAAAGGTGAGTATAGTTACATCGTTTAAAAGACATTTGAACAGGTACATTGATAGGAAAGGTTTAGAAGGATACAGGCCAAATGCAGGCAAATGGGACTAGTTTAGTTTAGGAAACCTGATCAGCATAGATGAGTTGGGCTGAAGGGTCTGTTTCTGTGCTGACTGACTCTAATTGGGATTCTGCCATGGGGATGTAGGCCTTTGTGATTTACAGCCCACAGTATGTTTCTGACAGAGAGGACAGAATTGAAATACTAGTTGTTATTGCATTCTTGGCCATTAACTGTTTGCAAGTTATTTCACAGAATTATTACAGCGTAGACTGAGGCCATTCAGCCCACCGTGTCTGCACTGGCTCTTCAAATGGGCATCATCTCCAAGTGCCAGTCTCCTGCCCTTTCCCTCAATGTTCTTACACATTATTTCTACCCAAGTAATTATCCAGTGACCTACTGAGTCTGTCTGCGATGGGCATTGCACGTGAGAGATTGAATCAGTTCTGACGTCAGGAGGTATTTTCTGGACCTGGTGGATGGGGAGAGCTGCCTGTATTGGGTGATGATTGTCTCCGATGAGGCACAGGGGAATGAGGGGCCCCCTTTGCAAAATCTGGCTCAGCGAACGCACCTGCTGTGGTCAATGCCCAAAATGGGGGAGGTTAGAATGAGGACTTGAGTTTGTCTCTCTGATAAAATAGTGTTTAAGACCAGGCCATGCTTTTATCAGGAGGAAGACTCCACTGATGTTTGCCTTCCCGACACCTTCCTCGGCAATTCTGTTTTTCTATGGGCTTGTATCCACTGCCAACTCTGGCATCAAAACTGCCGAGGATACCCACCTTTGTCTGTCTTTGGGATACAGGTGACGGGGAATGGGAAGGGGGCTGACTTGTTCTGCACCCCTTCCTGTAAGACCATAAGAAATAGGAGCAGGAGAAGGCCATTGAGCCCTTCAAGCCCATTCAGTAGGGTCATAGCTGATCCAATGACATTCCTCATGTCCACCTTCCTGTCTTTTCCTCTTAACCCTTGATTTTCCAACTAATTCGAGAACCTATCTCTTTATCTCAGCCTTAAATATACACAAGGACTGTGCCCCCTCAGCTCTCTAATGCAAGGTGTCCCAAAGACTCTCAGCCGTCTGAGACAGGCACCTGTAGGCTGTACACCATGACTGCACATCCAAACAATGCACCAAAGATTCATAATCCCTCCACTACTGAAGTTCAAACCACATGGCCCTGGAAACAATAACCCAATGTTTCCAGCACACAGGCCAGAAATGTCTTCGCAAATATTGTGAGAAGTTCAGCTCTCGTTAAGCTGAATAAAGAGGAGCAGCCATTTTGAAAAGGAAGCTGGCAGTTTTTTTTTTCAACACTGCTTTTGGTATTTTTACACAGATACCATAATGAGAATTTGGAGATCCTCAGTAATAATGAGAAGAAAATCACGACCCAACGCAGGAAGGGCAAGAAAAGGAAGCTCAATGAAGAAGATGACAGTACCCTGGAAGCAAAAGGTGTTTACGGAGCAGCTGTTATAAAACATATGGTGACTTTTTCAATTCATTCACAGGAAGTGGGTGTCACTGGCTAGGTCACCATTTAGTGCCTATCTCTAATTGCCCAGAAGACAGTTAAGAGACATTGGTGTGGGTTTGGAGTCACATGTAGGCCAGACTAGGTAAGGATGGCAGTTTCCTTCCCTAAAGGACATTAGTGAACCAGATGGGTTTTCCCCAACAATGAACAATGGTTTCATGGTCATCATTAGACTGTTAATTCCAGATTAATTATTAACTTTCTCCATCTGCCATGGCAGGAATTGAACCTGGGTTCCCAGAACATTACACGGAACATTCCAACTCTGAGGAAGAGTCCCCGGATCCAAAACGTTAACTGTTTTCTCCTTCACAGATGCTGGCAGACCTGCTGAGCTTTTCCAGCAACTTTGTTTTTGTTCCTGATTTACGGCATCTGCACTTCTTTTGGTTTTCCCCAGAACATTACTTGGGTCTCTGGATTAACAGCCCAGTGATAATACCACTAGGCCGTTGCCTCCCCCTTACTTATTTAAACTTCCACAAAATAAATGAGCTGCAAGGAATGGTTTTGAAATGGAGAAAAAAAAATCGAAATGTTTAGGGCCTCGCCTCGTTTAGTGACAGATGCTCTGAAATAGCACATAGCTAATTTTGAAATTATCCCCGAATCTGCTCCCATCAGTGGGAAATACAGTTAGGATCACCAGCGGAAGGCAGAGGTGGTGGGGAGGGAGCAGTTTTGAATCCCAGGTTGGGTATTGGGTTCATCTGCCATGATTTTATTTCCCAGCCATTCGGGGAGCTGCAGGTTCGAGGAGGAAGTTGTTTGCTGCCCGCAAATAGCAAGAAAGTAGTCGGGAAAAATTAGGAGTCCATTAAAGGACCTGTCGGGCTGCTGGCTGGTATCTTCTGGTTGGTCGACACCCCAACCTCCACTTGACCCCAAGCACTTGGGGGATTCTGATTTATTTAATGGCTGTCATAGGATTGTACAGCACAGAGGAGGCCCCTTGGCCCATCAAGTCTGTCCTGCCAATTCTAGAATCATCTCACTTTCCAGCACGAAGCTTTGAATGTTATGACCCTTCATGTGCTCCCATCCAAGTATTTTGTAAAAGCTGTGAGGTTTCCCACCTCAGCTCCCCATCCCAGGACCCGTTGGCTGAAAATATTTTTTTTCAAACCCCTCTAATCCTCCAAAATTATGCCCCTTCCCCTTGTTATTGACCCTTCAACTTAGGGGAACAGCAGATTCCTACCCACCCTACCCATGCCCCTCAGAGGTGTATACGTTCATCATTGTTAACGTTTTGTGTCTGGTGACCCTTCCTCTGAGGAACTGAAATATTAACTCTGATTTTTATTTTCTCCGGAGATGCTGCCAGACCTGCTGAGCTTTTCTAGCGACTTCTATTTTTGTTCCTGATTTACAGCATCCACAGTTCTTTTGGTTTTTATGAGATCATCATTATCAGATTCTGTCTGCCCCCACTGTGGGGATTGGGGCAGCCTGGAGCCAGCATTCCGGTTGGTTTTTCTTTTTAAACCCCAACGCAGTAGCCACAACTAATAAACAATACGACTAAAGTTTTAGATGGGCTTCAACAGCCTAGGATCTGACCACAAACTGACACTAGTGAGAGCTAAGGGTGAAAATGTGAGGTGTAGTGGAATGTCACTGGAGTAGTAACCCAGAAACTCAGGACATGCTACCCCTGGAAGATGGTGAAATTTGAATTGAATAAAATGTGAAATTTTATTTCACCAGCACGGTGGCTCAGTGGTCAGCACTGCTGCCTCACAGCGCTGGGGACCCGGGTTTGGTTCCACCCTCGGGCGACTGACTGTGTGGAGTTTGCACATTCTCCCCGTGTTGTTTGGGTTTCCTCCGGGTGCTCCAGCTTCCTCCCACAGTTCAAAGATGTGCGGGCTAGGCGGATTGGCCATGCTAAATTGCCCACAGTGTTCAGGGATGTGCAGGCTAGGTGGGTTAGCCATGCTACATTGTCCCGTAATATCCAGGGATGTGTAGGTTAGGTGGATTAGCCATGGGAAACGCAGGGATAGGGGTAAGGGGCTGGGCTGGGTGGGATGCTCTTCAGAGGGCCAGTGTGGACTTGTTGGCCTGATTCTACGCTGTACTGATTCTATGGAATTGAAAAATAATCTAATGCTGACCATGTGACAGTTGTTGGTTGTCGTACAAAAATCGGGTTCGCCAATGTTCTTTTCTAGAACTGGGGCTGTTTTAAGGCAAGGGGCAGGAGGTAAGGTTTGAGGCAAGGGGCAGGATGTTTAGAGAAGATGAGGAATTTGCTTTTCACCCAAAGGATGGTGAGAGTCTGGAACTCACTGCCTGTAAGGGATGGTAAAGGCAGAAACTGTCATAACATTGAGGAAGTGTTTAAATGTGCACTTGCGATGCTGAGGCTGACCAGGCTATGGGCCAAGTGCTGGAAAATGGGATTAGAATGGTTGGGTGCTTTTTAAGTGGAACAGACCTGATGGAACAAAGGACCTTTTTCTGCACTGTAGATCTGTGCCTCGATGAGGGCTCTCTGTTTAAAAGTAAAGTCACCCAGTTAAGACAGATGAGAATTCTTAGGAGCTTTCTTTCTTCAGAAGTGGTGGAAGCAGAGTTTTGAAGGCAGGATGGATAGATTCCTGATTTAACAAGGGGCTGGAAACTTATCGGAGGCTGGTGGGAATGTGAGAGTAATCAGATCAGCCACAATCATATTGAATTGTACATCAAGGGGCCAAGTGACCTGCTTTGCTCCTAATTCAGAGATAACAAGGTGCGGAGCTGGATGAACACAGCAGGGCAAGCCGCATCATAGGAGCAGGAAAGCTTGACGTTTCGGGCCTAGACCCTTCTTCATTTTTTTCTGATGAAGGTCTAGGCCCAAAACGTCAAGCTTTCCTGCTCCTATGATGCTGCTTGGCCTGCTGTGTTCATCCAGCTCCACACCTTGTTATCTCTGATTCTCCAGCATCTGCAGTACCTATTATCTCTTGCTCCTAATTCATATGTTTGTACACAAGAATCATTTCTTATGATTGTGATAACAGCTTCAGGTGATTGCTAAAGTTATTTTCCTTTTGTTTGCATGCTCAGCGTTCTCAAGACCTCCAGTGATCTACTTTAAAGTCAATAATCTAATGGCCTGCTACATGTAATGGGATTTTGTTTCCTCTCCAGAGGTCCCTGGCTTAATGCTCCTATGTGGAGCTGATGTTGTGGAGTCTTTTGGCATTCCCAACCTGTGGAAGAAGGAAGACATTGAAGAGATTGTCGGGAAATTTGGCATCGTGTGCATCAGCCGTCTCGGGAGCAACATCGAGAAATTTGTCTATGAGTCTGATATCATGTGGAGGTTCAAGGAAAATATTCATCTTGTGACAGAATGGATTGCCAATGACATCTCAGCCACAAAAGTTCGGCGGGCTTTGCGAAGGGGACAGAGTGTTAAATATGTGATACCTGATTCTGTCATTGAATATATTCAACACCACAATTTGTATGATCCATGTAGTGAAGACGTGAACTCTAATGTCACTTTAGCACCATTGCAACGCTATGCAAAATGATCCATAAGAATTCACCACAGGGTCAGACTGGATCAGATTGATCATGTACACCCATTATTTTTATTGCATGTTTAGGTTATTTTTAATGGAGTTAATGTACTGACCTCAGTGCCTGTATCAGGCTCCAAGAATGGGAGGTGTCTGATATGACTGGTGATAAGGATTTGGTCTAGACCATTGCCTCATGGCAAGACCTAAAAATAAAAGCAGTCTTATAGTCAGTGGAATTAGCTACATACTGTGTGCCTCAAGGCTGCTGTAGGAGAGAACCTTTTAATATGCCGTATTATATTCTGTTGGAGCACTGTCTTATTGATGCATTATGCTGTTTTAAGCCTCCTAACTAGAGCCATCTGCAAACGTGGATATCCAACCGCCTCTCTTCCTTCAACTCTTTGACATTTTATGAGGCCTCAGTGGTCATCCCTTGTAAGAGACCGCTTGTTACATGCTGTCCCCGTTAGAGACGTTACCTTTACACAGACTTTGTGTCTCCTCCGTCCCAACCAACTACCGCTCCAGGTTGTGCTCGTTTTGAGCGCTTTCATTTTTTTTTGCTCATGATCACTCCTACATGTAGAGGCGAGACTGTCAGTCTCCAGCTGGGAGCTGGTGCCAGAGATGCCCCACCCCCACCCATCTCCTTGCCTTAATGACTGAATATTTACCTGAGGATGCTGCTGGGGCATGTCTCTCACACTCTCTGTAAAATTAGTCATTCGGAGCCTGACCAATAGATTTTAGATCCCGTTTGAAAATGGGAATGTGTCACAGAGCCTTGCACACCTCCATTGTCACTGCTCAAGTGTTTTGTTAATGGGCCTTGTCTAGGGTGGCCGTGCCTGGAACGCTGAGCTGGAGTGCTGGGTGCTGGACTATCTCAGTGCTGGCACCTGGAACACATCTGGAAGAGGTGTCAAACCAATCATAAGACCATCCAGATTCACTATTCTCCTTGGCACAAGGCAGGGCTAAAGGTCATTTAGCTGGACCCAGAAGAGAAACTATAAATGAACAAATCCCATGCATTTGTTATGACGTTGAATGAGAAACTGGAAATAAAATATGTGCACTGGTCTATAATTTGTACTTTTTTAGATGTTCTGTTTCAAGATTTACAGGAAACCTGCTGAGGTACTGGTTGTTACTGTGATGTGGAGAAAGGAGGATTATTTGGTATGTTGTCAGCCACTGAATCTCCCTTTCTGGGTTTTTCTCTGATGAAGGGTTTAGGCCCGAAACGTCAAGTTTTCCTGCTCCTATGATGCTGCTTGACCTGCTGTGTTCATCCAGCCCCATGCTTGTTATCCCTTTCTGGGTGTTGCCTGCTAAGCTTGGGAAAAGATTTCCTATGAGTATCGCCGAGGAGCCAGACAGAATATTTACAGCAGTACTTTGGCAGCAGGAGATCCAGCTGAACACAGGGGGAAAAGCCTCCTCAGGATAAAGCACTTAAAACTTTTTTAATGTGAAATTCTTTTAATTAGAGCCTGCTTGCTGGTTGCTAAGCAACCTGCACTTCAGAGATGGCCCAGAGGAGTCCGTCAGAAGATATTGAACATACCTAGTCAGGGTTGAAATGCTGAGATAAAAACCGAAAGAACTGCGGATGCTGTCAATCTGGAACAAAAACAAAGTTGCTGGAAAAGCCCAGAAGGTCTGGCAGCCATCTGTGAAGGGGAAAAAGAGGTAACGTTTCAGGTCCAGTGACCCGTCCAGTTCTGAGGAAGGGTCACCAGACCAGAAACGTTCACTGTTTTTTATCTTCGCAGATGCCAGACCTGCTGAGCTTTTCCAGCAACTTTGTTTTTGAAATGCTTTGATGGTCGATGCGCCAAACTTTGAATTTGTGTGACTTTGAGTGAGTCCGAATTTTTTTTTTAAAAAAAGCACAGAATTAGTGCACTTTTTGGGTTTTTGCAAAGAGCAACAATAAAGGGCCCACCACCTTGCGTGAGCCTTATTTAAAGAAATGGAAATGTGCTCATCGATTACATTTGAAATCGATCAAGTTGTTTAAATCCAGTAACACCTTCCTAACTCCCAATAACCCGAGGTATAATTGCAGTCTCTGAGTGGGACCAGGGTTAAATGAGAACGGCTAGAACCAAACTAACAAAATAAAGTTTCTGCTGCCAGTGAGGTTGTTGGAGTTGGGTTCGGGGGTAGTGGGGGGACAGTGGTGGAGAAAAGCAGAAATCAAAGAAAATGCAACAGCTCAGTAACCTCACCGCCACTCAACTTCAGATGTATATGCCCTAAAACTGCACAATTCTACAGAGGAAGTCAAAGTGATTCAGTAAATCGGTGTTCCCCTCACTGCTGATTGTTCCTGGTCTCATTGTTAACAAAAAACAAAGAAAACTTACAGCCCAGGAACAGGCCCTTCGGCCCTCCAAGCCTGTGCCGATCCAAATCCACTGTCTAAACCTATCACCCAATTCCTAAGGATCTGTATCCCTCTGCTCCCCACCTACTCATGCATCTGTCCAGACGCACCTTAAATGAATCTACCGTGCCTGCCTCTACTACCTCTGCTGGCAACGCGTTCCAGGCACCTACCACCCTCTGTGTAAAGTACTTTCCGCGTGTATCCCCCTTAAACTTTTCTCCTCTCACCTTGAACGCGTGACCCTTCGTTATTGAATCCCTCACCCTGGGAAAAAGCTTATCTCTATCAACCCTGTCTATACCCTTCATGATTTTGAAGACCTCAATCAGGTTCCCCCCTCAATCTCCTTTTTTCTAATGAAAACAATCCTAACCTACTCAACCTCTCTTCATAGCTAGCACCTTCCATACCAGGCAACATCCTCGTAAACCTTCTCTGTACCTTCTCTGTACCCTCTCCAAAGCTTCCACATCCTTTTGGTAATGTGGTGACCAGAACTGTACACAGTATTCTAAATGCGGCCGAACCAAAGTCTTGTACAATTTTAGCATGACCTGCCAGCTCTTATACTCAAACACTTAGGCAAGTGTTGTCTTGTTGAAGTGTTGGGGACCTTTTAGTCAACAGATGTTGGGGCTATTAGTTGTGTGTCTCGACCTCAGTTTTGGCCTCGGAGAGTTTGGAGGTACGTGGCCTGTTACAAAATGTGAACACGATCTGGTGAGTGCTGCCAGATCAGAGGTGCTGGGAGATAGCAAGAACTGCCGAAGCTGGAGTCAGAGTCAACACAGTATGGAGCTGGAGGGACACAGCAGGTCAGGCAGCGTCACAGGAACAGGAGAGTCAATGTTTTGGGCCTGGACCCTTCATCCTAACCTAAAACGTCGCTTCTCCTGTTCCTCTGATGCTGCCTGATCTGTGGTGTTCCTCCAGCTCCACACTCTGTTGACGCAGAGGTGCTGACGTTTGTAATGAAATATTAAGCTGAAGGTTCCAGCTTGGCTTCAGTGGTCCAGTTGGATGTTAAAGGTCTCAGGACACTAGGAGACCAAGAACCAATGTTTAGTCTCTTAAATCTGCACAATCTGACACTGTTCATTCATCTCCTGATTGTCTGCTGGAATCTTAGGTACAGCTTGGCTGTGTTTACCTCTGCTGGGGTTACTATAGAATCCTAAACCCTCGGTTCTCTCATTCCAATAAACAGAATGTGCCATGGAAGCATCAGTCTTCATTTCATATTTTAAATGCAAAAGCTAATTTTATTGTCAAAGTTTATTTGAAAGACAACATTGAAAGATGTAAGGGCATGTCAATGCAGCACAGAATAAGGTAAAGTCACGACAGTGCCTGTCTCATAAGAGAAATGGATAACTGATTGTGGTTTAACTTGAGGGTCACCATGCCTCAGGAGAGGGGAGAGGTTGAGGAGGAGATGGTAATGGTAACCTCAGCCAATGTGGGAATTGAACCCATGCTGTTGGTATCACTGCATTACAAAGCCGCCATCCAGCCAACTGAACTGACTGATACTGTCGCCCCCAATCCCCCCCACACAAGGAGGCTATTCAACCCATCATGCCTGTACAGTTATAGCTAAGCTATTGGATAGTAGTAATGTGCAGAGATATGGAGGAAAAGGCCAGAGATTGGCACTAGGTAACAGAACTGGTACAGGTATGATGGGCTGAATGGCCTCATGGACTGTAATAATTCTGTGAATGGAATCGTTCCTCAAAGCCCTCTTCAATATGTTCCCTTTAAGTATTTATTAAATTCTCCTGACCAATGCTAAAAGACCACATTGAACCAAAACTATGCTTGATTACCAATAATTCGAATTAGCTGATTGTCATGTACTCAAATGAGTAGAGTGAAAAGTTCACAAGTCACCACTTACAGTACCATCTTTGGAACAAAGGTACTTGGGTATGGATTCTTAAGTACAAATTCTTAAGGGAAAAAATGAGAAAAATAGAGAAATAAAAAGTCCAGTATTACAGATACATATATTTAGATATATTGTCAATATGTGGATATGGTATTGATATGGAGGGAGAAACATGGAGTTTGGAAGGATGAGGGGGGATCTGGTTGAAACTTACAAAATACTCAGAGGCCTGGATAGAATGGATGTGGAGAAGATGTTTCCAACAGTGGGAGAGACTAGGACCTGGGGACACAGACTCAGAGTGAAGTTAATGTTTCAGATTGATCAGAACTTTTTTAAATCAGCTAAAGGCTCTTCAACTGAACCATTAACTCTTGTTTCTCTCTTCACAGATGCTGCCAGACCTGCTGAGAATTTCCAGAACTTTGTTTTTATTTCAATTTTCTGGTAGCTGCCGTATTTTATTTTTCTACCAAAGATTGACAGAGGCCTGATTGACATTTTCTCTCAAACAGCATTCCCACAAGCAGATGATCTAGTTCTGTACTATTGACAGGGTATTGGTGCACTCATGCAGACTGGCACGCTTAGTGTGAGAGGAACAGTGTGACTGCACTTTGACTGCATTGTACTTGTTGGAGTTTAGAAGGATGGGGGTTGGATCTAATTGAAACTTACAGAATACGGAGAAGCCTGGATAGAGTGGACATGGAGATGTTTCCACTAGTAGGAGGGACTAGGACCCGAGGGCACAGCCTCAGGTTAAGGGATGACCGTCTGGAACTGAGATGAGGAGGAAATTTTTCAGCCAGAGGGTGGTGAATCTGTGGAACTCATTGCTGCAGAGGGCTGTGGAGGCCAAGTCATTGAGTGTCTTTAAGAGAGAGGTAGATAGGTTCTTGATTAGTAAGGAGTTCAAGGGCTACAGGGAAAGGGCAGGAGAATGAGGTTGAGAAACACATCAGCTGTGATCGAACAATGGAGCAGACTTGATGGGTCAAATGGCCTAATTCTACTCCTATGTCTTACGGCCATATGGTCTATATGAAGGAGCATGCTTTATTTTAAATTTGAAGAAGGCAGAATTCAAACTGGGCATAAAGAAAATACAAGACTAAAGTCCTGCTATTCTAATATTTACTAACTCCTTTGGAGCATTGCGGAACTCCCCTGAGGCTGCAACATTCAGGACATTCAAGGCTGAGATAGAAAGGTTTTAGATCAGGAAAAGTTATGAGGAAGAGGTAGGAAAGTGGGGGTGGCTATCAGATCAGCCATGATCTCATTGAATGGCACAGCAGCTTCGATGGACTGAATAGCTAACTTTGTTCCCGTGTGTCTTGCCCTTATGGTCATTTAGAAGAGAATCAGATCAAAGTGCCGAGATAGAAATGTATCAAGAGATGAGGAGAGGGCTGCAGTCTGATAAAGATTTGATCTACATTCTCATAGTGAGCTGCAACTGTTCAATTGTTCTGCCTTGTTCCTGTACCTCTGAAATGAGTGCAGTGCTGACTAACGGCTCTTCGGTGCTTGCCAAACTTGTAGTGATCAGGTCACTCTTAATTGCCCTTCCCTACCTGTACTTACTAACTGTTCCTGTTTAATTCAATTAATTATTTAAACTAAATTGTTTCTGTAATTAAATATGCCAGCAATTTATCACATCCTTAATGATTTAAAGTGTTTGAGTGGGGAGCTGAGACTGAAAAGAAACATTGAATGAGACTGAATGGTTATGTGAATTCTGTTTAGAGGATTTTGAAGATAAATCTCCAATTACCATTCTGGAAGGACAGTGACCTTTTAAGACCTGCCTGTAAACAAGCTAAGCCTGTCACACAGTAGAACTGAATCAGTGTATTGGCTGGTCTATAGACATTAATCCCTGACATTCATGACTCATCGTTTTGACTTGTCATTAATCAGCAGCTCTGTCGATCTGTGGCATTTGCAAAATAATGCAAGATCAGCAGGAATTTGTAGATCCAAATGCATATTTAGCCAATCAACCAGCTCCAATTACTGAGGATTCCTGAAGCCTAATGTTAGGCACTTCTCCAGACACTGGAATCTCAATTGGGTGCAAGACTAAAATAGGAATATCAGGGATGAAACTTAAAATGTAGCCCCAAATAAATAATAAACGGAATTGGCACCTTTTATATTCTTCCAGATTTACTCTTACTGATAGATCACAGATTCATTCACTGCCCAATTTGTACTTCTGCCAAAGACCCATTTCACCCTAGTGAATGTTTTCTAAATCGATACGTAAGCGCTACAGGATTTATTGACTGTGGATGGCTGACATGTTTCAACGTGAGTGAGAACTAACAAATGTAAACCTGGAAATTACTGTTGCAATTTGATGGACTAACAGCTTCAGGCTCACATGTTTCTCCACCGAACTCATTTGTTCAAAATTCCTCTGAAACAAAGGACAAGACACTTGGTATGGCCTCATTTAAATGTGTAGCAAAAAGATAACATTTTAACAAAGGACTTATAGAAGTTTATAAAGTCACGAGGGACATAGATAAGGTGAATAGTCAAAGTCTTTTTTTCCCCGGGGAGGGGAGTCCAAAACTAGAGGGCATTGGTTTAAGGTGAGAGTGGAAAGATTTAAAAGGAACCTATGGGGCAGTTCTTTCACACAGAGGGTGGTGCGTGTATGGAATGAGCTGCCAGAGGAAGTGGTGGCGGCTGGTACAATTACAATATTTAAAGGGCATCTGGATGGGTATATGAATAGGAAGGGTTTAGAGGGATATGGGCCAAATGCTGGCAAGTGGGACTAGATTAATTTAGAATAACTGGTCAGTATGGACGAGTTGGACTGAGGGGTCTGTTTCTGTGCTGTACATCTCTATGACTCTATAATGTCATTGACAAAAAAATCTTCAGCTTAATTTTGATGGAATAGTTACAATTAGCCATTTAGTCTTTGCTGGGGGTTTGTCAGGAGAGGACACCAAGCCATTCAGTTGAAGTACATCTGATTTGTTGGATTAGTTAAGGTTGGAGTTGACCAATCGTTTAGGAACTGAATGAACCTCCGATTGAGTTGGCTTTGTCCCAATCATTTCTGGGGAAGATTTTCTGAACATTGACTCAAATTACACAGTTCTTGTGGGCTGTGAGGATAGAACAGGGGATTAGGAAGCCTGGATTGCTCTACAGAGAGCTAGCATGGACTCACTGTGTTGGAAGGCCCTTTCTATGCCATTGGAAGTCTACATTAGTCAAGTGAACTTTGTACCTAAGATGGTGCCAAACATGGTGACGTTATACACTTTTCACTGTACTTTTGTACTTGAGTACGCATGACAAGAAATCTAATTCTAAATAATCATCATGGATGGTGAGTAAATGGAAAGAACCAACAGGTGAGAAATATTAAATTGAGTGTCATGGGCAGCACTATTCATTCGAGGGTTGGTCAGCTCAGTTGGCTACAATGCAAAATGATGCTAACAGCATGGCTTCAATTCTCAACCATTTCCCTTGCCTGAGGCATAGTAACAGTAAGGTTAAACCCCACCAGTCGTCTTTCCCAAATGAGAAAGTGGGACTGGCAACTTTATTATTCACTACTTTCTTTCATGCGAAAGGTAATTAAAATTAACAGCTTCACTTAATTACAGTTGTCTTATTATTTAACTGTTTATTACATTTGCTTGGCAGCAGAAATAGGATTGATTACCTTAAACTAATATCTTAGAGGCTCCTTACGAGCTGAGAGGGAAAAACATATTGGTTCAGTGTTTGTCCTTCCTAATTTTTGCAGTTTCCTCACAGTCTCACTGAGTCACATTGATGGAACAAGCCTCCTGCTCTGAAACATCCTGGCACATGGAGGGTTGGACGTTAGTGACTAACGAGAAAAGGCCCATGGATCCCAGTGAAGAGTCGACAGGCAGCGGCTCAAGAAGGCGGCTTGCTGCCACCTTGTCAGGGGAATCTAGGGATGGGCAATAAACGCTGGTCTAGCCAGTGACGCTCACAACCCCCGAATGAGTAAAGAAAAACATGTGAGTTAACAAGGCCAATGAAAATATTATCCCATTGAGATAGAGTGCAGCAAAGTTCACCAGAGATATTAGCAGGAAAGTGGGGCAACAGCAAAACAAGCTCTGTAGGAATCAGAGAGAGTAGGAACTGCAGATGCTGGAGAATCTGAGATAACAAGGTGTAGAGCTGGATGAACATAGCAGGCCAAGCAGCATCAGAGGAGCAGGAAGGCTGATGTTTCAGGTCTGAAGAAGCGTCCGAAACGTCAGCTTTCCCGCTCCTCTGATGCTGCTTGGCCTGCTGTGTTCATCCAGCTCTACACCTTGTTCTCTCTGTAGGAATCACACCTTGTTTCCGCTGTTACAGCAGACCCCAGCTGCAGCATTCCATGTCCAGATTGATTTTATGAAGTCATCCTATTCCCCCATGAACCTTATCCCACCTACTAGTGATTTGAAAAGCAACAACATGTGCTTGGAATATTGGTTGTTGACGCTGCCAAGACACGGGAAGTGGGCCCACCCTATCTAAGAGCTGAATCCAGAGGCAGAGCTCCCAGAGGTAACCTTAGGTTTCAAAAAATGATGTAGGCTTGACTGCTCAGGAACCAGGTCTGGAGAATGAGTGAGTAGTACCCAGAGGGAAATAAAGTACTTATTTTTGTAGTTTGCTAGGAAGAGAGAGCAAAAGTGACAAATCTGATTTTGGTGCAGAGTGGGTAAGGTTGTGAATAGTTTATTGTTCGTAGTTAGTAAGATTCTCAATGGCAGGAAAACCCTTCCTAGTGAAATGCTCCTCCTGCAATATGTGGGAAATCAGCAACACTTCCAAAGTGCAAAGCTGTGCAGGCTAGGTTGTTTTGGCCATGGGAAACACAGGGTTACAGGGATAGGGTGAGGGGGTGGAGGTTCTAGGTGGGATACTCTTCAGAGGGATAGTGTGAACTCAATGGGCCAAATGGCTTGCTTCCACACTCCAGAGGTTCAATGATTCCATGATCTTTCTGTTGATCTTAACGCGGTGTGGGAGCTCCTTGGAAGATGACATTGTTTCCACGTGTTTAGTGAAAGATCTGTTTTTTCAGAGGCTTTGGAAAAGGAATATGCAGTGATCTGGAGCTTAGTTTGTAAGTGAGTGCAATCTACAAACTGAAGCTTTGTGACTGGAGGTTAGAGAGCTTTTGGTTTCTGGTTGAGACAGCAGAGATTGAACAATCTCCCATCTGGTTTATTGTCTCCATGCCTGTGGATAATTTGTTGGCAGTGAGGTGCAGTATTGCAGCAAGGGAATTGGAGAAGAGGCATAATAGACATAGGGTCAAAGGTATATGTATGTATAACCTTGCAGTTACAATCGGCTTTTCAAAAGATATTGTGTGATAGACATGCAGGTCTCAAAGTTTACACGGTGAAGAGGTATAGTCCTTACTTTCCCAATTTAGAGATTTATGCAACACATTATTGGTCACTGGTCCAGTTTTCTCATTCGTTGTACCTGCGCAGATAGCTCACAAGCTGCAAGTGTGGGTCAGGAAACCATAGGCCCACTGGTTTCAATATATCACCCATTGGAGACTCAGCTAAAATCTGCTTTCTTGGCATTGTTGGGGCACTGATACTGGGCTCAGTTCGCAACAAACAACTGCACCTCCCAGTCGCGAACCATTTCAACTCCCCCTCCCATTCCTCAGATGACATGTCCATCCTTGGCCTCCTGCAATGCCACAGTGATGCCACCCGAAGGCTGCAGGAACAGCAAATCATATTCAGCCTGGGAACCCTGCAGCCCAATGGCATCAATGTGGATTTCACAAGCTTCAAAATCTCCCCTCCCCCAACCGCATCCCAAAACCAGCCCAGCTCGTCCCCACCTCCCTAACCTGTTTTTCCTCTCACCTCAAGCCACACCCCCATCTCCTATCTACTAACATCATCCTGCCCCCTTGACCTGTCCGTCCTCCCTGGACTGACCTATCCCCTCCCTACCCCCCTACCTACACTCACCTTTACTGGCTCCATCCCCGCCTCTTCGACTTGTCTGCCTCCTCTCCACCTGTCCTCTCCTCTATCCATCCTCTAACTGCCTCCCCCTCTCTCCCTATTTATTTCAGAACCCTCTTCCCCTCCCCCATTTCTGATGAAGGGTCTAGGCCCGAAACGTCAAGTTTTCCTGCTCCTATGATGCTGCTTGACCTGCTGTGTTCATCCAGCCCCATGCTTGTTATACTGGGCTCTCCTGGTTTCCACGACTCTGTTACTTCCTGGGAAACATTGCTGGACCAGAGGGAATGTGAATAAACTCGATGTGATTATGTTAAACAAAAGAAAACGGAAGAACTGTGGATGCTGGAAATCAAAAACAAAATCCAAAACAGAAAGTTTTGAAGAAGGGTCACTAGACTCGAAATATTAACTCTGATGTCTCTCCATAGATGCTGCCAGACCTGCTGAGTTTTTCCAGCAAGTTCTAATTTTTTTGGATGCTGTTAAACCTGTGCTGGAACTGATAGCGGCTTTTCTCAACATCATCTGAAATTCCAAATCCAATTTTTCAGCCTCTTAGCTGAAACAGCAGATTGAGAAAGTTTGCAATCACAGAGATAATCATTCTCAACCTGGTCAATTCCAGTTATCAAAGAACAAACAGTCCAGCTTTACACTTTCTGCCAGCTCCTAATCTCCAGCTCATTGTGTAATTGTGCACTATGGTACAAATGAGGAGATGATGAAGCTGGAGAGGGCTCAGAAGAGATTTACCAGGATGTTGTCGGGAATGAGTTATAAGGCGAGGCTGGTACTTTTTTCACTGGAGTGTAGGAGGTTAAGGGGAGTGGTTTATAAAATAATGAGGGGTATCAATAAGGTGTATGGCAGGTGTCTTTTCCCTATGTTAGTGGATTTCAAAACCAGCGGACATATTTTTAAGGCAAGAGGAGAAAGATCTAAAAAAGACATGAGGGGCAATTTTTTTTTACACAGAGAGTGGTGCATGTGTGGAATGAACTTCCAGAGGAAGGGCACAGTTGGATGCAGGTACAGCTACAACATTTAAAAGATATTTGGATAAGTACATGAATAAAAAATGTTTGGAGGGATATGGGCCAAGCGCAGGCAGCTGGGACTAGTTTAGTTTGGGATTATGGTTCGTGTGGTCTGATTGTACCAAAGCGTCTGTTTCCGTGCTGTATGACTCTATGGCTCTATCTCACTAACTGTTTCAACAAACTGACATTCGGGAAGGGTAGTCAACAATTCCATTTTATCTTCATCCTCTGATTAATAAAGAGCTAATGAAAAATTAAAGAGCACAATTATGGGACTGCACTGTTGCTGACTCATTTTTAGCCATGTGTTTTACAGACACAAAAGGAAGAAATTCTCATCATCATGTTTGAGCCAATTCTTTGCTATAGTGATCCCAAAATGCTCCATTGCCCGCACTCCATCAACCTACTTCAGATATTTCTCTGAAAGGATGTTCATCCCTGCATCAGGCACCTCCCGTGATAAACGCGCCACACTCCTGCTAAGCGAACACAAGCAGAAAGAGTGTTACCAAAAGCTAAGAAGAACAAGAGTTGAATGCATAAGCTAATGATTTTACTTTTGTAATCAGAATGCAGAAAACCTGGCCCTAGGAAAAGCTAAGCACCTCCATGTTCTTCTCATTCACAGTGAACAAACTCACAAAAGTACTGGGGGGTTCCTATGCCCTCAAATAAGAAAAATGAGATTGTTAAAAAGTGAAGGAGAATAAGACATTGCCCCTTTTTTAAATTCATTCATGGATGTGATCATCACTGGCTCGGCTAACATTTATTGCCCATCCCTAGTTGCCCAGAGGGTAGTTAAGATTCAACCACATTGTTCTGGGTCTGGAGTCACATGTAGGCCAGCTCAGGAAAAGATGGCAGTTTCCTTCCCTAATGGGCATTAGTGAGCCAGATGGGGTCTTTCTCACAATCAGCAATGGATTCATGGTCACCATTAGACTCTTAATTCCAGCCAGATATTTTTTATTGAATTCAAATTCCACCATCTGCCATGGTAGGATACGAACCTGGGTTCCCAGAACCATCGCCTTCTCTATCTCAGCCTCTGTCAAAATCCAACAAATGCAGAAACCCTGATCCCTGAACTTTATCATATCCAGACTTCATGGTTCCAATTCTCTTTGCTGCCCATAAGCCTAATCGCATGCATCAGTTCTCTGTTCATTGACAGATAATAACTTGTAGCCAAGCAAGACTTTTCCTGACTCTGTAACCGGCTCCTCTAACCCATTTTGCTGCAATGTGAAACTTCCAGGTTTGGCTGCACTAGTTTACCAAGTTTTTTGTAATGCAGCTACATGTCACTTTACAAACTGCCTGAACCTTTCAAGTAAGCTACTTTTGAGAAACCAGATTCAACACCGTATATTGCATTCAGTCCATTCCCTGTTTACTATTCAGTAACCTCAATCAGTTTTTTAAAATTCATTCACATGATGAGGGTGTCGCTGGCTAGGCAGCATTTATTGCCCATCTCTAATTGCCCAGAGGGCATTTAAGAATCATTGCTATGAGTCTGGAGTCACATGTAGACCAGGCTGGGTAAGGATGGCAGTTTATTTTCCCCAACAATTGGCAATTCCAGATTTTTATTGAATTCAATTCCATTTAAATTCAAATGGAATCCATATTGAATTCAAATTCTGCTGCCTGCCATGGTGGGATTTGAACCCAGGTTTCTGGAATCTTACATGGGTCTCTGGATTCGTAGTTCAGTGATGCTTGCACTAAGTTATCACCTCCCCTGTCTCATCTGTATTTATTCCTTTTCTTTAAGTGCTGGGTCTGTAGCTCAGTAGTTAGAGCACTGGCCTTATAAACCAGGGGTGATAAGTTCAAATCTCACTGGGGCCTTTGGCAATTTTTGGGGGTGACATGGTGGCTCAGTGGTTAGCATTACAGCCTCATAGCACCAGGGGCCTGGGTTCAATTCCAACTCAGGCAACTGCCTATGTGGAGTTTGCACATTCTCCTTCTGTCTGCATGGGTTTCCTCCCACAGTCCAATGATGTGCAGGCTGGGTGGATTGGCCATGTTAAATTGTCCCATAGTGATCAGGGATGTGGAGATTAGGTCTGTTCGGGGAATGGGTCTGGGTGGGATTCTCTGAGGATTGGTGTGGACATGTTGGGCTGAAGGGCCTGTTTCCACACTGTAGGGATTCCAGGAAAAAAAAGACAGAACCTGCTTTTAATAATTCCTTGTTAACTGTCCTTTAATACTTGCTGAGAGAAATTCTGTGTTTGAAAACCTGCCCATACTAACCTTTACTTCCAGCCTAGTTGGCAGTTTTATGTCCATAGGTCAAACCTGTGTTCATTTCCAGTTTGTTTGCAGCATTTGCTCAACAGCATTTGCAGGTTCACAGCTACTGGCCTCCCACCGATTTTACTTCTCCATTTCAATCTGTGCTGATCATACCTTTTGATTCTTTTTACAATGTCTACTGATTTCAATGGCACCTGGAACATTATCAGCAATGAAAACTTCGAGTCTTACATGCAAGCACTGGGTGAGTGTGAAAATGTTTCAATGTAGAATTCTGACGCAATTTCCCACAGAGTTTGGTAACATTTCTTCTCAATAGGAGATATAAATGTCTTTCTTTTTGTCTGGAAATGAGGGTTCGGAGGTTTGTTATTTTTTTCTGCCTCCTGTTATCTTACAAAGGGGAGCATTGTAACTAATAATGAAACTGGGGTGTTTCAATTAATCTGCTATCGAGAACTTGGAGTAAAAATTTTAAAGAGCAATTAACTTCTTCATTTTGGCTGTGAGCTCAAGTAAATGGATAATAATCATTTTGTAAGTGTTTCCATTTGCAGCCTAGTTGGACTGAACCTGAACGACCTGTTGCCTGCCACTTTAACGTACCACCCTGCTCCCTGGCCAACATCTCTGTCCGTGGCTTGCTACAGTGTTCCAGTGAAGCCCAACGCAAGATGGAGGAACAACACCTCATTTTCCACTTGGAGACCCTACAGCCCTCCAGACTCAATAAAGAGTTCAATAATTTTAGGGCCTAAACTCTCCCATGTCCCAGCCCCCAACCCCACACACCAGGCTTTGTCACCACACAGCCCGCCATTACACGCTCTCTGTTGTTAGTCACTAACAGTCCCCATTAACAACTATTCACCCTCCCAGCCTGATCATTAGCAACTCCTTTGTCTGTCCAACTGTCTTTCTCTCTCTTCAGGCTGTATACTATCGTTTACTCCCTACCCCACCCACCTCACTATTTTCTGCATATAAACTGATATTTTCCCAGCCACCATCAGTTCTGAGGAAGGGTCACCGGACCCGAAACATTAACTCTGTTTTCTCCTTCACAGATGCTGCCAGACCTGCTGAGCTTTTCCAGCAACTTTGTCTTTGTTTCCATTTGTTCTGCCCCCGGTATGTGGATTACATGGATATCTAATTATTACATTAATGTGCAGGTCACTGGCAGGGCCAACACTTATTGCTCATCCCTAATTGCGGTGCAGAAGGTGGTGAGCAGCCCCTTTTTTGAACCACTGCAGTTCCCAGGTTGCAGGTACGTGTGCAATGCTAACAGGGAGGGAGTTCCCTGGACTGTGACCCAACCCACACTGAAAGAACGGTGATATATTTTCAAGTCAGGATGGTGAGTGACTTGGAGGAGAACTTCCCATGTATCTGCTGCCCCTGTCCTTCTAGATGGTGGGGGTCATGGTGCTGCCTAAAAGGCATTGGTGAATTGCAACAGCGCCTCTTGTAAATGGTACACACTGCTACCACTGTGCATTGGTAGTGGATGAGTAAATTTTCAGGGTATTGGATGTGGTGTCAATCAAGCTTCGTCCTGGATGGTGTCAAGCTCCTTGAGTGCTGTTGGGGCTGCACCCATCCAGGCAAGTGGGGAGTATTCCATCACACTCCTGACTTGTGCCTTGTAGATGGTGGACGGGCTTTGGGGAGTCAGGAGGTGACTTACTCGCGGTAGAATGGCACCAATACTACATGCCACTTATCAGCCCAAACCTGGATGTTGTGCGGGACTTGCTGCATTTGGACACAAACAGCTTCAGTATCTGAGGAGTCATAAATGTTGCTGAACAAAATACAACCATCAATGAACATCCCCACTTCTGACCTTATGATGGAGGGAAGGTCATTGATGAAGCAGCTGAAGTTGGTCGGACCTAGGACACTACCCTCCTGCAGACATGTCCTAGAGCTGAGACAACAACCATCTTCCTTTGTACTAGGTACAACTCCAACCAGGGGAGGGTTTTATTGTGATTCCTATTCTATCTGGTTTTATGAGGACTGCTTAATGCCTCATTAGGTGAAATAACGTATTTATGTCAAAGGCAATTGCTCCCACTTCCTCGATAATAAGGTGTAGCGCTGGATGAACTTCTAGGCCCGAAACGTCAGCTTTCCTGCTCCTCTGATGCTGCTCGGCCTGCTGTGTTCATCCAGCTCTATACCTTGTTATCTCAGATTCTCCAGCATCTGCAGTTCCTATTATCTCTGCTCCCACTTCCTCTATTGTATTCAGCTCTTAGGTCAATGTTTAGACAAAGGCTGTAATGTGGTCAGAAGCTGACAGAATCCAAGCTGCGATCTCATCAGCAGATTATTGCTGAGCAGGTCCTGCTCAATAGTCTTGTCAGTGACATTTTCCGTCATTTTACTGATGATAGGGTGGTAATTAGCCAGATTTGTCCTGCTTTTTGTTTACTGAACTTACCAGGGTAATTTTCCACATTGACAGCAGATATTGTAACTGTGCTGGAACAGCTTGGTCAGGGGTGTGGCCAGTTCTGGAGCAGAAGTCTTCGGTACTGTTGCCAGAGAGCTGTCATGGCCCACAGCCTTCACAGTATCCAGTAGCTTCAGTTGTTCTTTGATGTCATGTGGCGTGAATCAAATTTGCTGAAAACTGGCATCTGTGATGTCAGATGGTGGCCCAGATGGGTTATTCATTGGGCACTCCTGGCTGAAGATGCTTCAGCCTTGTTTGTGGCACTGGGCTTGCGCAGCACTTGAGAATTCTAGGTGTAATAGACCTCTGGTTGATGGTACCTGGGGTGAGTCTCTTCAACTGTCTGGGGAGTCCTAAAAAAAATGAGATTATTCTTCTTAGAGAAAAAAATTATATTTCATAGAGACATTCAAAATTGTGAATAGCTTTTGTAGAAAACATAAGAAGAAAGAGTTGCCTGTTGTAGAAATATTGGTAACCAGGTAATACAGATCAAAGGTAACTCATAAAAGAACCAGCAGTGGGGACCTGAACTAGCCCAGTTAATCCCTCTCCTGCTTCTTACCCAGAAGCTGCAGATTCTAGTCTCACTCCAGGATGTTGTTGGGAGTGCGAGCAAGCCTGTCATGCTCCCCAGTCTCAATAACTGTAGAGGGTGGTGGCAGGATGGCTATCTGCCCAACCCAGTAAAATGATGGTTAATGATAATGATCAATTGTGGTGGTCCCGTATAATGTAGATTAAAGACTCGAAAGGGAAGTAAAAAAGTTACCAGAGACGAAACAATGGAATGATACTTTGCACAGCAGGTTGTCATAATCTACAATTTGGTGCTTGGAAGAACAAAGAAAAGCAGATTTGATGGTAAAGGAAATTGGAGAAACCATTGAAAGGAGAAAAAGTACAACTGGAGGAGGAGAAATGGATTAATTGGATAGTTCTACAAAAGGGGCAGAGGTATCGTATCTCCACTATACCATATCATTCTGTGAATAGGAGATCCTTGACAAAATGTTTTCTTGTGAGGTTATTAACTTTTATTGCCATGTGATGTACTTGTGTTATCCATTGCTCTTCAAATGCCAAGAGGCATGGAATGTTGTTTATTTGTATCTTCAGTTTTCTGACTTTGCTACGTTCTCGGTATGGCTTTTCCTGTGGTAATTTTCTGTTTACTTCTGTGCGATTGGGTCAGTGTCTTCCAACTATTAGGCTGCAGTATGCATCACACCCTCCTTCACATTCCTGCCCTTCCTGCCATTCGTACAGGTACAGTTTTTGAAAATCTTTGGATTGTGGGGAGTCAGAATTCAATTTCCTTCCTCAGTTTAAAAAGGAGGCCAATTTGGTGCAAAATGTGTAGGAGGCAATGATCATTGAATGGTGATCTAGAGGACCAGGCTGATGGTCGGGATGGTGGGGAGGGACTGAGTTTAAATCCCACCATAGCAGCTGGTGAAGTTTAAATTCAATCACTAGGTTAACATTTCAAATAAGGAAGTCCCAGTAATGGCGACCATGACACTATTGTCAATTGTTGTAAAGGGCACTCTGGTTCATTAAGGAAATCTGCTATCCTTACCCAGTCTGGCCTACATGTGACTCCATACACACAACAATGTGGTTGACTCTTGACCAGCCTCTGAAATGGCCAAGTTCAATATTGGCAATGAATACTGTCCCTGTAGCTACTTCTGGAACCCATGAAAGAAATTTTTAAAAATTAACAGTTTTTGTTCTTTCCGTAGATATTGACTTTGCAACTCGTAAAATTGCCAGTTTTCTGAGTCCTCAGAAGATTATTGAACAGAAAGGAGATTCCTTCATTATCAAAACCATAAGCTCATTCAGAAACTATGAAGTCCAGTTTACTGTGGGAGAAGAATTTGAAGAAAATACAAAAGGATTAGACAATCGTAAATGTAAGGTAAGAAATCAACAGAATAATCATAATAGCCACACTTTTCCTGAATAGTGGAGCAAGTTTGAAAGGCTATATAGCTTACTCTGGGCTCTTGGTCTTATGTCCTAAAGTGCTTGTTGGTGAGATTGTGGACCTGTGCCAATGGGAGCCAAATGACCATATCAAAGCAAAATACTGTGGATGCTGGAGATCTGAAACAAAAATAGAAATTGCTGGAGAAACTCAGCAGGTCTGGCAGCATTTGTGGGGAGAAAAGCAGAGGTAGTGTTTCGAGTACAGTATGACAGTTCTTTAGAACTAAAGTGAAATGACTATTAGTTGGAGAAAACAGAGAGTCTGTAAATCTTGTTTCAATTTTCTGCCTATGTCTGAGAGGATGGGAGCATGGAAAAGGTTCATCGTGCTCCCTGGAACCATCTTCTATGGAAAATTGACTGATTTTTGTACTTTCAATGTGTCCTGATCAGCAGTTGTGTTTGTAAAGACAACTGAGCTGTGTCAGGCACTGCAAATTCATTCCAGTAACTTCATGAAGAGTTACATTGCAATATACAAGGCTAAGCTCTCTTGGATTTGGGTAGTGTGAGCAGGGCCATTTCCCTGTGTCACATCCTTGACCTGGGGAAAGTCAGCCCATTCACTCTGTGTTTTGGTTGCTAAGAGTTGGGTGTCGGCTGAGGTCAGGGAGACTGACTCCTCTTCATTCTCCTGACGTGGGTTTGCCCAGTGTTATTAGAGATGAAAATTCAGCACATTCAGTCTGAACGATTCGTAACAGGTACACTGAGGGTTTTGTTTAAATTTACCTTTCCACCATTCATAAACCTCACGCTATAACTCAGAGATGAGCCTTGCTGTGTCATCACACACAAGTTCAGTGCACAGCAGAAATACAACAACACAACTAATACATTTTAATCCATTAATATTGGTGCTAGCTCGTAACAGGAGCGATCTTCCCTTTTCCCACTGAAAATAAAGACCTTGCATCTGCATGAACTTCTTGACAATCTCTTACTGTTTTAATTTCCTTTGTGTACATTTACAAAGGAAGCTGTATCGGCAATCATTTTGTAATTGCAAACAAACACTGAAATTGCTTTAAAAGCTCAGCAGGCCAGGCAGCATCAGAACACTTCACCTGACCCGAAACGTTAACTCTGATTTCTCTCCACAGTTTTTCCAGCAATTTCTATTTTTGTTTCTGATTTTACAGCATCTGCGAGGTTCTTTTGGTTTATATATTGTAATTACACTCTGCAATGCATGAGCAGCGTCAGCAAATTCATTGGGGGGATAGACTTATGATGCTAAAGTTTGCAGAGAGAAATAAAACTAAGAATTTAAAATCTGTAAAATTTTTGTGTGCCGTACGTTTCGTTTGAAGAACAATACACAATCTTGACCACTTGAATGCTTGGCTAACAATACACACTGGTTCATTGTTCCAGTCACAGCGACAACAGAAACTTTGTTTATAAATTAGGGTCAATTTAAAATAGCTTCCATCAACATGTTGGCACACTTCTGGGACAGCCAGGACTTGAACCCAGACAATCTGGTATTACCCATCTTGGCTCCAGGGTATTGGCACAACACCCTTTAAGACATTTTCAATCAACCTGTTCAGGGATGTTACCTGGAGTTGGTAGGACTTGAACCCAAGTCTTTTGGCTCAGAGGTAGGGACACTACCACTGTCCCACAAGAACTTCAACAAACAACCCTGAATGAGAAATTACTTTAAAGCCTCCCGTGGAAGAGCTGCAGCACCACCAGAAGAAGGGAGGTGGAACTGCAGCATGATAAATTCACAAGGTGACATCTAATCCAACCTAACTCTTTTGGGAATGCGAACAGAACAGCGTGTACTGATTTTAGAATGGGGGTCTGAGTTACATCTGTAATATCCCATATAAATTATTCTTCAACATTTAAGGAATATAGGATTGTTTCTGTTATCTGGCATATTACTAAAAAGGGGAGAGTGACTCCTAACTGCTCTCTGGGATGGGCAATAAATGCTGACCTAGCCAGTAAATACCTCAACCCATGTATGAATTAAATTAAATTATATTTCTGATGGATTACCATTAGAAGAATAACGAGGCAGGTTAGGAGATATGTTTTGCACAAATCTGTGAGCATGGATTGTTTTATCACCAGTGTTAATTGGAACAAAGACTATTACAACATTCAACACTTGTCCCAAAGGCATGTCTGTCAGTTCCTGGTTGGACCTAAACTTTGTGGGATTGTGTAAGAGGGCAATAACAAATCATAGAAACATAAACATAGAAGATAGGGGCAGGAGGAGGCCATTCAGCCCTTTGAGACTGCTCCACCATTCTTCACGATCATGGCTGATCGTCCATCTCAATGGGCTAATCCTGCTTTCTCCCCATAACCTTTGATCCCATTCACCCCTAAGTTCTATATCCAGTCGCCTCTTGACTACATTCAAAGTTTTGGCATCAACTACTTCCTGTGGTAATGAACTCCACAGGCTCACTGCTTTTTGGGTGAAGAAGTATCCCCTCATCTCCGTCCTAAATGGTCTACCCTGAATCCTCAGACTGTGACGCCTGGTTCTGGACACACCCACCTTCGGGAACATTCCCCCTGAATCTCCCCTGTCTAGTCCTGTTAGAATTTTTTAAGTGTCTATGAGATTCCCCCTCCCCATTCATCTGAACTCTAGCGAAAACAGTCCCAACGTAGTCAATCGCTCCTCATTCGTCAGACCCGTCATCCCTGGAATCAGCCTGGTAAACCTTCGCTGCACTCCCTCAAGCATCCTTCCTCAGAAAAGGCGACCAAAACTGCACACAATATTCTAGGTGTGGCCTCACCAAGGCCCTGTACAGCTACAACAACACAACCCTGCTCCTGTATTTGAAATCTCTCGCAATGAAGGCCAACATACCTTCTGCCTTCTTCACCAACAGGTGCACCTGCATGTTTACCTTCAGCGACTGGTACACAAGTGCACCCAGATCCCGCTGCACACTCCCCTCTTCCAATTTACAGCCATTCAGGTAGTAATCGGCTTTCTTGTTTTTGCTTCCTAAGTGAATAACCTCGCATTTGTCCAAATTATGCTGCATCTGCCATTGATCTGCCCACTCACCCAACTTGTTGAGATCATGCTGAAGGATCTCCACACCCTCAGCACAGTTCACCCTCCCACCCAACTTGGTATCATCTGCAAATTTGGAGATGTTACATTTTGTCCCCTCATCCAAATCCTTATATATATTGTGAATAGCTGGGGTCCCAGCACCGATCCCTGTGGTACCCCATCAGTTACTGCCTGCCAATTTGAAAAGGACCCATAAATTCCCAATCTTTGTCTTAAACTTCTCACAATTTTATTTCCATTGAAGTCAACGGAATAAAAAAATTCAGAAATGATAAGACACTAGGTAATAGTGTGACAGGTTTATTTGAAATCACAAGCTTTTGGAGCACTGTTCCTTGATCAGTGCTCTGAAAGCTTGTGATTTCAAATAAACCTGTTGGACTAAAACCCGGTGTCATATAACTTCTGACTTTGTCCACTCCAGTCCAACACTGGCACCTCCACCTTAGAAAAAAATTGCAAATGATGTAAAATGTGTTCATGATTTGTCATCATTAAAGGAACAAAATAAACTTCACAAAACTACTCATAATTAAATTACCGCCCCTCCTCCAACCTGTGTGCAACGATATGGGGGATAGAATGCTATCTCTTTCATATTCTTTTCTTTAAATGCTTCTTATTCTGTGTTAAATGTTGCAGCAATCTCTGCTTCAACTTTTGTAACAAAACATTCCATTCTCAAAGATTTGTGCAAAAAAAATTTTCTCTCTTTATTTTCCCAATGATAGCCCAGAGGAAATAGCCCCTTAATGACTTGCCAAACAATGGAGGCGGTCTTTCACTCCATTACTCTTTATCCACTCCACATACCCCAGGTTTCAGCCTGTGTGTCAGTCAGAAATGTTGCAATAGAGGTTTGTCGATCTAGCCCATTCCAGACATTTAGTATTGAAGGTCTGAGCTGCGCTGTTCGAGGTCCTGTTTTTCAGATGAGTTGTTGAAATGAGGCCCTGCCTACTCACTTAGGTGAATCTACAAGATCCCATGGCATTATTGCAAAGAAGAGTGGGAGGCTTATTGTCCCCAATGGCTCTCTGTCAATCAACATCACAAAATCAGAGCCAAGCAGAGATTACTGGAGAATCCAGAGGAGTTAGCTTTTATTTGAGTGTTTAATTCACTGCTATTACCCTTCCAGAAATGCCCATGTTAAGAAATATTCTGATTTCATGGTATTTTACCTTTACTACGAAATTAGACTACCTGGTTGTAGTGATTGGAACAAGGTTGGCCAGGTGGATTTCATTGAATACAATTTCCCTGATTGGGGTTGTTAGTCTTGGCCCATCAGAGAGCCTGGGGCTGCCAGATACAAACAGGCCTGTCAGAGATTCTCCTCACTCTAAGGAATGGCTCTGAGCTAATACAGTGTGGAGCTGGAGGAACACAGCAGGTCAGGCAGCATCAGAGGAGCAGGAGAGTCAACATTTCATCAGTATTGACTCTGACTCCAGCATCTGCAGTTCTTGCTATCTCGGACTGGTACTGAGCTGGCTGGTCAGAGTCCATGTGTAAGTAAAGGGTGACTTGGTATGGGATACCGGCTTTTGTGGAGTTATTTCACTGGTCATTATCACATTTCTGCTCTTGGGAGCATTCTGTGCGCAAGTTGACTGCCATGTCCCTATGATACAACAGTGTGCTTCGATAGAAACAGGTTTTGAAGATACCTCTATGTTGGTGATTTCTTTTTCAGTCCCTTGTTACATGGGACAACAACAAACTCGTGTGTGTGCAGAAAGGAGAGAAGAAGGATCGAGGATGGACCCACTGGATAGAGGACAATAAACTGTACTTGGTATGTTGTCATGACTATTCAGGATACCAATAGGTCACTTTATAAGTAGACCCGTTCCTTGTATAATAGTTAGCTTTCTGGTTGATATTTGTTCTTCTGTCCATGTTGTGGAGTATTACTTAGCTCCTGATTTCCAGAATTCTGCCAATTGAGCTCTAGGTCTGGATGGGCACAGTTCCTTTGATCGCTGCACCTTCAGTTCCGTAGTTATGGAATTCCCTCTCCACTTCTCCGTCTTCCTTTAAGACAATCCTTGAAGCCTACCTCTTCAATAAAATTTTAGATCTACTGTCCTCGTAACTTTATGTGTGTCTTGATATCAGGTACTTCATAAAACTCCTGCAAAGCATCTTAGGACATTTTATCACTATTTAAATAGAAGCTGTTATTGTTCTATGATTGGATTTTCATTTGTTCTTATTTGTCCCTTGTTATTTCCTCAGTTTACCCCAACTTCCGCATGATATTCTGAAATATCGAGTTGAAGCTCCAGTGCTGATGTGTCAATCGGAGATAAATTCTTTTAGTTTAAACTTTCATTCAGTCCGAAGTCATGAATTGCAGCAATTGTTACAACAGAAGTTTGTTATTGGGCTCAAAGTTCAATTAAACTATTCTAATTGTCAATGGAAAATTGCTGTACACTAAACAAATGGTAGTGTAAGCTCTAAACAAAATGATAATTTTAAACGCATACAGTTGTTTGGATGAACTCTGCAAGAAACAATATCTTGCCCCGTTAGATTTCTCATACCAGTTATGACAACAGAGTCGCAGTGCCATTATTTCTGTTGTTACCAAAAGAATACTGTGGCATTTTAACTCACCACCTGACTCCCCAAAGTCTGTCCATTATTATCAAGTCAGGAGTGTGGTGGAAGACTCTTCGCTCGCTTGGACAAGTTCAGTTCCAACAACATCCATGAAGCTCAACAGCATCCAAGATATCCCTCTGCATAATTGGCACCCCATTCGCAAGCATCCACTCCCTCCACCACTGATGGTCAATTGCAGCAGTGTGTATGATCTACAAGATGCACTGCAGAAATTCACCACAGATCCTTAGACGACACCTGCCAAACCCACAGCCACTTCCATCTGGAAGGACAAGGGCAGCAGATGCATGAGAACACCACCACCTGGAAGTTCCCCTCCAAGCCACTCAGCATCGTGACTTGGAAATATATCACTGTTCCTTCACTGCCGGTGGGTCAAAATCCTGGAAGTCCCTCCCTAAAGGCATCGTCAATCTACCTACAGCACATGGACAGCACTGGTTCATGAAGGCAGCTCACCACCACCTTCTCAAGGTCAACTAGGGATGGGCAATAAATGCTGGCCAGCTAGCGTTGCCCACATCCCACAATTGAATTTTAAAAAATGCTATTGTTACCGGAAGTTCAAGGTACCTTTTCCTACTCCTTACATTTGTGTTGCTACGAGAGGATTTTTTTTTGTTGAGCAGCTTCATATAATTGCTGTTTTAAAAACAATATTTTGAAAGCAAAGGCTCAATCAGACTGACGTAAGGTGTTCTAAATTAAACCGCTATTGATCTGACCTTGTATTATAATAAGAGCTCTTAGTCCTTGATTTTAAAAAAAGGAAATACGATTCTTAAATTACAACATTTTAAAATAGATACAATTATATTCACGGCAAAGAAAGAAGAAAGACCTGATGAACCTGACATGATGGTACCTGCTGTAGACAGAGGGTAAAATCACAATCTGAAAAGCTGGATATTGATAACACTGTTGATGACCACAAACCTATATCATTTCTTTCTCTTTAGGAACTCTACTGTGAAAACCAAGTATGCAAACAAGTTTATGAGAAAATGTCCCCAGCTTAAAAACAAGTGGGGAAAAAAACAAATGTGATTCCTATCATTTTAAGAATGGTGATTTTGGTTACATTTTACGGCTGCTTTTCTTCAATTAGGAATCAATTTACCTGTCATCCATTGGTTTCAATTAAGGTAGTCCTTCTTAATTCACTGAGATAAAGATACCCTCTCATTCCATATTATTGAAAAATTGAAATACCTTGACATTCAGTTTGGATCTTCTGTAATCAGCTTCATTTTTGGGCGGTAACCCGATACTTTTGGAATGCGGTTGTTTGTTGGAAAGAAATGCATGCGAGAATCTGATAACCATTAAAGAATAGCAAAATGATATGCGTGCTGTGTTCTTCTATATAACACCAAACTATCCTTATTTCCTTAACTAACTCTATGGGGTTATAGAGATTTCCTTTGTCTTGTCCTAGTAATGAAATACCTTCCACTTCCCTCCCATCCCAAAGCGGGAGAGGACATAAGCAGGAGTTTGACCACTTCTATGTTCAAGCAAAAATTGAATGGGGAGTCTCTGGTTTCATAGAATCCCTACAGTGTGGAAACAGGCCATTCGGTCCCTCTGAAGAACGTCCCACCCAGACTCATTCCCCTTCCCCTACATTTCTGATGTCTAACCCACCTCATCTAAACATCCCTGAACACTATGGGAAGTTAGCAAGGCCAATCCAACTACGCTGCACATCGTTGGACTATGGGAGGAAACCGGAGCTGCCAGAGGAAACCCATGCAGACACAGGGAAAATATACAAACCCCACACAGACAGTTGCCCAAGGATCGAATTGAACCTGGGTCCTGGCGCTGTGAAGCAGCAGTGCTAACCACTGAGCCACCATGTCATCCCAATTGTCATTAGCCTGGTAATCTAAAGACCCAGGCAAATGTCCTGGGGGACCTGGGTTTGAACCACACCATGGTAAAATTTCGATCCAGTAACAACGGGAATTAAAAGCAAGTTCAATGTTATCCTGTAACAATTACTGTAAAAACTTATCTGGTTAATGGTGTCCTTCGAGAAAGTAAATCTGCCATCCTTACCTGGTCTGTCCTACAATGGATGATCAGAGCTATGATTGACTCTTAATTGCTCTCTGAAATGACCCACACAGTTGTGTGAATCTCCTGCAAAGCCCAATGAATAAGAATGAAACTGGACGGACCACCCAGCATCCTATAGTCACCAGAAACAACAGTGGCAATCTGTCGATTCTGCAGAATCCTCCTACCTAACAAGGTATGATAGCATCAGGTCAAACATGGGAAAGGAAATCTTTTGTTAATTAGCACCAACCTATTCCCTTCACCCCAACCCTCCCAGCTGGGGAATCAGTATTGCTGCACGTTGGAAAAAGTTATGGCAATGGCGATGGCACAAAGCATAGTCTGGGCAGGAAGTTTCAACGTCAGTTACCGAGAGTGTCTCCATAACAACACATCTGATCGAGCTGTTCGAGTCCTAAAAGACATTGCTGCTGGACTGAGTCTGCAGCACATGGTGAGGGAACCAACAAGAGGGAAAAACATACTTGACCCTGTTCTACTCGTCACAGATGCATCTGTACACGATAGTAAGGTAACCATCACAGGGACTTCTGCATAGTCATTGTGGAGACAAAGTGCTGTCTTCACGTTGAGGATACTCTCCAGCATGTTGTGTGACTCTACCATTACTGTTTCAAACAGATTAAGCAACAGAAAAACTGTGTGTCCATGTGGCACTGCGGGCCATCAGCTGCTACAGAATTGTACTCAACCACAATTTGCAAACTCATGGCCCAGCATACCCTCTCCACCTTTGTTATCATTCCAGGAGATCAACCCTGGTTTCCAGATGGGCTTCAAATTTGTAGGATCACATTCCTACTTGGGAAGTAAGATCAACCTCATGAGCTACTAAGACTCCTTGGCTTTTTCATGGAGTATCATGCATTGAACACTTTTTATTCATTTTTCCAGTACTTTTCACAGTCAACATTAAATTTCACCTCCCTCTGTATTTTGTCCAAATCCCTCTGCAACCTCTTTTGTTTCATTAACTCAGCATCATCTGGAAATGTTACTACTTTGCGCAGAGTTTTATGGATCCAGGACAGTTTTGTAAATTGGAATGATCAGGCACAACGCTGGGCCCTGGGTAGCACTCCACTTGAACACACTCTCCAGCACTACATACTTTCACAAATGAATATCCTTTGCTTTCCAATCTTGAGCCAGCTGTACCCACTAATCGGATTTACCCCGAGTTCCAACACTGCGCATGTAACCAGAAGTCTTTCACACAGAACTTTCCAACATGCATTTTGGACATTTCAATGCACCCATGTTGGGTTGTCACTTCCTCAAACAAGTCCAGTATATGTGTCATGTGGGATCATCCTCTTTTAAAAGTAAACACTCTCTGAACGGTCATATTTATTTCTATGATGTAGGCATTGATCAGGTACTTAAAATAAGAGAAGGTAGGGTAATATTTGATCAGGTGATCAAAGTGGGAAAGAGGTAAAGGAGGCATTGTGAGTGGGACAGACTCATGTGATTGAAAAAGTGGAAAGGAAGAAAGATATTTGGGCCACAAGTTTTTTGTTAATCTTCACCACTTCCACCATTCCTGACTCCTTTCTCTTCCACGTCATACCACGTCACTGAAACAAGGGAAAAGAGAAAATAAAAGAGACGGATGGCTGTAGAAGAGGAGAGACAGAATGTGGCAGCAAACCTGATAGGGAGAAAAAGAGACAATATTCTCTACAGATTGTTAGCAATGCTATGAAAGATAAATTGGTTGTGAGAAACTGGCGGTGGTGGAGAGAAATATTTATTGGATTGAGTTGCACTAGCTGAGGAGGAAAAGGAAAAGATCTGGGTGTGGATAATGGCAGACACAGATCCAACAATGTCCAGTCATTGTAAATTACCAAAAGAAGAAGGATCCATCACATTAGCTATCCATTCCCATCACCTGAAACACACTGTGACAGCAACCTGTACCACCTATAAGATGGAGGGCTACAATTCTCTGAAGGTCCTTCAATTGAACCTTTCAAACCCATGACCTCTATCATCTAGGAGGACAGACGCAGCAGAAACAGGGGACCACCACCACCTGCGAGTGCCTCTTCAAGGCATACATCATACTAACTTGGAAATATATCACCATTTTTTTCAGGGCTGCTGGGTCAAAATCCCGGAACTCTATTCCTAACAACATTGTGGGTAGTCCCTACATCCCAAGGACTACAGTCGTTCAAGAAGGCATTTCACCGCCATCTTCTCCAGGGGCAATTAGAGATGAGCAGTCAGTGATGTTCACATTCCCATGAAATAATATATAAGTACTAGTGATATAAATTCTCCCATTAGGAACACCCAGCATGGGTTCATGAAGGGTAGGTCACGTTTAACTAATTTGGTGGAATTATTTGAGGACATTACTTGCATCGTGGACAATGGGGAACCTGTGGATATAGTGTATCTGGATTTCCAGAAGGCATTTGACAAGGTGCCACACAAGATAAAGTTGCATGGTATTACACGGTATTACAGGTAATGTATTGGCATGGACAGAGGATTGGTTGACCAGTAGAAAGCAAACAGAAGGGGTAAATGGGTGTTTTTCTGATCGGCGGTCAGTGACTAGTGGTGTGCCTCAGGGATCAGTGTTGGGACCGCAATTGTTCACAATTTGCATAGATGATTTGGAGTTGGGGACTAAGTGTGGTGTGTCAAAATTTGTAGATGACACTAAGGTGAATGGTAGAGCAAAGTGTGCAGGAGACACTGAAAGTCTGCAGAGGGATATAGATAGTCTAAGTGAATGGGCAAAGGTCTGGCAGATGGAGTACAATGTTGATAAGTGGGAGGTCATCCATGCTGGTAGGAATAACAGCAAAATGGACAATGTTTTAAATGGTAAAAATTTGCAGCACGCTGCTGTGCAGAGGGACTTGGGTGTCCTTGTGCATGAATCGCTGAAAGTGGGATTGCAGGTGCAGCAGGTAATTAAAAAGGCAAATGGAATTTTGTCTGCCATTGCTAGAGGGATGGAGTTTAAAAACAGGGAGGATATGCTGCAGCTGTATAGGGTCCTGGTGAGGCCACACCTGGAGTACTGTGTGCAGTTTTGGTCTCCTTAGTTGAGAAGAGATATACTAGCACTGGAGGGGGTGCAGAGGAGATTCACTCGGTTGGTTCCAGAGTTGAGAGGATTGGATTATGAGGAGAGACTGAGTAGACTGGGATTATACTCATTGGAATTCAGAAGAATGAGGGGAGATCTTATAGAAACATATAAGATTATGAAGGGAATAGATAAGGTGGAGGCAGGGAGATTGTTTTTGCTAGCAGGTGAAACTAGGACTAGAGGGCATCGCCTCAAAATAAAGGGAAGCAGATGTAGGACTGAGGTCAGGAGGAATTTCTTCACCCAAAGGGCTGTGAATGTGTGGAATTCCCTGCCCAGTGAAGTGGTTGAAGCTACCTCACTGAATGTTTTTAAGGCAAGGCTAGATAAGTTTTTGAACAGTAAAGGAATTAAGGGTTATGGTAAGTGGGCGGGTAAGTGGAGCTGAGTCTCAAAAAGATCAGCCATGATCTCACTAAATAGCAGGGCAGGCTCGAGGGGCCGGATAGCCTTCTCCTGCTCCTAGTTCTTATGTTCTAAATAATAATATATGCCATTAGGAGACTTGACAGGGTCAATGCAGAGAAGTTGTTCCCCTCTGTGGGAGGGACTAAGAGCAGAGGGCAGAATCTCAAAGTAAAGAACAAAAACAGAACAGTTCTGAACAGTTCACTTGTCCTGAAACGTTAACTCTGACTTCTCTCCACAGATGCCGTCAGACCTGCTGATCTTTTCCAGCAATTTGTTTTTGTTTCTGATTTACAGCATTTGCAGTTCTTTCAGTTTTTATCTCAGAGTAAGGAACTGTCTAGTTAGGACAGAGTGGAGGAAATGTTTTTCTCTCAGAGAATGGTAAATCTGTGGAATTCTTTACCACAGAGGGCTGTAGGAATTTGGATCATTATGTACATTCAAGGATGAGATAGATTTTTAATCAAAACAAGAACCAAGGATTATGTTGAAAAGGCAGGATAATGGAGTCAAGGATTATCACATCAGTTATGATCTCATTGAATGGCAGAGCAGACTCAATGGGCTGACAACCCTCCTCTGCTTCAGGGATAGTAAGAACTGCAGATGCTGGAGAATCTGAGATTACAAGGTGTAGATCTGGATGAACACAGCATGCCAAGCAGCATCAGAGGAGCGGGAAGGCTGACGGTTCTGAAGAAGGGTCTAGGCCCGAAACGTCAGCCTTCCTGCTCCCCTGATGCTGCTTGGCCTGCTGTGTTCATTCAGCTCTACACCTTGTTATTTTAAACCCTCCTCTGCTCCCATGTCTTATGGCCTAATGGTCTACATCACCAAATCACTTAATTTAAACTCTATGTTGCCTTGCCAAAGTTCTGATCATTTTGCGACTAGAATGCTGTGTTGAGTTGTGATCATTGAAGTAAAAGTAAGCTTGTGCCTTGTGGCTAATGTATTGAACAACACTGCTCTGTAGGACACAGAGTACCAGAATTAATTTTTTAGCCAACCATTCCTGCGAATGTTTGCTCATTAAGGATCCATTCCATTGTTGACTTAAAAGGAATACCTCTCTGCCTTTTGTGTAACATTACTCAGTCTGATTACTTCAGATTTCTCTAATGTAACATTTCAGTTTGAAACCTGGAAGCCTTTCAGGAATCATTCTCTACTGTCCTTTTTGTCTAGTTCCAATTTCATTCACAACCAGAACAGCAAAGTTTTGGCTTGTATTTCCTCTTATTAGAAACATGTTCCACCAATAACCCAAAACCCTAATTAGAATATTGAAAGGGAATGTTTGTTTTGCTGTTCTCAAAGAGCCGTAATGTTAGAAACCTCAAATTAGCATACATCTTCACCCATGGTAACAATATTTTGCTTTAATTTTGATAAGTTTCAATTATAAGTTCCCATTAGCTTCTTGACATTTTCTTTATGTGACTCCAGACCCACAGCAACTACCCCTGCATTCTCAACTGGGATAATATTTCAATGTGGAGAGAAAGCAGAGTTAATGTTTTGGTCCAGTGACCCTTCATCAGAATGGAACTGAGTTCTAATGAAGGTTCACTGGACTCAAAATGTTAACTCTATTTCTCTCCAAAGACGCTGCCAGACCTGCTGAGTTTCTCTAACAATTTCTGTTTTTGTTTCAGATTTCTAGCATCTGCAGTTCTTTGTTCTTTTTTCCCCCCAATTTTATGATTGTTACGCCATTTCTTTCTGCTGATTCTCTCATGAGGGAAGATTCGGCTCTACTTATGGTGGAGTTTGAGCAAGGTGCAGCCGAGAGCTTCAGAAGGTGGGGATCGGGACCCCTAGTGGGGTCATGAGTTAAAACTTTGAAATCGCGACCTCGGAGCAATGATGGCTGCCATGGAACTATGTGAATTATAACTGCAGTAACCCACCCTGCCTGCCCGATTTCACAGATGTGACCAAGGTGCCATTACAGTTTTCAAACCTGGAACTTCTTTCTTTGTTCACCCGTGAGATGTGGGCATCGCTGGCTGGGTCAGCGTTTATTGCCCACCCCTAATTGCCCTTGAGAAGGTGGTGGTGAGCTGCCTTCTTGAACCAGCACAGTCCATGTGCTGTAGGTTGACCCTAGCATTTAGCACACTTGCCTTCATTTCTCAGACCTTTGAGTATAGGGGTTGGGAAGTTACGTTGAGGTTGTGTGGATGTTGGTGAGGCCTCTTCTGGATTACTGTGTCCAGTTCTGGTCTTCTGTTATATGAAGGATATTATTAAGCAGGAGAGGGTTCAGAAGAGATACACCGGGATGTTGCTGGGAATGGAGGGTTTGAGCTATCAGGAAATGTTGGATAGCCTGGGACTTTTTTCACTGGAGCATAGGAGGTTGAAGGATGACCTTACAGAGGTTTATAAAATAATAAGGGATATAGATAAGGTGAATGGCAGGTGCCTTTTCCCTAGGGTGGGGGATTTCAAGACTAGGGGGGGTATTTTTTAAGGTGAGAGAAGAAAGATTTAAAAAAGATGAAGGGCGATGATTTATGCAGAGAGTGGTTCGTGTGTGGAATGAACTTCCAGAGGAAGTGGTGGATGCAGGTACAGTTACAATATTTAAAAGATATTTAGATAAGTACATGAATAAGATATGTTTTGAGGGATATGGGCCAAACACAGGTAAGTGGGGCTAATTTAGTTTGGGAAAATTGGTCGGTATGGACTGATTGAATTAAGGGTGTGTTTCTGTGCTGCATGACCCACAATGCCCTTAGGGATTAAATTCCAGGATTTTGTCCCAGTGACAGTGAAGGAATTATGATATATTTCCAAGATGGGGTCATAATGAGAAAATGTTTGGAAAGCCTTCCCCTGGCCAGTGCAATAACTGTGAGATGATCTGCTTTTCCTGCTCCATCACATGCACATTGCACAATGTGGTGTTGCAATGGAAGGCTGCCAGAGGAACATCTTGAAAGGTAATGATTTCTGCAGCTTGAGTCCCACTTCTCACTCTCAGTACATCAAACACAGTGCATCAGCTGCAAAGTTGCAAAACTGTAACCCATCATTGCTCAACGGGTGAAACCTTGGGAACAATCGTCAAGGAACTTACCCAGCCCCAAATCATGTGACGTTCTCAACCCAAGTCACCGACTTGTTCCTGCTCCTGGTACAAGTAGAATTTGTTTCCTTCTATTTTTAGCGTTCAGTGAGCTGAGACTTTGCCAGTCTATTTTGCGCAGAGCTATGCCATTACCAACCTGATTTATCACAATGTAAGCCATTAATGTGTCACTGTATTATTCCACTTCAGTTACTGAGGTGCTGAACAAGGAAATATTTGGCTCATTTGTGTAATATAGGAATGTGTACAGTTGCTTGAGTCAAAAACAAAATCGATTCCCTTTTTGCAAATTGAAGCAATTTTCTGAAGGCTTAATGTTGTACGTAAATCATGGTCAGAAATGAGAAAAATGTTTGTCCAGTGAGTGGGGTTTAGGAATTCAGGCAAGTTGGACAAACAGAGGACAAACACAAAGAATGCTGGAGAAACTCAACTGGCAGCATCTCTGGGAGAGAAACAGAGCTAATGTTTGAGTTCAACTGGCTGGGAGTTCTCTAATCTGGAAGTCCCAATTGGAAAAGGGCAGAAGTCTCACCTTAAAGTGATGACCTCGTTCCTTAGAATAATACAGTGACACATTAATGGCTTACATTGTGATAAATCAGGTTGGTAATGGCAAATTGCTGTGAGGCAGCATTGCAAGCATGGTTGGGCTCCTCCACCCTTCCATCTCTTTACCCACGGTCGGACTATGGTCTGGAAAATTCATCTCATTGTTTCCAGGGTTGAAGGACTTCAACGACATGGATGGTTTGAAAAACTGGGGTTACTCTCTTTGGAGTGGAGAAGGTTGAGAGGTGTAGGTGTTTGATTCATGAGTGTCCTGGAGAAACTAGAAAGCGAGAAACCATTCCCACCTAGTGGCAGAGTAAAGAACCGAAGGACTAGTTTAGGGTGATTGGCACTGGAACTAACGGCACAATGAGGAAAAGCCATTTTATGCGGAGGGTGGGTAGAAGTGGAATGTGTTACCTGAGGGATGGATGAAGACAGATAAAAGGAAATGGATACACACCAAAGGGAAAGATAGGGAAAAGGCAATGGATCGGGACTCAGTGTTTTTTTAAAGAACCAGGTTGAGACACGAAGGGCTGAATGACCTCCTTCCACACTATAACTGTAATTCTTTGGTTCCATGAATTTTAATATTCATCTTGCTGAATCATTCAATTGTCTGTAAGGAAAGTACCTGATTAATTATTTCCCTTGTTTGAGCTGGCAGGATGTAAGCCATTTCAGTCACATAACTTCCTGCATTGTGAAGTCTTTTAACATCAACCAAAATGACCAGGACAGATGGATGGGATAGATCTTGGGTTAACATCTCAGGTCAGGTTTATTTGGAAATGTTGCATTCTTTCAGCAGGGCACAGAAGTGTCAGCCAAGGGTCCCAGAATTGACTTTGAATTTTCCAACTTGGAATGTTACCAATGAAGCTTTGTACAAATAACTACATTGCATTGACTTGAAATAGTTTGATATATTCCATGACGAAGTACAAGTCTATCCAAGTGCCTCATTTTGAAAATGTTTTCTTCTAAGAACATCTTAACGATCTTAAGACAACATCAAAATTATTCAGTAACATTCTGGACAGGACAAGTGTTGACTTGTACTATGTGTTATCAGCTTACTGAGCTTCTATCCAAGAATTGTACTGCAATGTCAAATGGGTTGAAAACACACTTTACAACACTGGTAACAAATGTATTACATATGCGAATTTCCTTCATGTAATGCTTTAATCAACTGATCAATTTAAAATAAACATATTACCAGCAATACACAGTATGATTTTAAAAAGAATTATTCGTTTACATGATATGGGTTTGCCGGCTAGGCATTTATTGCCCATTTGTAGAGAAGCTGGTGGTGAGCTGCCTTCTTGAACAACTGCAGTCCATGTGGCGTAGGTCACCCAGTGTGATGTTAGGAACGTAGATCAAGGATTTTGACCAGCCATAGCGAAGAAACAGCAATACATTTCCAAGTCAGGATAGTGAGTGGATTGGAGGCAAACTTTCAGGTGGTGGTGTTTCCATGTGTCTGTTTCTCTTGACTTCTTAGATGATACGAGTTATAGGTTTGCATAGTGCTGTTGAAGAAGCCTTGCAGTGGAACTTGCATAGTTGATAAACACAGATGAAGTAAATCCTGCATTTCAAATCCCAAAATGGCGTAGTATGTATTGGCCCATGTGCTGAAAGGTCTACAGGTCAAGGAGCATAGGCCTGTTCAGTCACATCAGAACTCATGGTAGAAATCAAGGCCCTGGGTAGATGTTATTCTCGAATTAAGAGACAGCTCTCAATGATGATACACTGCTACCCCTGTGTGGGGTCAAGAGAGTGATTGTTGAAGGTAATGGATGGGATACGAATCAAATGGACCACCTTGTTCTGATTGGTGTTAAGCTTCTTGAGTCTTGTTGGAGCTGCAATAATTCAGGATATTGGGGAGTATTCCATCACATTTCTGACTAACACCTTATACATGGAAGATTGGCTGTAGGGAGTCAGAGTTGAGCACTTGCTACTCATCATCCCAAGACTGCATGTTATTGAGGACTTGGTGCACTTTCTTCAGTATCTGGATAGTCATGAACAGGGCTGAATATTGTTCAAACAACGTTGAAGATCCCCATTTCTGACCTTCTTGTGGAGGAAAGATCATTGATGAAGCTTGTGAAGGTGTTTGGACCTAGGACACTTCCCATTTCTCCACAGTGATGTTCCATGCCTGACACGGTGGAACGCCAACAACCACAGTTATTTTTCTTCATGGCAGGTGTGGCTCCAACCAGGGGAGAGTTGCTCCCTGATTCTCTCTGACTTTAGTTTTCTCTAGAGCTTCTTGTTAATACACTCAGTCAAATGCGGCCTTGATGTCAAGGGCAGTCGCTCTCACCTCACCCCTTGAGTTCTGTTCCTCAGTGTATGTTTGTAATATGGTCAGGATCTGAGTGGCCCTGGTGAAACCTGAACTGAGCATCCATGAGTAGGTTATTGCTGATTCAATGCCACTTGATAGCACTGTTGACAAATCATTAATCATTTTAATGATTTGTCTCTAAATGAGTCTCTATATATTCAGAATGATTGAAAGAGTAAAAGTAGCTGTTATGAGGAATACTTGAAGACTCATGCAATAAAAGAATTAAGATAATTGATCATATATTTCATTTATTGCTTGGGGAATCTCCTTTTGCACACATCCCACTAGACATGTTAACATAGTAAATTATTACATTTCATTTATAATGCTTTGGTTATGAAATAAACTGCAAAGACCAAAGTGCATAAGAAGGTACTAAATAAATACAATTTCTTTCTGACCTAGTGCTTTCCACTATGTTAGTTCCTCATCATTTATGGCTACTTTGGGAATCCAGACGTAGCTAATTGCTTTTCTGATTAGTAAATAAAAATTAGATAATAGAGTTATTGGGCCTAATATCAACATCTGTTTCCTCTACGTTTGAACATTCTAACATTCCCCTAGCTCCCCTTGTCCACTCTCCATAAACTTGAGCTCTTTAAAACTCTATTGTGCTGCTTGTATCAGGTCTTGTTCACCCATCCCCTTGGTCTTACTGATGTCTATTGCCTCCTGCTCTTGAAATGGCATGAATAAAAATTCTCATTCCTGTTTTCAAAACCCTCTACCATCTTGCACCATTCCCCTTAATCCACCTTCTTATCTCTGTAACTTCCTCCAGCCTCATAACTGCATCCCCATGATCTCTGCACTTTTCTACTTTTGATGTCTATTGCAATCTTATTTTTATTTCTCCACCATTGTCAGCTCTTTCTTCAATCTAGTTCCTACCCTCTTCAATCGCACTTTTGATCACCTGTCCTAATGTCTCCTTTGGTATCTTGTTGTCAAATTATATTTGAAAATGGCTTGATGTTGTACCTTGGGAAGTCAAACCATATTAAAGGCACTGTACAAATGCAAGGTGTTAGTTGTTGTAGTCGGTGCACATTTATGTACTTTTTGTGTATTTGTTGATAAAATAATATGATGAAAAGCAGGGCATGCTGTGTGTTTCTGGTTGCCTTGGGTGCTTTACTTCGCTGATCAATGAATGTGATAGAGGTTTCTTAAATAAATGTATACACAGAAATAGTTTTACCTAACATTAAAAATGATAGCAGGAATAAGCCACTTTGAACCTTTTACATCATTTAATAACATCAAGGCTGATCTTTGAGTCCTCTTCATTTCCCAGATTATCTCCACATCCCTGTTTCCACTAATACCTAGACATTTATCAATTTCTACCTTGTATATATTCATTATTGTGTACTCAGTAATGCCGGGGAAGAAAGCTGCAATGATTCACAATGTTTTGAATGAAGAAACCGCTTATTCCTAGTCCTGAACAGCTAATTACCTTATTCAGAGTCTGAGACCTGTTGTCATAATCTTCACAGTGATGGGAAACATTATCCTACCATCTAATTTGTCAAGCACCTAAAGAATGCTTTTATATTTTCTTGGGATCGCTACTACTCATTTAAGTTCTAGTGAACATAGACCTATGCTCCTCAATCACTTGGGATAATTCCCTCATCCCAGAATTCAGCCTAATGAACATTAACTGCACTACCTCGAACAAATTATGTTTGTCTTTAGGTAATGAGATCATAATGTTGCAAAAGGCTCCAGACATAGCCCTACCAATGTCATCCATAATTGGAGTAAGAATTCTGAGTTTATTCTCCAATCACTTTGTAATAAAGGCTAACACACTATTTCCTTTCCAAACATGATGGCCTAGTGGCATTATTACCGGCCTGTTAATCCAGAGACCTAGGTAATGTTGTAGGGACAGAAAGGTGGAGACGTGGCTGTGGTAGTGATATTGCTTCAGGATGTATTTGAAGAGCTTCAGGGCAAAGATTCTGAGGACCCAGGTTTGAATCCAACCATGGCAGATGGTGGATTCAAGTTTAATAAAAAAAAAATTCTGGAAATTAAGAGTCCAATGATAACCATGAATCAATTGTCAGGAAAAACCCATTTTTAGGGAAGGAAAATGCCATTCTTACCTGGTGTGGCCTATGTGTGGCTCCAAACCCACATGGCAATGTGGTTGACTCTTCAGAACAACACAACACAGGAACAGGCCCTTCAGCCCTCCAAACCTGCACCGATACTGTCCTCTGGATAATTAGGGAGAGGCAATAAATTCCGACCCAGCCAGTGATGCCCTCATCCCGTTGTTATGGACCAGACCAAACTTCCTCAAAATATTTTAAGAAGATAGCCTTGACCCTAGCTAAGTGTAAGGCGTTGTGATCTAGTTGCAATTTGATTGGTCAAACTACTTGACTTTAAGCAAAACACACTTTATTTTTCCACCACATTTAAAATACAGACAAAATAAAAATAAAAGAAATGGCTTAACAATAACTCCATTAAAATTCTTAACAAAATAATGTGCGTATTAACCACTCCCAATTAATTGTTCCTATATAGTAACGTGCCATGAACATACACTCGGCAAAGGCGAAGTCAGTAAAACAGATTGTCTCACACGCAATTCTCGCAGCAGGATGAGAACCCCAGCTTTTAGCTGTAACAGAGAGAGGAGTAAGAGCTTCCACATCCAGCTTCAAGACCCCAGCAACTACTGAAAGCTAAAACCAAAAGTCATGGTTCTGTGGGAGCTTGACCCCACCTATTCAGGGTGCTTCTATTGTTCCAACTTTTAAAAAAAACCCAAGGCCTCTGAAGAAGGGTCTTGACTCGAAACGACAACTTTCTTGCTCCTCTGATGCTGCCTGGAGCTGGAGGAGCTGCTTTTCCAGCTTCACACGATGTTATTCAAGGCCTCAGAAGCTGTTTATTTTATGGACTATGAAGCAGACTGCTCACCATCTCTGTCTCAACCTTTCTTCATAAAAAAAGGACAAAATACACCTCTTGAAGCCATAGTATGACCACAGCAAACAAATTAAGAAAAAAAATTATATGTGAACATTCTCTGATTCATGCGCAAGGACACCCAGGTAATTCTGAGGAATGGCATTAACTAGTCTCGCACCTTTACAAATTATTCTATTTTTTCCTTCCAGTGTGGATAACTTCACATTCCTCCATACTATATTCCATCTGCTACATTTACAACTGTACTTTTATCCATACTCTTATGTGACCTCTTTTCGTTTTCATGAGTATGGCTGCTTGCTACAGTTGTATGGAGCATTGATAAGGCCACATCTGAAGGTTTAAGCACAGTTTTCATCTGCTTATTTAAGAAAGGACATAAATTGTGTAGAAATAGTTCTGAGAATGTTCACTCAACTGAGACCTAGTCAAAAATCACACGACACCAGGTTATAGTCCAACAGGTTTATTTGAAAACACAAGCTTTCAGAGCCTCACTCATTCTTCAGGTGTTAGTGAGAGAGGTAGCATCAGATACAGAATTTATAAGTAAAAAGATCAAAGGGTCACACCATTGATGAAGATGTATTAAACCGAAGATGCTGTTAAATCTTTAATCAGTTGGAAGGTTTTAATTGATTAATACGTATATGCAAATCCCTGAATTCCTTTCAAGTTACTGTCCTGAGAGAACTAAAGGTTTCGTCAGTGTAAAGAAAAGGTGGCATTTTAGGTCAGACAATGCATGTTAGGTGTGAGGCCTTGTTTACAGTCTGATTGTGTTCTGCTTTGGAGTCAGGGTGTTTTTATTTCTAAAGTAGAAATTTATATAGCACCACTTTGACTGACTGGCCGTTACCTAATGAGGAAAGGTTGAACATGCTGGTTCTGTATCCCTTGGAGTTTAACAGAACAAGAGTTGAGCTGATTGGAACATATAACAGCCTGAGGGGACATAACAGAATGAAAACTGAAAGGAGTTTTCCCCTTATAGGGAGAGTAAGCTGAGCAATAGTTTAAGAATAAGGGGTCACCTATTTAACACAAACAAAGAAGATTTTTTTCCTTTGAAGCTTGAGAGTCCTTGGAGCTTTCTCTCCCCAAGGGACCATAGAGTGGAATCATTTAATACATCAGAGATAGAAACTATTTTCTAGTTCAAAGATATTATTACACACAGGAGCAGGTTGGACTTGACTCCAAGTTTCTTCGTTCCAGAGTAGGGACCTTACCACTGCACCACAACCGCCAATGTAGAGATAGATAGCTTCTTGACTAACAACTAATCAATGGTTATCAGAAGCAGTTGTGACAATAAAATCAGCTATGCTGTTATTGAATAGCAAAGTGAGTGAGGGGCAACAAATGGCTTACTCAGGATCTTAAATTAAGTCTGATGCATTTTCCACTAACATTAATCATGCCACTATTTAATGCAGCTGAAAGCATCAACAATATACAAACAATAACACTAGGAGATTCAGCTACAGCCACACAAAGTTGTAGGCTGGTACTTCTGTTCGAACCATTTTCCAATACTGTGTGTGTCTATTTCTACTGTCATTCTTGCAATTCAGGTAGAATCTTGTACTTTCAGAAGTACTTGGACGTAGCTAAATTTGCTAAGCTACTACATGCCACAGTGATGCCACCCGAAGGCTGCAGGAACAGCAAATCATATTCAGCCTGGGAACCCTGCAGCCCAATGGCATCAATGTGGATTTCACAAGCTTCAAAATCTCCCCTCCCCCAACCGCATTCCAAAACCAGCCCAGCTCATCTCCACCTCCCTAACCTGTTCTTCCTCTCACCTATCCCCTCCTCCCACCTCAAGCCACACCCCCATCTATCTACTAACATCATCCCACCCCCTTGACCTGTCCATCCTCCCTGGACTGACCCATCTCCTCCCTACCCCCCTACCTACACTCACCTTTACTGGCTCCATCCCCGCCTCTTCGACTTGTCTGCCTCCTCTCCACCATCCATCTTCTATCCGCCTCCCCGTCTCTCCCTATTTATTTCAGAACCCTCTTCCCCTCCCTCATTTCTGAAGAAGGGTCTAGGCCCGAAACATCAAGGTTTCCTGCTCCTATGATGCTGCTTGGCCTGCTGTGTTCATCCAGCCCCACACCTCGTTATCTCAGATTCTCCAGCATCTGCAGTACCTTTTATCTCTCATGCAGAAAGAATGTTAGATTAGTTATTTAGCTCAGTTGGATTGCAACACCAAGTAATACCTTCAGCACAGATTCAATTCCCCACACTAACTGAGGTTACCATGAAGATGTCAACTTCTCCCCTCATCGGAGGCATAGTGACACTCAGGTGAAGTCACCACCAGTTACCTCTCTCTACTGAGAGAGCAAGGCCATGACATTTTTACTTTGGGTGGAGGCGGTCATTATCTTTATCTATTCTACAAAAAGGCTTCCATTCATGAGATACCTTTCATTACCACACTATAAACATAACAAATTTGAGCCAATTAAGTTTTTTTAGAAGAATGGCCATTGTTAGAAACACAGCAACCAACAGGCACACACCAAGCTGCTTCATACAGTAACTTTAAAAGAACCCAGATGGTTTGACTTGCTGTTGTTTATTGAGAGAATAAATATTGACCAGGACACCAGGCAGAACACTACCATGCTTCTTCAGAACTGGGAAACTAATTACTGCAGACGCTGAAATCTGTGCTGAAAATAACGAGCAAGCTAATGTTGAGTCCAAATGAATCTTTACCAGCTCTCTACCATTTAGACTCGAAACATTTGTTTGCTCTCCCTCTCTCTCCTTGGATGCTGCCCAACCCACTGTAATTGTCATAATTTTTTCTTTAGAATTGTATCAGACAAACTTTGGTATTTACTGGGGAGGTTAGAGGTGTTTTTAGCTCTCATCTCATCTGAAAGAGGGCATCCCCAAACATGCAGCACTCCCTCAGAGTGCAGGACAGCGTCAGCCTTGATTTTTGCACTTAGCTATCTGGAGAAAGTTCCAAAGTCATTAGACTCGAAACATTAGCTGTTTTTCTATCTCGCCCTCCTTTTCCCCCACAGATCTGTGGATCTCTGGCACTTCCTCTTTTTAATTTCTGGAAAGAGCCGGGACCGACGGCGTTGCCCACCTAAGCCACAGCTATACAAACAAACAGGGAAAAGATGTTGAGAAGTCGGGACACTTCAGAAGGGTGCGTAGTCAGATCTGCGCCATCACTAGGAGGCTGCCTGCTTCAAACGTCGACATTCAACTAAACTGAGGCAAGATAGAGAATAAAACGAACTCAGGGCAGCGTAAGACCTCCCCTGCATCACGTCTCCCCCTCCGGGGACACTGACGAGGTTCCTGCCTCGCTTCTCGTCTTTAGCCCATTTCTGATCCAATCGTAGCTCGGCGCCGGCCGTGCTCCCTCCTGATTGGCCGGGGTGGTGAGGGCGCGCGCTCACGGGCCGGCCATTGGCTGTTGCCAACGGGGGCGCGCGCCGCGTCACGTGATCGATTCAAAATGGCGCCGGTGTTGTTTTGATGAATAAGAGACTTTGTGTCAAAGGCAGGGGCCTTCCTTACAGAGGCCACGGGGTATTGGGGAAAATAAAAGAAAGGCATTTCTCTTCCCCTTCTTCCTGATCAGCAGTAACGTTTATTTATGTTTATTAAAATAGTTTGAGATAAACTATGCACTTTTGTTGAAAAAAGTAAGGTTTTAACGAAAAGGAACAATATACTGAAAGAATGGAAGAACTTAGTGCTGATGAGGTGAGGAGAGACCTGGTGTTGTCCTGTTTCTCATCTGTGTTACATGCCGCTTGTTTTATTTTAAAGAAGTGTACTTTTTTAATTGTAAGAAAAAGAGCTAAACTCATTGCATGCCCTTTTGCTGGAAGCTCGTCAGCCTCATTGAAGTAGTCGACTTGTGTAGGCCATTCTTGCCTATTTCATGGTTTAAAGATTTATTAGAATCTCTTATTTATCAATGTTGCTTTACAGCTTTCTATTCAGTAATTTGTGCGATAGCTTGCTTATAAGCACGGTAATTGCGAAAGTGCGTGCTCCTCCAAAGTGGATAAAAATGCGGTTTTTCAATGTATAAAACTGACTTCGATTTCTGTATATATGTAATTTTTATTAGAAAAATATGACTCTAAGAAACACTTTCCGGAGCCAGCATTTTGTACCCTCTTCAAAATAATTTATTCATTTCCTGCGGTACATTTTTAAAGCTAATGGCACTTTTTGGCTTTTACCCTGGAGCTGTAGGCCTCTTATTTCAGTGAGTGTGGGTAGAAAAGGAAACGAGCACAGGAGAGATTTTTATCAATTAGGAATTGGTTAGTGCAAACATATATATGATTTTTCTCACTTTCGTAAGTGATTCATAATGCTCTCTATTAAAATTGTCATAAATGAACAGCATGTTATCGTACAATTGTCAGTTACTTGTGCTAATTTTGATATTGTGGTGCACGTTATTGTTAGTGAACATCAACTAGCTTTATTTGACAAATTATAGCTTGGTGTTGTGAATGCTTAGGTTTTTTATTTTTGAAATATGAAGAAAGTGAAAGTCTATATGTATAACAGCATGTAATAACTACCATATTTGACCACAGTACTGGTTTATCTGCTTGATAATACCTGCAGTTTTAACTGCATGGGTACTTTATTTTGTTTTGTTTAACTAGTTTTAAGAAATAATGTTAGTTTAAACTAACATAACTTTTTTTTTGAAGTATACATCTTGCATCAATTTTTTTTTTCTAACCTGTGGTGAATCTTCCAAGAAAAGTTCTGAAATCTCTGACTTTGAATAAAATTGAACTGGCTGAGGAGAAGGATGCCAATTCAAGCTAGCAGTTATAGCAGACATTGCAGTAGGATCAGTATAGTGTTGTTGTGAAAATTTTGCATGATTTTGACCAACAAATATTTGAATTACAATAGCATTCCATCCTTTACCTGTACGGAATGATGTAATTATAATTTTCCTCTGAACATTACTTTCTGATTTTCTGCTTAGCTTATGACAATGGTTGTGAATGCTTCTAACTGAAAAAGTTTGAATCATTGCCATCTATTAGAAAAATGAATGATTCCAAAGATATGTATTTTTCATCTAGGACAATAGGTTAAACTCCGTTTTAGATCCCATTCATCCATGCCAAAATCTTGGTTCTAAAAATCACTTGTAAATTTGTAATTGGCTATACTTGGAATGCCAATTGGCTGACCTGCTATTGTACCACCTTCAGTTTTTCGCAGTCCTGTTTAGCTTTATTCGACACTAATGCATCAAATTTACTGAGGAAAAGTATCATCATGCTGATCTCAGGTAAAATTATTGCAAAATCAATATATTTTTGCATTGATTCTGAAAGATGTGGGTCTCTCAGATTTACTGGTGTTCTATTTACTTACCACTTTTGAGGTAAATATTATTTTATCTTTTCCAGCTCCTCTGTCAGCCTCCCTTTCCCCGCCAGTCACTTGCAATATGAGTTATTTAGTTGCTTTATTCTTTAGCAAATTTTCAGACTTTGCTTTAACATTCAAGTTTTTTTTATCCCCTTCCTCTTTAAATTGTCCCCTCCATCCCATCCTGTCCTGGTTGTGTTGTCCACACTGGGTTTATATTTTTTTGCTGTTGATGCTCAGGGAAGCTTTTGCTAATATTCAGCTTTCATTGAGCAGGAAATTACCTTTCATAAGCCCAATTGACTGAACTGATTTGTGGCACTCATCTCAGCACGATTACTTCAGAAATGTTAGTGTGTAAACAAGAAAAATGTTTTTCTTTTCTGTTGCACTTCAGTTATTTGTAAATGTTCTGCTTGGATGACACTACTGCAGTTGGTTATACTGCTATTCTATAGGAAAAGTGAGAAGTGCAACTTCCATGATAACAAGGTGTAGAGCTGGATGAACACAGCAGGCCAAGCAGCATCAGAGAAGCAGGAAGGCTGACATTTCGG
>JAHRHZ010000004.1:5017394-5036027 GCA_024137785.1 Ginglymostoma cirratum | reverse complement strand
TTCCTGCTTCTCTGATGCTGCTTGGCCTGCTGTGTTCATCCAGCTCTACACCTTGTTATCTCAGATTCTCCAGCATCTGCAGTTCCTGCTATCTCTGAAACAATTTTAACCCCAATGCAACTTCCGTGATTGTTTTGGTGCAGTGGTGATGCCCCTATCTCTGAGCTAGGAGGCCTGGGTTTAAGACCCACCTGCTCTAGAAGTACGTAATAACATCTCTGAATAGGTTGATTAGGAAAACATTTTTAAAAATGCAAATTCCACCTTGTCTGTCTCACTCACTTGCTTGTGCAAAAAGCTAATTTCTCTATAGGAACTTGAGTTTTCTGGTTCTTTTCTCTGTAATTGTCACAAGGAATGGCTTGATGCATAATGAGCATTGCCATTTTACAGACTAGAGTGAAAACAATCGTTTTCATGCATCTAAGATTGTTTCAATTTGCCCAGAACAGTTAGAAACTTTTAAGACTTTAGACCCAGTGAAATTTCAAGATGAATTCCGGATTACAATCTGACCAGTTTGTGGCTAAGTCTTTGCAGTGGAGACTAATAATAATTTATTAATTGTATCTGTAAATTGTCAATGATTTTAGTTTTCATTCTACTTATTTACAGTCTTAATCACAAAGGTAAAAGGAGTTAATGAAGATTTGAATGTTTTTTTGATTTTTTTTTGTTTGAAAGATTTGGGTTGTTCTTGGTACTTGCTACTTATGACTATAACTGGTAGATTTGAGTGGGGAGCAATAAGTTGCTGAGATTTCTCTTGCACGTTGATACTATAGCAGCAGACACTGACTAAACAATCTTTTCAGTTCTCATTTCACACCACTCCTTAACTAATCAAACGTGAACCAATCATTTAATTTGACAGATATTACACAGACTATCATATGTCAGTGTAATATAGCTATCATTATGATAGTTAACTTCCACCATTTTAGTCAGCAACGTGCATTTAATAAGTTGAATTCTATGCTTTGAGTAGGAATGCTTTAAACTTGCAACCCTCTGCAATGAATAAAATTGTGGGTATACATGAAATGTATGCAGACAGCTAGGAGAATCTAACTTTTGGTGACATTTAAATTGGATTGTGGAAAAAAATCTGGAATTCAAAGCTATTAGTGACTATGACCCGATCAGTGAGGTTGTAAACAGCCATTCTGGTTCACTAATATCCTTTAGAGAAGGAAATCTGCTCACCTTTGTGATTCCATACCCACAGCAATGTGGTTGACTCTTAATGATCTTCTGAAATGGCGTAACAAGCCACTGACTTCACGGGCAATTAGAGATAGACAACAAATTCTGTCCTAGCCAGATGAGATACCTTTATCCTGTGAAGCAATAAAATGTGGCCTTTGGGTGAGACAGAAATTGGAATTGTTTGTGGAAGCCACTGCAAGTCCATCAAGTGAGGTATGAAAGAAAGACCAGCACAAGTGTAATTATTACTTGTCGCAAGAGAAATGTTAAAGCTGAAATTGGTATTTAAGTGTTCGTAGTCAGTTTTCCTCTGTGGGTGTTTCTTACTGCTAACTGGTGCTCCCAATAACAAGACATGAATGCCATCTCATCTTTAGCTGCATTAACCAATTTGCTGTTTATCTTTTCAGATGGGCAATTAAACCTTTTGAAGGGATGGTTTCTTAGCCATGGCTGGAGATTTGGGGAACGGGAGGAGTACAGGGAAAAACTTGTCTGAGATCAGAATTACCAAGGCAAATGGTTCTTCTGTTGGCAAAGAATAATGTCGATTTCTAATATATAGAATCTGTAATAATTTTGTTAGTACCTTTGGCAGATTAAAAACATGTTTGAAAAGTTAAATGTATAAAAATTACATGCAGTTTCATGCACAGCCCTTTCAAGGGGAAAGGGAAATAACTTTAGTTTCTGGGAAATTTAATAGCAGGTTAATTTTAATATGTCTTAAGTGAATATTTCTTTTATCGAATCAAAGAGCTGTACAGCAAGGAAACAGACCCTTTGGCCCAACTTGTCCACGCTGCCCAGATATTCTAAATTTAGTCCCATTTGCCAGCATTTGGTCCATATCCGTCTAAATCCTTCCTATTCATAGACCCATCCAAATGTCTTTTAAATGTTGTAATTGTACCCGCCTCCACCACTTCCTCTGGCAGCCTATTCCGTACACACAACATCCTCTGCTTGAAAAAGTTGCCCCTTAGGTCTGTTTTAAATCTTTTTCCTCTCACCTTAAACCTACGCCTTCTAGTTTTGGGCTCCGCTACCCTGACGAAAAGACCTTGGCTATTCACCCTATCCGTGCTCCTCATGATTTTATGAACTTCTATAAAGTCACCCAACCTATTCAGCCTTTCCCTATAGTTCACACCTTCTAATGCTGGTGACATGCTTGTAAATCTTTTCTGAATCCTTTCAAGTTTTACAGCATCCCTCCTATAGCAGGAGAGCAGAACTGAATGCAGTATTCCAAAAGTGACCTAACCAATGTCCTATACAGCTGCAACGTGACCTCCCAACTCCGACACTCGATGTCCTCATTTTTGACTCCACTCCTCAACAGAGCAGTAATAAAAAGAACTGCACAAACTGAAGTCATGTGACGTACTCACCTTTATTTTCCCTTCAGTAAATGTAAACTACAGCCATAAATGTAATGGCAGCAATCAAACAAGAAGTTGAATTTAAATAAAACTTTGGAAATTTCTCTTCATGGAAAAGTAACTCTAAATATGTAATGCAATGAAAGTTAACTGCTGAGCTTCACTGCAAAGTTATGGAATGGCATTCTTCTGCACTGTAACAATTTGGCTCGTTGAACCTGAGTCAACTTTGAAAGAACAACTGGCTTGCCCCTCCATTCACTTTGCCTTTTCTCTGTAATCCTGTAAACTTACTTTCATCAGGTGCTTATTCAATGTTCTTTTGAAAGTCATGCCATCACCACCCTTTAACCTGATGCTTTTAAACATAGAAATATGGAGTAAGCATACAGGAGTAAGCAATTTGATCCCTCGAACCTGCCCCGCTATTCAATGCGATCATGGCTGATCATCAAGCTCAATACCCTAATTCCACTCTCCTTGGTCCCTTTAGCCACGAGCTATACGTACCTCCTTGAAAACACTTTCTGTGGTAGTGCATTTCACAGGGTCACTACTCTCTGGGTGAAGAAATTTATCCTCATTTCAGTCCTACCCCTTAGCCTTAAACTGTGACTCCTCATTTTGGACCCCCAACATCAGCAACATCCTCCCTGCATCTAACCTGTTCAGTCCTGTTTAAAAAAAGTTATAGGTTTGTGAGATTCCCTCTCGTTCTTCTAAAGTCTGAACTTTTGTGATGTATCACTTCCTGTGGTAAAAACATTTTTTTTCTCGTGTTTGGATTTTTATTTTTTGCAAATCACTGATTCTGCAACTGTTAATCATTCAGTCCTAAAGAGATCCTGACGCATAGAGTTGGTTTGAAGAGGCATTTTAACTGCTCAGTTTTACAATGCAGGAAGATTGAAGCTGGGTCAGTCAGGTGTGGGCATCCTTATATCATAACAGATGCAGTGAAAAATATCTTTTTATACAAAATCAGTGCATTTACACAACATGAAAGCAGCGCCAGTTCTAAATCTTAAATTTTAATTTTCAGGTTCTTCACTAAGTATTCTGACCATTTGCCACTCAATCAGAAGTTTAGCTGACTATTGAGTACCAGTTACATGCCATGATAAAGCTTGCATGCACGTTTTAAAAATAACACAGTAGTGCATGAATACAGGTTATTGTTTTTGTTGCAGTGGAATAAAAAGGGTTTAGAAATTTTAGGCAAATCTTCTGAATAAATATACTCAGGCTTTGCAAGGCAGTCGCCAGCTGTTAATTGCATTGGCATTCTTTCGGCGATGATTGGGTTTGGACTTTCAGTTTCACCACTTTGTCTTGTGCAGCCATGTTATTTATTGCAAATGTCAAAAAATATATTGTACTCCCCGATATCTGCCAACATGACCTGTTTGGGAATTATTTGACAAGGCATTACTTTTTAATCTTTTAAACATCTGTTATTGAAAGCTTGAAAACCGCTTGTTAGAACCTGTAACAGCTTTGGAATTTCTATCTTTGAGTGGAAGCTAAGTTTAATTGAAATAAACTGGATCTTAAATACTAATGTCTAAAAATAGATAGTTGCTTTCTATAAAAATAATTTGCTGCCTTGCTGCAGAGGAACTGTGAGAACTAGTCAGTGTTCTTCTTCCCCTAACACATTTTGAATTTGGTTCCTATGTTATTGTAACATCTTCAAGCGGCTGTGTTTATCAGAAATATTAATCAAGGAGTAAATGAGTCGATAAGAGGTTATACTGTGCACAGAAATCCTTTAAGATTGCTGTCTACAGACTAAATTAAGAATGACGTGGACTTTTTTAAAGGTGTACCTCATGGAGCAAAATATATCGGCCTTTATTTTTATCCCTTTGCCCCCTCCCCTTTTCCACCAGCATATAAGGAAGATTTGGGTGAAGTGTTAAAATTTGGAGAAATGAAATCTTGTTTTCAGTTGTCTGTCCCATTTAAAGCAAAATGGGCACCTATTTACGATGTAAAAAGTCATGGGCTGATGTTGCCCACTTCGGTGTTAATAGCAAGCTAGGGGAATTCCACATTGTCAGCTTCCTGCCAAAAGAATCATGGTGGGTGGGGGAAGAAGAGGGGAGGAGCCAACTGTTCAGAAGAGGCCAAGATAAATGTGAACATATTTTTTTCTCTCTCTCTATTGTGCAAGAGCAGAATAGTTCTCCCCAGGTCTTCCCTAAATATTTCCCCCTCCTCCACATACTGAGATCATGAATGGGTTACTATTTTTCACTAAGTTATGCTAGTCTTGTAGCTCTCCTGTTACTGTTGCCTTCCCCCGATTTGTGTGAAGCAACTCGTGGAGTTGGGTTGGGTGAAACATTAAGAACATTGTTCCTTCAGTTGTCTTGTTATTATGACACCTACTTCTTGAGCCACCCTTATTGACCAAAAAAAGGCAAGATATCTCATTGAGAGAAGGCCTGCACTAATCCTGGAGACTAGGATTTGTGTTGCATATCCCTTCTCTAAGAGATACCTAAGCTAGGGGTTTCATGGACTGGGAATAAAATATTGTTTGAAGTATTAAGAGCTCATGACTTTGGTGACTGACATAATTGAGTGTAAAATTGTCATGTGTCAGAAAATACATTGTTGACATCTCTATGCCTTTCTACGACTCTTTGCTATTTTCAGTTGGGTACATTGAGTATTTAGTGCAACGTTGCCATGTTTGCAGAAATTTCACCATTTCTGTTCCTCATGACTTCAACTGTACTGAAATGTGCTCTGGTAAAGATACTTTTACATCTGCTTTTGTGATATATATTTTCATATGCAATACTTGTGAATCGAAATTACAGAAAACTAGTCAACCCATTGTGCCTGAGCTGCTGCAGGATCTTTAACTGGAGCTAATTATTCTCAAACTAGATTTCTTTTTCAAATGTTTGTTCAATATAATTTAAAATTGTTATAGTCCGTTTCAATGTCCACTTGTGACTAACTCTAAATATATTCTAACTGCTAATGTTCTCTCAATTAATAATTCTTATTGATTTGCCAACCAAAGCTTTGGCTGTTTCTAATCATTTTTTTGAAAGCCACCTTGGATTTCCTTAATTTCTCATAAATCTTTTACCATGGTTGTAATATTCCTTAAATAATATTGCGTGCGGAGCTGCAGAGAATGTTCCATCAGTGGACTAACTAATGGCTTGTGCAATTCTAACATGAATCAATGCCACGTATTTGGCTAGACCTCTGGTATGCTTCCTCAGTCCGCCATGCTCGTGGTTTGGTTTTAGGTGCAACCTTTTATGTAATTCTTTCTATGCCTATTTCCAAGTAACTTTGTGATAAGTAGGAACAGAAATGTTTTACATGGCATCCTGAGACACTGTTATTGACATCTTCCCAGTCCAACTTTCAATATTTCATAATGCAGGTATCCTCTGTAATTTGTTTTCCAGGGAAAAATTATTCTAGGCCAGGTTCCCTTTTATCCAAAAGGAATTAAATAAATGCCAATTCATTATTTTCAAAGCATTCTCTAACCTTCAAGTCATTTACTTGTCCTTCATTACCTATCCTCCGTATGGACTGGTCAATGTTTTGAGAAAGAAACTAGTCCTGGATGCATCCTAAGAACCTTTCTTCATTTAATCACTGATCTTTATCATAAGATCACCTAACTTAAATAGTCATGGTCCTCATTGTTAATATTGCAAATGCATTTTGCCTATAGATCTTGTTTTTGATTTGTTTGCCACTCCTGTATATTTTGCACCCTTGGATATTCTTCTTAAGTTGCAAAAATTTTCTCCATTTTCATTGCAACATCACAGAAAAAGCTTATTGGTCTTTATCACGTTGCTGTTTGTGGGATCTTGCTATGTAGAAAATGGCAAAAGTATTTAATCAACTTTTTAATGTGAGTTGGGAAGTCCTTATAGAAGTGATCATAAAACCCTTACAGCATGGAAGTAGGCCATCTGGCCTATTGTGTCCATACCGACCCTCCAGAGAGCATCTCAGATGTTCATACTATTCCCGTTGGTGCGTTATGATCTTGTTTATTCTGCACATGTGCTGAAAATACCTGCTAATTATTGAGCTAGAAGATACTGCCCTTGGTCCATGCTGCAGAAATCCCTGTCTTAGCCACCGGTTTCTGCCCTCTTCCTGAGCATTGAGTCTGAGCCAAGCATTTCCCATAGACCCTGAGCTGAGCTCCTCATCCTGTATCTCCTCCATGACCAAAACCATCAACTTCCACTTCTGTAACATTGCCTATCTCAACTTTATTGTCAGCACATGAGCTGAAGCAATACCCTCACTGTGCTTTATCACCAAAATACTCAACTATCCAGTACTCTTCTGGTCAGTCTCCTGCTTTCTGTAATCTTGAGCATATTTAAAACTCTGCTGTCTGTATGCTAACTTGCATCATCCATCACCTCTGAGATACTGTAGTCCAGCAGAATGTCTATTTTTAAATTCTGATTGCTGTTTTCAAATCTTTCCAAGGTCTCACCCCTCCCTATCTCTGAGTAACCTCTCGCAGCCTGAAAACCCTCTGATAAATGCATTTAACCTCATGAGTTTTGGTTGGTCCGTTGTTGATGTCCATCTCTTCAGCTGCAGAGACTCTAACCTCTGGAATACCATTCCTAAATCCCTGTGTCTTTCATGTCCTTTCTTTAAAATGCTGCTTACAAACCTAATTCCTTGACAGTGTTTATCACCTGTCCTATTATTTGCTTTAGTGTTTGTGTCAAATTTTGTTTGAAAATGCTCATTTGAAGCTCTTAATGTTGCTCTATATCCAAAATTATTGTTTGCTGTGTGCCCTTAATGCGTAGTGAAATTTATGGAAAGAGGTTTATTATCTAAAATGTCGCTACTGCGGTTTTATTAAATAATCTGCAGCTGATTGATTAAAACTTTTCTAACATCTGTGCAGTATTTGTGGTGTTTTGGCAATATTTGCAAGCTCTGGTGTTTGTGCTGATGCCAGTTTGAGCAGTGACATTTTCTCCCTTTTCGAACATAGATTCGTAGAAGACGTCTTGCACGGCTGGCTGGTGGACTGACTTCGCAACCTACCACTCCACTTACCTCCCCACAGCGAGAAAACCCACCTGGAGTGTCTACAGCAACACCAAACATATCTCAAAATATGGCCCTAAGTGTACAGAGCATGACTCCTGCCACATCTCCTATTGGAGCAACAGGTATGGGAGTGTGAGGTAGTTGGATCTGATTGAGCTAAATTGCTAGCAGTTTTGCAATTGGCTAGCTAGGTTTAATCTTGATGTTCATTCTGTAAAAGCAATACACAATAGCTGGAAAATTTTTCTTTCCTGTTTATCTCAAGGTTGTGAGCTGATGGCTTCTTGTGGCAGTCAAGTACACATTTTATTTGGGGTCAAGTTATAAACTTTCTTTATCTGTCGATCCAAGTTAAGGCAGGAGGTATATTTAATAACAATGCTGCATTTAATATGTCGCTATTGTGGCAGAAACTGGGGCGTTTCAAACATGGATTGTAGAAAGCCTGTCATGACCCAAAATAATTGAATTTTTACAGGGGCAGGAGAGTTTTCCATCATGTCAAATGCTTTATTTAAAATATTGCTTCTGTTTGCTGATTATATCTACTTCGTTGTCGCTATTTTTAAAGCTTTGTTTTTCATTAAATAAGTTGGTTTTCTGTGTGTACAGCAAAACCTGAATCAATGTATGCTCCCAAAAACATAATCACTCCTAGCAGTTCCAAATAGCTTTTATTGTTAAATAAACAAGTGGCATTCTATAATTCTGGACACCTGCAGAGTCTAAATTGGAGCAAATGAAAGTTTATAACTTGACCCCAAACAAATTTACAAAAAAAGGAAGATTTATATAGATTGCAGGGTCTCTAGGTGCTGTGTGTCCAAACTTTGCAACTTAAAGTATAGGACATGACTTGACAGCACAATTTGAAACCTACAGACTGAATATATGATTGTGATGGTTATTCGTACCAACGGATAGATGCTGCTGAATTCGTTTTATCCCTGTTTTGGTATCAGGGTTTGATTCTGCTCAACTCCCTAGAACTATGATGTCCACAGGTACCCATGGTTGTATTTCCCCTTCCCTGCCCAAACTTTCACCAGCATGTAAACCCCACCCCCCACCAAATAAAACATTCTTCCTGCAGCAGCTGTCCCTGCATTTAGCAATGTTTGAATCGCCCTTGCAGTTGCTATCACTGTGTACGGTGATCATATTGAAAAGCGGGATGCCTACATAAAAAAAAAAGCATGTTCATAACCTGTCCTTGGATGGTCCACACTTTACAGACTTGATTGTGCTTTAATTCACTTGTTGATTTTGAATCTTGTCTCTATCCCTTTTTTTAAAATCCAACAGTTAAATGGATTTTCACCAAGGATGTATTTATTTTTATTGTACTGGTGCTAACAGACGAACGTTAGAGTTTTTGAGAAGATTTGTAGCTCAGGTTGTGGATTGGGTTGTAGACTTGCTCACCGAGCCAGTGCGTTTGGTTTTATCACCCTGCTAGGTGACATCGTCAGTGCTTCTCCAGTGAAGCGTTGGTGTTCTGTCCCGCTTGTTATTTATGTGCCTTGGTTTGCTGGGTTGCTTGGCATTACTTAGGTTCTGTTCCTCAGTGGTTTGTACACTGGGTCCAGTTCAGCGTGATTGTTGATGGAGTTCTGGTTGGAATGCCAGGCCTCCAGGAATTCCCTGGCATGTCTGTTTGGTTCGTGCTATTATGGATGTGTTGTCCAAGTCAAATTCGTGTCCCTCATTGTCAGTGTGTATCAGGACTAGTGAGAATTGGTTGTGTCTTCTGGTGGCTAGTCGGCAGTCATGTATCCTTATTGTCGGTTGTCTTCCTTGTTTGGCCGATGTAATATTTTTCAAACATGGAAGAAAACTGACAATAAGGATACACAAATGCTGACTAGCCACCAAGAGACACGATCAACTATCACTAGTCTGGATACACACGGACAAAGAAGGACACAAATTCGACTGGGACAACACTTTTATAATAGTATGAGCCAAATAGAGAGATGCCTGGGAATTCCTGGAGGACTGGCATTCCAACCAGAACTCCATCAACAAACACGTTGAACTCAACCCAGTGTACAAACCGCTGAAAAACAGAACCGGAAGTAATGCCAACCACCCTAGCAAACCGAGGCATTTAAATAACAAGAGGGGCAGAACACCGCTTCACCAGAGGCGCACTGACGATGTTACCTAGCAGAGTGACAAAACTTCTGCAATCAAATGCACCAGATTGGCGAGCAAGTCTAAACCTCAACAGACAAAGGTAATTGAGAATTTTTTTCTCTTCCAAACGTCAGGTTGCTGATAACTTAAAGCAAATTGGTGCATGAACCTATAACCAATGGAGTGTTGAAGTGAAAAGGTTTAATTTGGTTTTTATCCTTGACTAAGATGTGTCTTGGGAACTGTCGTACCTGGCATGAAGAACTTACTGAGCTGACTGCAATGTAGTATTAAAAATATTTTGGTTTATTGAGACCAATAGCTGGTAATAGGATTGAAAACAACATTTTAAAACAAAGATAAAAGGTACTGCAGATGCTGGAGAATCCGAGATAACAAGCATGGGGCTGGATGTACACAGCAGGTCCAGCAGCATCATAGGAGCAGGAAAACTTGACGTTTCGGGCCTAAACCCTTCATCAGCATTTCTGATGAAGGGTTTAGGCCCGAAACGTCAAGTTTTCCTGCTCCTATGATGCTGCTTGACCTGCTGTGTTCATCCAGCCCCATGCTTGTTATTTTAAAACAAAAGTTTGTTTTGAAATGTTACCACTTCTGTTGAAATAAGGTAGCCAACTCAGAACTGTGGAGCCAATTTTGATGCCTTGAAGCTGATCTAAATCATTCTTGTAGTTCAAGTTGCCGTAGAACTTAACCATTATTGTTCTTTGTTTTTAAGATGGCCTGAAATGAAAATGCACATCATATGTCCTGTCTAAATAGCACTACTTGATACAGTGGCTCAAATTATTTTCATGAATTTAGATGGATAAGATTTTTTTTTGACTAGGAAATCGGTGGAATGTGTATTTGATCCCTAGCTTGTTGCCACTTGACTTGCCCACATCAACATGCTTGTACTTACCTTCAACACACCACCTTCCAGTATTTTCCACCATCTCTGGTCATTCATCTGAGTATTATAAGACTCTGGTTTGATAACACAAATGTTTAAATAATGTTTGCCTCTCACCGTTCATCTGGCAGAGCGTGAAAATTTTGTGGGCCCTCTTTCTTGTTTGAAATCCCAGTGACTATATGAATTTCCGGACTTTGGCTTTGTCTTTAATACTTGGGAGATTTGTTGCTTCACAGATGGGAAGTGAGTGCTGGGAATTGAGCACTGCTTCTACCAGCCACTAGCTGTTTCAAAGTGTATCTATTTTATTTAATTACCAAAGCAGTCAATTTGTTTCTTTTTAATTAACAATCGTATCAGAACAAAAGAGACTTGCAGCAGGTTTCTTCAATAAACACAAAAATAACTTGTTTATTATAAGCAAGCTTATTCTTTCAAAACTGACAACTAAATTACTGTTTGGAACTGATCTATATCCTCTTAATCCCAGACACACGACTTCACATATTTGACCAGAACAATTCTATAGAGGTAATGTGTCCTTTTTTTTTTTTAAGAAGGCAAATGGAGGTTTGGTGAAATATCCTGGTGAACTACGCATCTGAACTCAAAAGGTTAGAAAAATGGGAGACTTGTTACAGACCAATCAGTTTCCACCTGTTGAGATCACAACGTGGATAGCCATAGAATCAACAAGATCTCCAAATCAGATTTCAGTTCAATTAGAAGTGACAGATCAGCTTCCAGCATTTAAGAGGAATTTTAAAGGTATTGATCTCAGGAGCAATAAGGTTTCCAGAAGATTCTTTGTTGAGAGACATCTGAAAAGCTTGTCCTGTTGTACAGTTTAGAGACAAAAAAACTGCAAATGCTGGAATCCAAGGTAGACGAACAGGAGGCTGGAAGAACACAGCAGGCAAGGCAGCATCTGGAAGAAAGGAGCAGTCAACATTTCTGGTATTACCCTTCTTCAGGACTGGATGTGGGGTTACCTCCTTCCTTCCATTCCACCTTCTGACCCTCCCTTTCAGCCACCAACCGACTTCATCCATCCCATCGACCAACCAGGTCATACCTACTATCAGTGTCGACCTATCACCACCATTCTGCTACATCCTCAAACACTTCCGCCAACTCCAATTAGACTCCATCAGTCAGAACATCATCTACTCCCCACTCCTTCTGCCTTCTTCAAGGACCGATCCCTTCGCCATTCCTTAGTTCTTGCCACACTCCCCACCTGCCTGGTACCTTATCCTGTAACAGTAAAAGATGCAACACCTGCCCACACACCACCTCTCTCGCCTCCATTCAGAGCCCTAAATAGCCCTTCCAAGTGAGACAGAGCTTCACCTGCATCTCCTCCAACCAGTCTATTGCATCTGGTGCTCCCGACATGGTCTTCTGTGCACCGGTGAGACCAAACGTAGACAAAGTGACGGTTTCGTCGAGCATCTTTGCCTGACTCGTAACGGCCAACCTAACCTCCCGGTCACCATCCGTTTCAATTCCCTGCCCCACTTCTCCGATATGTCTGTCCTCAGCCTCCTCCAATGTCGCAGCGACTCGGAAAAGATTCGAAGGACAACACCTTATCTTCCGTCTGGGCACCCTACAGCCCGGAGGACTCAGCATTGAGTTTTCCAATTTCAAATAATCTCGCCATCCATCCCCTGCTCCATTTCCAGCCCCACTTTCTGACCCTCTCTTCCATCAACCACCCAGGTCGTACCTACTACAAGTGCCCACCTATGGCCACCATTCTGCTACCACCCCCACCCCCCCACTGCCCTCTTCATCTACAGCTCCCCTACACCCACATCCAGCCCTGAAGAAGGGTAATACGTGAAACTTTGACTGTTCATTTCCTTCAGATGCTGCCCGGCCTGCTGTATTCTTCCAGCCTCCTGTTTGTCTGTTGTACAGATTCTTCTTTTCCAGATGGGAGAAAAGTTTCTGTTTGCTACCAGCTTGAAGGTTTTTTTCCCCTTCAGCTGACCCAGGTATGTACTGAAACACCAATTTCAGTCAGAGGCGATTCCTAGGCAACCTTCAGCACAGGGCCTCCCAACTTAGTTTGTCCACAATTGAAGTTCTAAAACCCATCGTTTATCCTTTGTAAAAGCTTTGCTTGTCTCTTTTCCGAGTTGTTTGACTTCCATCAAAAAAAAAATGTTGGCTAACAGTACACATTTAGATTTTTCCTACAACTCTCCAATCCTTTTGAACCCCTTTCTATCAGGAATATCCAAACAGTCCTATACTTCATTTCCTCATAGTGCTTTATTATGAATATGTATTCTCAACAGATTTACCTTTGTAACGTCTGAGCAACTGTATATGCGTGAAATTCAAACATGCTGTTGTATCTGGGGATTTTGGAATTAGTATACTTAGTTGATTTTGAAAGCTGGGAGTTCTTGTTTTCACTTTGCCACCTTATGTTTGCTGAATTTGGAGTCTTTAGGCTGTAGAGAATTTAATGTTACCCGTGGTAATTCAAATCTTGGCAAGACACATTTCAAATATCACTGGTTACTTAATTTGCCCGAGAATATAAATTTTTAAAAAAACGTAGTTTGTTTTCAATACCACAAATATGGTGGGAGGTGTTCTTTTAAATCCGATCAAATAGTATTAGATCATCAATTTCTTCATTCACACTAAGACAGAGACTGAATACAAGTTACTAAATATGGACTACTACTTGTTGTGAAGTCTGCCAAACATTGAGCAATTGCAGAATGAATATGCTAATCTTTTTGAGATGTGCAATTTAAATGTAATTATTCATTCAATGTTGCTAAATTTATAAGGAATTTGAGCTACAAACCTGAAGGATGGATCCCAGAGGATTGTCTCCTGGTGCTGTAAATAATGTAATTTCTTTACGAAGGTGACGTTGCTTAATCAATCCTGGCAAGCCTTTTGAACCTATTTAATATTCGAGCAGGCTGAATGTTTGCACTTTTTTAAAGTGTAATTCTCCAAAATGTGAAGTTATTTATCCTTACCTTAACTGAACTCTTTACCTAATTACTTTTTTAACTTGTTGATGAAATACTGGGATACATTATGTGCAGCTCGGTTACATCTGTCTATTGGCATTGATTGGCAGATGGAGACTGTGCATTAAATGCAATTCTCATGTGTAACACAAAGAATGAGTGATCGAGTCACTCCTTTATGACGATTTGAGAACTTGAATTCCATCCTGACAGGGGAAAAAAGAAATTGGCGTCAGTAACATTTAGCATGCAGCTGTTGGGATTGATATTAAAAGCTCAGCTGGTTCACCCTTTTTTTTTTTCTAAGGATACCTGCTGTCTTTGCTTCAGCTGAACTGAGACTCTGGTCCCCCTCAGTTCTCATAACTGGCCTTTGAAATAGCAACCCAAGAAGATGGTGGTTTAAATGATATAAGCAACTTGCCAAGGACCCCCGCTTTCCAAGAATGAATTAAAGGGAAATGTATCCTCTAGCTGTAAGATATCAGACACTGAACAAGTGCGTATTGGCAAAACATTGCATATATTACATGCTAGATATTAAGAACAATGCCACAGGAGATTAACTGGCATGGAATAAAAGATAAAATGTTAAATAAAGTATTGCTTTATGAAGAATCGGGAGAAATTCTGCAAGAGTTTTCTGCTAGGAAGTTATTTTGGTTCAGTATATTGCAGGACAAACAGCATAGGGTCTACAGAAGAAATGTGCAAATCTTGATTTTGGTTTTTAAACTGTGTGCACCACATCAGTGATGTTTCTCCCCAGTTCATACCATACTTACTGACTGGCTTGAGTGCCAGCCATTACCAAAAGTGTTTACGGTTTCTTAGATTTGCGGCTCTGTCCTTTATTTTTTTCCTATATTATTCTTTTACTGACCTGATATCCTTTTGGCTGGATTGCATTTACCTGACCCTCAATCGGCCGAAAGCTGTGAGTGGAATAAACCCAAAGTGGAAAATCCCTACTGTGCTCCTGACAGATCCACATAGTCTCTGTTTGTCTCATGAGAAATGCATTCCAACCCTTTAAACACAGTTCAGAGTTTAGCTGAGTAGGAAGTAAGGGTGAGGAGGGCCTCTCCAATGTTTGCAGCTGACTATTGCTTATTCAGCTAATACTGCTGATCTTGTTAGGCCTGCTAACTCAGTTGTAAGCAAATATTTGGAAACCCAACTCCAGATCTTATCATGAGCAGGAGTTGGCTGGTCAACCATCAGTTGTCCCCTAAAGCATTGCACGTATATCTGATTCTGGTACTAGTTACTAAATCTGCTGTTATGAATTAACTCAATTTTAACCTTCCGTTGCGAGGCACGTCATTCAAAGTCAGCTTGACTGCTGCCTTGATTCTGGCCATTGCATTGAGGGAGAATAGTCATTAGAAAAGTGATAAATGTGGGTTTGGGCCTTTGAGTGACCAGCAGATACATAAAACTGCATAGTGAGTACTACAGTCCCACAGCATGTACACACCAGAGGTACAAAGCTTCAGAATAAACTAGTTACTTCTATGAAATCTAATCAAGGTAACTACTGAATGCTGTATACACGGACACCGTTTTATATCCACCTTCCGTGCTGAAACAGCCGCTGTACCAAACCACCTTTTCCTCATCTACTGAATAATATATTTTTGCCATTAGCATGCTGGAAGGACCGTACAGGATGTACTGGATAACTTGACGTCTAAATGTTTGAAGTACATTGCTGCATATCAGCATAACGCCAGATGGCTTGAAGGATTTTTGGTAGAGGTGTGCCTGTCACAAGACTGATATGCCTTCCAGGGTGCTAAGTGACAGGTCAACATAGAGGAGACCTCTTGACTAAAAGCAAAATGCTGCATAATTCTGGAAATCTGAAATAAGAACAAAGTGCTGGAAAATTTCAGGTTTGGCAACATCTGTGGAGAGAGAAGTGAAGTTAATGTTTCAAGTCCAATATGCACTCCTGTTGTTCTGTGTGCTCATTTAGATGAATTACCGTGCTCCGAGATTTGTCGGTTTTAGCCATCTCACTCCGGTAGAATATTTTGTCATTCCTTTGTTGGGAAATACTACACAGCCACCTTTTCCCCTGAGCCTATTTGTTTCTTTGCCGGAGCAGCTTACCGGAGTAAAGCCAATATCCATTTACTAAGTCAAAGGTGATTAAACCTTAAGTCTGCGTCGATTTCCTGTTTTTCAAACATCACAAATTGATCAAATTTGAAGTGAGGTTTGGAGTTATTTTTGATAAATCAACATTTACCATTCATTTGAAATTTAAACTCTCCAGCAGTGGAGTTGACATTTATTATGAAAGCAAAAGGTGGTGAAGTATGCTTCTATTCACCTCCAGACGAAGGAATTATACCATGTTGTCTCAGTGCAGCACTGTTGGTATTCTGATCCCTCCAGTTAGGAGTAAAAAATAGATACAACATTTCTTTTAAGGAAAAGCTGCTGCTTTTTAAAGACTGAAATAAGGTTCAATTTCTTTGATTAATGTTTGAATTCTGCCTGTCTAGCAAGCAGTGGAGGCTATACCGTTGAATATATTCACAATTGAGTTACTGAGGGAGTCTTTGATCAACAGTAGAGTCAAGGGTTATAAGAGATGGGCAGGAAAATGGAGTTAAAAGCAGATCAGGACAGCCATGGTCTTACTAAATGTTAGAACAGGCTCGAGAGGCCAAATGGCCCATTGTTGTTTTTATGTCCTCTTCCAGTGTTGGATACGTCTGTAACTGAATGTCATCTGTTTTATCAGGTGTTGCACATAGAAGCCAGAGCAGTGAAGGGGTTAGCTCACTCAGCAGTTCCCCATCAAATAGCCTTGAAAACCAGTCTCAGAGTCTCTCCCGATCTCAGAGTATGGATATCGATGGTGTGTCCTGTGAGAAAAGGTAATCAACTTGTATATTGACAGGCTTCAAATCTGTATATGTCCTCTGTCTGTAATCCATTAAAGGTTAATTTAAAGAAGCAATGATTGAACAGAAGGGTTAGAAAATTAAAAGCTGCTTTCTCAAAACAAAACAATTTTGCCCGTGAGATAAGAGTGAAGGAGAATCCAAACAGATTCTGTAAGTACATTAAGGGCAAAAGAGTAACTAAGGACAGAATAGTGTCCCTTAAAGATCAACGTGACCCACAAGAGATGGGTAAGATAATAATGAATATTTTGTGTCAGTATTTACTGTAGAGAAGGATATTGAAACTAGAGACCTTGGGGAAATAAAGTGATGCCTTGAAAAGGGTTCATATTACAGAAGAGGTGGTATTGGAAGTCTTAAAATGCACAAAGGTAGCTAAATCCCTGGGACCTGTTCATGTACTTCCCTAGATTCCCATAAAATTCCAGGAAGAGATTGCTGGGCTATCATCAACAGCCATGGGTGAGGTGCTGGAAGCCTGGAGGTTGGCTGAAGTGGTGCCATTATTTAAGAAAGGTGGTAAGGAAAACCCAGGGAACTACAGACTGATGACCCTTCTGTTAGTGGTAGGTAAGTTGTTGGAAGGGACTATGAGGGACAGGATTTACATGCATTTGGAGAGGCACAGACTGATTAGGGATAGTCCAATGGCTTTGTGTGTGGGACGTGTCTTACTGACTTGAGTTTTTTTGAAGAGGTGACAAAGATGATTGAAGGCAGAGCAATAGACGTGTCTGTGTCGACTTTAGCAAAGTGTTCAACAAAGTTTTGCATGTCATAGACTGGTTAGTAAGGCTAGATCACGTGGAATCCAGGTGGAGCTAGCCAACTGGACACAAAATTGACTTGAAGGCAGAAGACAGGGTGGTGGTCGAGGGTTGCTTTTCCAACTGGATACCTGTGACCTGTGGTGTGCCACAAGGATTGGTACTGGGTCTGTTGTATTATGTCGTTTCATGTAACTGACTTGGATGTGAATTTCAGGGGTATGGTTAGCAAGTTTGCAGATGACACCAAAATAGGTGGTGTAGTGGACAGTGAAGAGCATTATCACAGAGTACAATGGGACCTTGATCAGATGCACTGATGGGCCAAGGAGTGGCAGATGGAATTTGGTTTAGATAAGTGAGGTGTTGCATTTTGGTAAGGAAGCCAGGGCAGGACTTATACAGTTAATGGTAGGGCTGTGAGGAGTGTTGCTGAACAAAGAGACCTCGTTCTGTGAAAGTGGAGTCATAGGTAGATGGTGATGAAGCAGGCATTTGGCACGCTTGCCTTCATTGGTCAAAACATTGAGTGTAGGAGTTGGGGTGTAATGTTTCGGCAGTACTGGACATTGGTGAGGCCACGTTTAGAATACCGTGTTTGTGTTATAAGGGGACATGAATAAACTGGGGCTTTATTCCCTAGAGCGTTGGAGGCTGAAGCTGACCTTCATAGAGGTTTATAGAATCATGAGGGGTGTGGATAGGGTGAATTGCCAAGGTCTTTTTCCTTGGGTGGGGGAGCCCAAAACTAGAGGGTATAGGTTTAAGCTGAGAGGGGAAAGATTTGAAAAGGGACCCGAGGGGTAACTTTTTCAGATGAGGGTGGTGTGTGTATGGAATGAACTGCCAGAGGAAATGGTGGAAGTGGCTAAAATTATGATATTTAAAAGGCATCTGGATGGGTATATAAATAGGAAGGGTTTGGAGGGACATGGGCCAAATGCTGGCAAATGGATCTAGGTTAGTTTTGGAAGTCTAGTTGGCGTGAACTAGTTGGACTGGAGGGTCTGTTTCCTCTGCTGTATGACTCGATGACTGAAGATTTTGGCTCATAAATTTGTAATTCCAAATAAACAATGTGCTAATTATCAATGATAATAGGTACTGCAGATGCTGGAGAATCCGAGATAACAAAGCTGTGGAGCTGGATGATCACAGCAGGCCAAGCAGCAGCATAGGAGCAGGAAAGCTTGACGTTTC